>JANAVB010020600.1:9595143-9785143 GCA_029216955.1 Iris pallida
AATGAGTGCGGAACTATGGAGATAACTACTATTAAGTAATTATCCTAACAACTTGTATTTTTAAGAAGAAAATATCTATATTAGCATAATTATTTTATTACTCAGTATTAATTATATTAAATGTTAATAGTATTTTAAAATTAATTGTTCAATATGTTAATTAATGTACACTCACTAAGAATTATTTATTAACTGTTGTTAATTAAGTATGTAATTGATTAAGTGTTAAATAAGACTAATTATTTATTTATTAATTAATATATTTAGTTAGTTAAATAATTACTATCAACTATAGTAAAAAAAAAAAAAACTTAAACTCCAACTTTCATCTAAATCTTCCCAAAAAATTGGTGGAAAAGAGGGGAGAACACGGGTGCGACTCAGGCTCGGATTTAGCCAACCCATTAGGATTCCAAAATTTATTTGTTTTTTATTTATTTGAAGAACAACGCAAGTTACTTAATAATAAATAATAACTTTGTTATTCATTTTGGTTGCATTCCCAAATTTATTTATTTTTCTTATTTCAAGAACAACACAAGTTACTGAATAATAAGTAACTTATATTGGCTTCTTCCCCTTATTTTCCAAATCTCTAAATCCCAAAATTCTAGATCTCATACTCTCTTATTTTAAATCATAACATTCCGATCATCAGCAAATCTTTTGTCATGACTCATGTCATCTATGAAGTCCTTCCTTCCACCAAGATTCACAAGCTTATTTGTACTTCTCCATAAAGAACTAAAATTCTTGAACTCATCGACTAGTCGAATCCATAAGAAAACATGTTTGAAGTTTTTCAAAAACTCTCCAATTGTTTATCCTTCTTTCATTTGTGTGAACAATGTATGAGAAACGTGCAACTAAACGGATTAGAACTACCATAACTTTGACAGTTCTTCCATGTACAAAGAAAACCAAAATTTTAACAATTCTACAAATAAAACTCTGTTTTAGGACTGTCATAATTTTAATATTTCTAGAAAATTGTTGTTTCTAGAAAACATGTCCTTGAATGGAGTTGCTAGACATCTCCATCTGACATTACATGGCTAGTGTTATTGCCATGGCGGCACAACACATTTAAATTCTTTCTTTTTTGTCCGAAGACGATACACAATTTTTTTAAGGACAACACATTTCAAAACTTAAACAAATTTCAAACATTCTTCCATCTTCTTCCTCTTCAAACTCTAAATTTGTGGCCAGCAATTTATGGCATTCGATACCCAGACCTGATGATATTCACGTTGTCCTATATAAGTTTATTGATTGTAATAGTAAACATAATATAAATATTAACATCGATCGGTCCCGTAGCTCAGTTGGTTAGAG
Organism: Iris pallida; assembly: GCA_029216955.1. NCBI lineage: Eukaryota > Viridiplantae > Streptophyta > Magnoliopsida > Asparagales > Iridaceae > Iris > Iris pallida. The sequence continues at coordinate 9,596,482 of JANAVB010020600.1, forward strand.
CGTTGGTCTTATGAGCCGAAGGTCGCGGGTTCGAGCCCCGCCGGGACCATTTATATTTATTAATTTTAAATATATATTTTTCTCATATTTACATTTTTATTTCTAAGCAATGGTACATGTGCAATGAAGCAAAAAAGAAGTAGTTTTGTTTATTTTCTTTCCTAGAGGCCAACTAAATTATTACTACTGAAAAAACCTTTTTTATATGTGCAATGAAGCCAAAAAAATAAGTGTTTTTTATTTTCTTTCCTAGAGACCAACTAAATTATTACTACTGAAAAAGCTTTTTTTTAATTGTTTTTCTTTTCTAGAGAACGATGAAGCATCCAATATTTGATTCCTCAGCAATTTATATTATTAAAACATCTTCTTCTTCTTTTTAGAATAGAATAATGCTAAAATTGAACTTACCTTGATGTGGAAAATTGAAGTGAGATTTAAATTAGAAACTTAATCAATGAGTGTGGGGATGAACTTTACTTGGTCGACAATTATCCTTATTTGAGTATAGAATTCGAGGCTCTTCCAAGGTTGTCTAAATATGTAGACGTTTCTATTGAAGAAAAGTAATTCCAAAAGTATATTTTATATTAATTACTCCTATATTTATATTTATTATACTAACACTTCTACTTTGAAATTAGTTACACGGACCGTTTCTATATTCTATATTTTTAGAAAGTTATAATACTGACTACCTCTATATTTTTTTTATAAAGGAAAGAAAAGTTCTTATAATTAGTTTCAAAATAGGCCCATGTTTATTTGCGGGATTAATGTATCTATTTTTTTTTTTCCAAAACTAGAATCACGATCTACAACCTAAAAAAAATTGATGTTTATTTGCACATATATATCCTAGCACATTTCACACTTAAATATCATGCACATTTTGTGTCTGCGTGTTTTTATATATATATATATATATATATATATATATATATATATATATATATATATATATATATATATATATATATATATATATCGAAAAGGGTAAATATTATAGATAAACACGAATATTAAAACTATGATCAATCACATATTATAAAAATAGGTTATCTAGTATCTAGAATATCTATGTCAGCATGTAAGGGAAAGACTTCAAAGATAAGTTGATTTTGTTCCCTCTACACATGTCAGAGAGTCAGACTGTCGTCCCAAAAATAATTATGTCCTCTTGATCCGTTGTCCTTCCGTGCTTTAGGGCCTGTTTGGTAACCTGTTTTTGTGGCCAGAAGTAAAATTTTTTGAGAAAGTGAGCTATGGATCTTCAAATCCAATGTTTGGTTCAGTTGTATTTGGAAGAGGAAAAGGGAGACACTTCAATTCATGTCCCCCTCCAAAATCCTCTTCTCCACTTCCTCATTCCAGAATAGGATGTGGGTGGCGGGGAAGAAGAGAGCAGAGCAATTATTCTTTGGAATGAAGCTGCTGCTCTCTTCTTTCAATGTTATATGTTAATATACAATAACAGTTTATTAACTATATTTATTAGATAATCGGTAATGGATAGTTTGGATAGTTTGGTAAGTAGGAATAACTATTAGTAATAAGTAATAAATAAAATAATTAATTAGTATTAAAAATAATTTACTTATTCCATTATATAATTAGAAGAATTAACTAGTTACTTTTTTAAAATAATTTAAAGAATTAACTAGTCCCAAAAATAATTTACTTTTTTAAAAAGTAATTATCATAATTTTAATTAATTATTACATACCTTCTCACTTTCCACTCTCAATTTTTTTACCCTAAGAAATCACCTTTGTCCCCTACTAGGGGGACAAGAAAGTAAATGGATTCCTATCACTCTTTCTTACTTGAAAGTCCAAATCCATATTTTCCTACACTTACGGTTTACCAATATACCCTTAACTTCATTCAAAACAGATGAATGACCTTACAATGCTGGGAAGGCCAAATAGGCATGTCAACGAATGCTTATCGATGCGGATGGGACAATACTCATATTTTTAACCGATTTTTTTTATAATATTCGAATTTGATTCGATATCCGAATGTATATTTTTTTTACACTAATTTAATGGATATCAGATGAAATTCAATTCGAGCCAATAAGCTAAAATTAAGAAATTTAAATCTATCTAAACTCTTGCATTATCCGAATATCTGAAATTCGATAAGGTAAAAAAGATTGAATTTATGTAGTCTCAAGTCTCTTATTATTATTATTATTATTATCCGAAAGGACATTTCATTTTCGAACAGATCTACCCGTGATACACGTCACCCACCCCCAAGCCACCAATTCTATTCATCTTGTCTTGGAAAGTTGAACTTTGGACTTGGAAAAGAGAAAAAGAATGAAGCTGGAAGTTGAAACTTGGAACTTGAGCTTAATAAAAATTATGTAATGTAAAATGAAGTTGGAGACTCTCATAATTAATAAAAATTAGTATTACTACAACAAATTCACAGGTAGCAGCTGGCCGCCCTTTGCAAATTAGAATTAATATGTATTAATTACTAATTTATAATATAAAGTTCATGGTGTTATTCGGTCCGGGCCGGGACGGCCCGCGGCCCAAAAATTCGGGCTCGCCGGGCTTGGGCCGGGCCCAGCCCAGACCGGACGTGAAGACGGGCCGGGCCTGGCCCGGCCCGGTTGAAATTTTGCAAACCCAGCCCGGCCCAGTGGCCCGGGCGCTGGACGGGTCGGGCCTAAGCGGGCTCGGGCCGGGCCGGGCCTGAGCGGGCCGGGTTTTGGCTGTTTTTTATTTTATTTTTCCATTTTTATCATCTTAACCTATTATATAAGCTAATGTAGTTTTTGAACACCAAACTAATAAGAGAAATTGGTTATAGAAGTGGGTTTAAAGTTCCAGTTCGGCAGGTCTTGGGTTCGAATCTTGCAACATACAAAAATTTTTTCTAAAAAAAAAAAAAAAATTCTTTACCGGGCCGGGCCGGGCTCGGGCTGGGGGGGGGGGGGGGGGGGGTGGGGGGGGGGGGGGGGGGGGGGGGGGAGGCCCGACCCGACCAGTTGGGGGGTGGGGGGTCGGGCCGGTTCGGGCCTCGGACGGGCCGGGCCGGGCTGATTTGACCACGGGCCGGTCCGGGCCTGGGCCGGGTACCGGGCTAACCGGCCCACTCTACACCATGATATAAAGTACAGTGAATTTTGGTTCGATCCATGTGCTTTGGTTCAACAATGATGAAAGGACTAAATTGCCCCTCTCTCTATAAGAGATGAGGAGGTCCATGTTGGATGCGGAGCAACCGGTTGTTCCAACGGCACCCCCCGCCTCCAGCTCCTCTTGTACCGTCCATCCCTCCGCCGTCTCTGTTCCATCCTCGCCCACACCGTCGTCGCTGGCCTCATCCGCAATCCCTTCGTCGCAAGCAGCCTCCTCTACCGCGCCGCCAACGCCGATCCTTCCTTCGCCGCCTCCCTCTTCTCCGCCATGACCAACCCCAACCCCTTCTCCTTCAACACCGTCATCGCCATCTCCGCCGACCCACTCTCCATCTACTCCCAAATGCTCCGCCGCCGCATCCCTTCTGACTCCCACACCTTCTCTTCCTTGCTCAACACCACCACCGCCGCCGCCGCCACCAGGTCGCTCCACGCACACTCCCTCCTCCTCGGATTCTGGTCCGACCCCTTCGTGCAGACCGTCCTGCTCACCGCCTACTCCCGACGCGGCTCCGCCGACCACGTCCTGCAGGTGTTCGATGGAATTTTGCACAGGGATGTCTCCTGGACAGCCGCCGTCTCGGGCCTCGCCGCCCTCGGACGCCCCGCGACGGCCCTGCGCGTCTTCGCCTCCATGAGGCCCCACGCCGCCCCGAACGTCGCCATCGTGGTCTTTGCCGTGTCCGCCTCCGCCGGGCTCGGGTCCCTGGCGCTGGCCCGGTGCTTGCACGCTTACGTCGAGAAGGTCGGGTTCGGAGGCCGCGTCTCCGTCCGGAACTCCCTGGCACTGGTCCGGTGCCTGCACGCCTACGTCGAGAAGGCCGAATTCGTGTCCGTGCCATTGTGGCACGGGTTATCCACTTGTTGTATATACATTGTAACATTCATGACACTCCTGGGAAGTGTAAGGGTAAGTTTAAGAAGCAAATGCAAGAGATGATCATGGATGGACGTGGCAGGCCCGCTAGTCATGTGGTGGGTCCCACCTTTAGCTTATACATGCAGATCACAACAGGACACAAACCATATATATAATATCATAATATAGATAGAAATGCAGAACAAAAGATTTATTGTGAACGAAACTAGTTTACAAAAATTTAAGAGAACAAAAGATTCGCCAACGCACTTATGTGAATTTTCTACCAACTCAGCTGGCGGAAATTAGGTTTGCTAGGCTTCCGCCGACTGGGTTGGCGTATAACTGACGGTTTGTGGTTTCGATTTATTGTATTGGTTTAGATTTTTATTTGGAAAGATATTATCATATTATATTTTTAAATAAGTATTTTTAATATATTATTATCCATATTATAGTTTTTGTGATATTACTAATAGATGATTTGTTATTATCTATTCAAATTTGTTATTATCTATAAACAAAATTAAACGAGTATATCAAAAAATTTATGAAATGTCCAAAAAAACGAAAAAGTTTTATGAAAAACCCACCGCACAATAACATTTCATCGCGTGCCCAGAAATAGCAAAAAATATATAAAGGGGGTTCCGAATGGCCTTTTTGCCCTTCGTTATAATTTATTGAAAGGAAAAATTTATGAAACGCCCAAAAAACGAAAAAGTTTTATGAAAAACCCACCGCACAATAACATTTCATCGCGTGCCCAGAATTAGAAAAAAAAATATATAAAGGGGGTTCCAAATGGCCTTTTTGCCATTCGTTCTAATTTATTGAAAACACCTACGAAACTACTCTTAAAAAAATGTTTTGATACTTCCTCTTCTTCCATACGTTGCTCACTTTCGAATCTAGGTTTTATCCTCAAAAATCTTCAAACCTTACTTCAAAATCTCGTAAATTTTTTCGAAAAGGTCGACAAACGGTAAAACTGTTAAAACGGAGGTCCAAACATTATTTTTTTGCGATTCTAAAATTTCGGAAGGCCGACTAACGGAGAAACGATTAATCTTCGCCTCCTCGAAAATACGCTCCTTTTGCGACAAACTGGACCTCGTTTCGACCTCCCAGTCAAAAGTTATGGCCCTTCAAAGTTTCAACTAGCCATAAAATACAGGAGAATGATTATTCTCCGTGGTAATATCACAGAGAATGACCATTCTCCGTGCTAAAACCACGAAGAATGGTCATTCTCCATGCTAAAACCCCGGAGAATGGCCATTCTCCTTGTTAAATTGACAAAGAATAGCCATTCTCCGTGTTAGAATGACGGAGAATGGCCATTATCCGTCAATTTAACAAGGAGAATGATCTTTCTCTGTGCTAAAACCACGGAGAATGGTCATTCTCCGTGCTAAAACCACGGAGAATGACCATTCTCTTTGTTAAATTGACCAAGAATAGTTCTCCGTGTTAAAATGACGAAGAATAACCATTCTCCGTCAATTTAACAAGGAGAATGGCCATTCTCTGTCATTTTAACACGGAGAATGGCCATTCTCCATGTTAAAATGACAGAGAATGGCCATTCTCAGTTATTTTATCACGGAGTCATTCTTCGTCATTTTAACACGAAGAATGGTCATTCTCCGTCATTTTAATACGGAGAATGGCCATTCTCCATCATTTTGACATGGAAAACCACGAAGAATGGCCATCCGTCATTTTGACATGGAGAATGGCCATTCTTTGTCATTTTGACACGGAGAATGGCCATTCTTCGTGTTAAAATAACGGAGAATGGCCATTCTCAGTCATTTTATCACGGAGCCATTCTCTATTATTTTGACACGGAGAATGACCATTCTTCGTCATTTTGACACAGAGAATGGCTATTCTCCATCATTTTGACATGGATAAGGCCATTCTCCGTGGTTTTAGCACGAAGAATGGCAATTGTCCGTCATTTTAACACGAAGAATGGTCATTCTCTGTCATTTTGACACGAAAAATGACCATTCTCCATCATTTTGACATGGACAAGGCCATTCCCCGTGGTTTTAGCACGGAGAATGGTCATTCTCCGTGATTTTAACACGGAGAATAATGGAGAACAGTCGATAGAAACCTAAAACCTTTTTTTTTTGCGAAAAAAATTGTCAGGACCAAAAATTCAAGAGTTTTCGTTCTTCATTCAAAACGATGCTAACTCTTATGGAAAAGAAGAAGAAGATCTTCTCTCCACAATTGACCTAATCGCCGAAAAACTTTAAATCTCTCCATGATGATGATGATGATGATGATGATGATGAGCGATGATCGGAGTTCGACTGAAGAAAAGCACAGTAAATTATGAACGATCTTTGCGATCTCTGCTGAAGATGAGAGGAATGGAATTCAGATCTCGCGTGAAGAAGAAGAAGACGAAAATCGCAATCAAAATCTAAGTTTGTGCGAAGGGTAGTTATGATATTATAAAGATGGCAATATTGTAAATACAGAGCATCTAAAGGAAATTTTGGAATATTTAACGTGGAAATATATAATTCTGGGCATTTCATAAAATCCATCTTGTGGGTGGATTTTTCATACAAACCAACCCCGAAATTGGGTTTCTCAACAATTTCCAGAATCAAAATTTATTATCTATAAATAAATCAAATATTATATTATATATAAAAAAAGAAATCAAATATAATTTTTCTATTTAAAAATATATGTTTGATTTCTGTTTTTATACAAAATTATATTTAATTTTTTTATATATAATATCATATTTGATTTATTTTTTATAATACACAAAAATTATACAAAAATTAAAAAATATATACAATTTAAATAAAAAAATTAAAAATATAAGATGGATAATACCCAACAAATTTTATAAATTATTTATGTTATTATCTACATTATTTCCTATAAAATTAATTTGATTTAAATAATATATATAATAACATAGCTAATTTTATTTAATAAATAATATAAATTCAAATAAAGAAGAGAGAGCATCGTCTCAAGTATTATGAATATTTGTAGAACATCATTAAAATTATATTATTATTTAAAGAGATGTCAATGGTACGTTCCAGTAACAGAGATACCAAAGTATCAGATAGCAGTTGTATCTTCATTAGCAGAGTATTGTTATTTGTTACCACCCTGTTTTGAAAATATGCACATGACAATATTTTGAGGATTTTAATTTTTTTATTATTGAGGATCTTGATTTGGTCTTGTTATTATTATCCTTGTAATTCTTTACCATTTATTTGTTTATTTATTTTTCTATAAACTACCCCTCCCCACCCCAAAAATATCTAAACCTAACACTTACCTCTCTCCCCCTCACCCCTCAGCCGACACCCCCTACCTAACCCCCTATCTCTTCACTCAACTCACCTCTCTCCCCTTCCTGGAGAGCACCCCCCCAAATTTCCTCCCCTCTCTCTCTTTTCACTCTCTCTCTCAGCTCTCCTCTCCCTCACTCTCCTCTTCCCCCTTTTTCCCAGCTCACCTCCCCCTCCCTCTCGTTCTTCTCTCTTTCCCCTCCTTCCCGACCTTCAGCTTCCTCTACCGGCACCACCGCCATGGCTGCCCCCTTCAGCCACTAGCGCCACCGCCATCACCACTTTCAGTGCCACCATCATCATCGTCGTTGCCCGCCACCAGTACCACCACTTCCTTCCCTCTCTCCCTTTCTCCTCCGCTGGGCCGAGCCCCATGGCCACCACCCACCTCGACAACCCCCTTCTCTTCCCGTGCCGGCAGTGAGCTACCTTGCCTCGCCCCGTCTCTCTCCCTCTGTTCTTTTCTGAGCACTGAACCGTCGCGGTTGCTTCCTCTGCCGCCGGGAGATCGACCTGGCCGAGCTTCTTCGCCTCCTTTGATCTCCCCTCCTCGGGTTGGGTGCTCCACGGGGAGCGAGCACCCTCGATCTGTGCGCACCTTGGGCTGCGTGCTGCCTCGAGCAGTGTGCTGCCTCGTACAATGTGCTGTCTCGAGCAACGCACCCTCATGTTGCGTGTGCCTCGATCTGTGTACCTCGTTCCCCATACACCTCGACGTGCATGTCGGCCTCGGGGTACGTGCTGCTTCAGTTTTTGTGCACCTAGATTCACGTGTTGCCTCGGGCAACGGGACGCCTCGAGCCCCACGCTGTCTTGGGCACCGTGCCATCTCGATTTGTGCATTGTCTTATTTTTTGTGCCTCGACCTTTGTGCCTATCTTGATTTTTGTGTCGCTCCATTTTGCGTGCACGTACTGATTTGCGTGCCACTTCGGTTTGTGTACCACCTTAGACTCTACATCGTATTGATTTGCGTGCACACATTGACTTGTGTGACGCATTGATTTGTGTTTCCTTGAATCTCGTATCATCTTGATTTGCGTGCGTGCCTCGATTTGCGTGACGCGATGATTCGGGTGCCATTTCGATATTCGTATTTCCTCAATCTACGTGCACGTCTTAATTTACGTGCATGTTATGTTTCTCGCTCGTCTCGATCTTCGTATTATCTCGTTACGTGCACGCCTCGGTTTGTATTCCTGTATCGATCTATATGCACGTCTCGATTTACGTGTATGTTATGTCTCATGTTCATCTCGATCTTCGAGTCATCTTGATTCTCGTGTGCGTCTTGACATACGTACATGCCTCGGTTTGTGTGTCTGTGTCGATTCGCATACCTCGGTTTTCGTGCTAGATCCCTGCACTGCTTGTGGAACCAACACGGTATACCCTCCTGGCATCCATCGTGATTTTTGTCTTTATTTTATTATTTAATTCTAATGATTGTTTATTGTGTGTTCTGAGGACCTCGATGGACGTGCCACCTTGGATCGCGATTGCCGAAGACTTGCTTACCTAGCCGAGCCCTCTAGGCAAGTATCCCTTCCTCATCGACGGCTCTTGCCCTCTCTCCTGGAATTTATTGTATTTAATTCTTTGTAATTGTAAATGTATAACCATGACTAGTGTAGCTTAGCATGTAGAACTGCCATGTTGAACCTAGGATAGCTTGGTTCGATACCGGTTTACGACCGTTTCGGACAACTCGAACGGGTAATCCACACCTCCAAGGACACGAGCACGACTCACTTGTATGGATTGTCCCTATATGCCCCATGTTCGACTCGCGGTCAGGTAACGGCTTGGCTAACTGTTTTTATGACTTTGTTTGTGGCTTGGATATGACTGTGGGTTTTGATGCGTCCCGTGTGAAGGTTCCTATTGAATGTGTTGGCTTGGCTCCCAGTACGCATTGTAGCGCTGCTGGAGGCTGAGACTTTGTGTTCTCGGTTATGGCTTGGGTCCCAGTACGCATCGTAGTGCTGCTGGAAGCTGAGACTTTGTGTTTTCAGTCTGCGATTCTGTGGCGGGTTGTGCCAAGTGGATTTAGCCCCAATTCGCTGGGAGCTCCCGTCTAGAATATAGAGGAGACTCTGTCGAATTTTTCCAGATTTCCCGGTCGAGAATTTGGTCCGAAGATTTGGGCAGAACCGCTCATTTGGTTGATGAACCAAACTCATGCACGTCTATTGTAGTATAGTAATACCTGATCTCAGTACTTGCTAGGTAGACTCATGACTAGATTAGTCGCCTAGTTACTTGATATGTCTTGTCCGTCGGATAGCGTAAGGAGCGCGGTTCCACTCGGAAGACGGTCTGCAACCCTGGTCCTTGTTTGGTTTAAGGGTTGTGGATCTATTTCAGAGCGGTTCATGCAATCCTTGCTATTTTTTGGCAGCATAATTGATAGACTCTTGTCCCCCCCCCGACCATTCTTTCTAGGAGTTATCCTAGTCTAGCCAGCTAGGACTGATAGTTGTCCTATGTATCGGGATTTGTGATTTTTGGATATATTTGAGGATTGAGTATTATAGAGAGTATGATCTCGAGATATTGATTGATAGACTCACGTGGATAGTGTTGCTATTTTTTTGATGATGTTCTAATTCGATCGGACATGACTATGTGGATTCTTGGATTTTGATGATCGTGAATATTTCGCAGAACGAGGAGAATATCGAGGGTATTATTATATGATTTTACTCGACTTTCCAAACGCCAAAAACCTGGATTGATTGCTATGTCTTGGTAGTTGAGAGATTTGTTTCCCGATAGCCTGTGATCATTGATTTAGAGGACCTTGGTGAGCCAGAGGGCCTAGCATTGTTTATGAGGATTAGCGTAGTATCTGACGATTTTACTTCTTGATCTGATCTCCATCATGGAGGGAAGACTCTTGCTAGATTGATCTGGTGGATGGACCGACTTGATGATTGGAGCTGTAGGCTCCCACATATGCTTGAGATGCTATTATAGTAGAGATTCTAATCTTGTACTAGACCTGATATCTATGCCATGATGTGGGCATATGACTTCTTGTGACTGACAGATTTGTCCTTGTTCCTGACATGACTACTTGTATCCGTGCTATAAGTCCAGCATACCCTTTGAGGTACTGGTCCTGATTTTGTACTACGGTGCTCATTGTCTACTGGCACTTTGAGGTGCTACTTTCATGATTATATGACATTGCGATGCCATCATGATATTCTAGCTATATTATATGATTACCTGCACGAGTACCTTGGTAGTTGGCCTTTAGTCTTAGCGTGGTCAGGATTGATTGATTGCTTGTGCATTATGCTAAGGATGCATCACAACTGGGACTATAGGTGTCAATGTTGATTCTTACTTAGCATTCCCGTACTAAGGTACGACATATAGGAGGATGATCATGTGACCACGACATGTGATTCTGGATAACTGTAGGGATAATCTAGGTAACTTAAACTGGTAGAGGCATTGGGAGGGAACGAAATCCCGAGATCGTGCAATACTAGCCTTAATACAGATATTAGTCCTGATTTGCAGGTTGGCCACCACAGATGTTGTTCCCGTTCGTACTAGTGGATGGCAGTATCTGACTACTATTATGTACTATGTACTTCTCTTGCTCGTACGGTGGCCTTACGAGGGATCGGTGCTTATCTTGTCTTGTTATACTTGGCCCCGCTAGCCCTGCTGGGATGGTATGATCTGAGGATTCCCATACTTGCATTGTTGGGATAACCCAACCACCACATAGGAAGTCGTAGTCATTTCAGTGGCCGCTTATTCACTTAATTGTTTAGCTTGTTGCTTGTACAGTCAACTGATTTCGAGTTACAGTCGACGATGCAGATATTATTGGATGTTAGGGAGATTGTGATGATTGTTGGTTATCTAGCTATATTAGTTGTGGATTACTATCGTGCATTGGTACCGCACGACCCCTACCCTCATTTACTGTTCTTATATGCTATCCATGTCTTATTTTATCCTGCTGGCTTTTCTTCGCCCGTCCTTGAGCCTTCCTTTTTGGTACTTGCTACGGTTGGCCTGACCAACCTTGGATTGTTCCCAGATTATCAGTGACCGACCCTGTGGATCTTCCAAACTTGAGGATATGCTCCAGTTCCAGACCATGCTAGGAACTGTAGGAAGGTATACCCGTCTACATTATTATACTGTACTGTAGATTTTCTGATTATCATATGAGTATTTCCTATCTTCCATATGATTCTCTCTCTTGCTTATTATTTTTTTGTGATTGAATGTGGATATGAGATCGAATTTAGGCCATAGATTGATTGCATGCTAGGATACCCAGTAAAATTGACAGTCGTCATTGTCGTATACGTATTCGTACCTTATATAGTGTAGCTGGCCGACGTCCGTCCCTGTATTTCGGTACTGGGGCGTGACACGATTTTAGTGGTGGCTCATGTAGGTTTCGTTTTGAGATTTTATTGGGTATCATATGATTATTGATCCCAGTCTACTATTTCTTGGTATTCCCACTTTTTACACTTGTCCTTCGCTCATTTGAACTTGTGAATTGGTCCTCATCCCTAACTGGACCTATCATGCTTGGCTATGTCTTATTCGTTGTTATCTACCCCTGATCCTTGTTCGATAGATATGATCATATAGTTGGACATGTTGATCACTTTATCAGACAAGACATTGTCTTGTCTCCATCATTGGGTTACTTGATTATGTATTTGGGTTCTGTACTCTCTACCGATGAATTGACTTGTTTGATTTTCTGTTATCCCTTTCGTGCGTTGACTTTGTGTTGACTTAGTATTATTATCGTCCTTTTCGACCGTTGGCTTGATTTTTGCGGAAAGAAGATTTCATCAGGACTCTGAGATTGGATATTTTAACATTTGTTGAGTATCCAAGGGATATTCTTGTATCAATTCGGCTCTCTTGATTCCGGACAGTTTTGCACTCATGATTATCTGTTTCAGATATTATTTTGATTATAGATATACTTTCTATACATTATATTTTGATATGGATCCTTGACTTGGAGTATTTTCCTATGTATATGGAGTATTTTCCTAGAAAAACTATCTTGTGGTTATTATTGAAGATATTTTTGGATGTATGTTACGATTCACTTGGATTTTGGATTTTGAATATTTTTCTAGGACTCTCGTTATATTGTTAGAGATTTTGTGATTTTAGTGATTTGGATATTTGAGTTATGGATTTTATTCGTTTTTGGGTATTTGTCAAGAGTGACCAAGTGGCCCTATTATACCTTTATGGCGTGGTAACGAAAGTTGCAGCCGCTCGATTATAGTGCCATTGTGAATCTTTTGCAGCTATTCCGGATGGCGTGGCAGAGAATGACCGTGACACACATTGTAATCGGATATAAGGAAACTACTATCGTCGGGTTGAGACGAATATCCTGGATTTATGATTTTCTGTAGATTTTCATGCAGTTGGGATTTCAGGTTTTCTGATATCGTTTTTGATACTTTGTATCTGTTTTGATTTATGGAGTGATTTCGTGCCCGTGGGATTTTTGATATTCGAGATTCTTTTGGCATTTTGGATTTACTTTAAGAGTTGATTTGCGTGGCTAGATATTGATCTCTTCGATGTTTTCAGATTGAGATTTTGTTAATTTCTAGTTGTATTACTTGATTTCTGTAAGGTGGGTAGAGTTTTCATGATATGTATGTACTAATTTTGAAAATCCTATTTTAAGCGATTTTGAAATTTCGAGGACGAAATTTTTGTAAGGTGGGTAGGATGTTACCACCCTGTTTTGAAAATATGTGCATGACAGTATTTTGAGGATTTTAAAATTTTGTTATTATTGAGGATCTTGATTTGGTCATGTTATTATTATCCTTGTAACTCTTTACCATTTATTTTTTTATTTATTTTCCTATAAACTACCCCTCCCCACCCCAAAAATATCTAAACTTAACACTCACCTCTCTCCCCCTCACCCCTCAGCCGACACCCCCTACCTAACCCCCTCTCTCTTCACTCAACTCACTTTTCTCCTCACTCACCCCCTCTTCCTCTCTCCCCTTCCTGGAGAGCAACACACCCCCCCAAATTTACTCTCCTCTCTCTCTTCACTCTCTCTCTTAGCTCTCCTCTCCCTCAGCTCTCCTCTCCCTCACTCTCCTCTTTTTCCTTTTCTCGAGCTTACCTCCCCTCCCTCTCGTTCTTCTCTCTTTCCCTTCCTTCTCGACCTTCGACTTCCTCCACCGGCGCCATCGCCATGGCCGCCTCCTTCAGCCACCAGCGCCATCGCCATCACCACTTCCAGCATCACCATCAACATCGTTGTCTCCCGCCACCAGTACCACCACTTCCTTCCCTCTCTCCCTTTCTCCTCCGCCTGGCCGAGCCCCATGGCTGTCGCCCACCTCAATTTCCGTGCCAGATCCCTGCACTGCTTGCGGAACCCACATGGTATAGCCTCCTGCCATCTATCATGATTTTTGTTTTTATTTTATTATTTAATTCTAATGATTGTTTATTGTGTGTTCTGAGGACCTCGATGGACGTGCCACCTTGGATCGCGATTCTCGAAGACCTGCTTACCTAGCCGAGCACTCTAGGCAAGTATTCCTTGCTCATCGACGGCTTTTGTCCACTCTCCTGAAATTTTTTATATTTAATTCATTGTAATTGTTAATGTATAACCATGATTAGTGTAGCTTAGCATGTAGAACTGCCATGATGAACCTAGGATAGCTTGGTTCGATACCGGTTTACGACCGTATCGGACAACTCGGACGGGTCATCCACACCTCCAAGGACATGAGCACGACTCACATGTATGGATTGTCCCTATATGTTCCATGTCCGTCTCGCGGTCGGATAATGGCTTGGCTAACTGTTTCTATGACTTTGCTTGTGACTTGGATATGACTGTGGATTTTGATGCACCCCGTGTGGCGGTTCCTGTTGAATGTGTTGGCTTGGCGCCCAGTACGCATCTTAGCGTTGCTGGAGGCTGAGACTTAGTGTTCTCGACTATGGCTTGGGTCCCAGTATGCATCTTAGTGCTGCTGGAAGCTGTGACTAAGTGTTCTCAGTCTGCGATTCTGTGGCGGGTTGCGCCGAGTAGATTTAGCCCCATTTCGCTGGGAGCTTCCGTCCAGAATACAGAGGAGACTCTGCCGAATTTTTTCAGAATTCCCGGTCGAGAATTTGGTCCGAAGATTTGGGCAGAACCGTTCCTTTGGATGATGAACCAGACTCATGCACGTCTATTGTAGTATAGTATTACCTGATCTCGGTACCTGCTAGGTAGACTCATGACTAGATTAGTCGCCTAGTTATTTGACATGTCTTATCTGTCGGATAGCGTAAGGAGCGCGGTTCCACTCAAGAGACGGTCCGCAACCCTGGTCCTTGTTTGGTTTAAGGGTTGTGGATCTGCTTCAGAGCGGTTCATGGAATCCTTGCCATTTTTCGGCGGCATAATTAATAGACTCTTGTCCCCTCCGACCATTCTTTCTAGGAGTTATCCTAGTCTAGCCAACTAAGACTGATAGTTGTCCTATGTATCGGGATTTGTAATTTTTGGATATATCTGAGGATTGAATATTATGGAGAGTATGATCTTGAGATATTGATTGATAGACTCACGTGGAATCTTGGATAGTGTTGCTATTTCTTTTGATGATGTTTTAATTCGATCGGACATGACTATGTAGATTCTTGGATTTTGATGATCGTAAATATTTTGCGGAATGAGGAGAATATCGAGGGTATTATTATATAATTTTTACTCGACTTTCCAAGCGCCTAAAACCTGGATTGATTGCCATGTCTTGGTAGTTGAGAGGTATGTTTCCCGATAGCTTGTGATCATTGATTTAGAGGACCCTGGTGAGCCAGAGGGCCTAGCAATGTTTATGAGGATTACCGTAGTATCTGAAGATTTTACTTCTTGATCTGATCTCCATCATGAAGGGGAGACTTTTGCTAGATTGATCTGGTGGATGGACCGACTTGATGATTGGAGCTGTAGGCTCCCATATATGCTTGAGATGCTATTATAGTAGAGATTCTGATATTGTACTGGACCTGATGTCCATGCTACGATGTAGGTAGATGACTTTTTATGACTGACAAATTCGTCCTTGTTTTTGACATGACTACTTGTATCCGTGCTATAAGTCCACCTTTTGAGGTACTGGTCCTGATTTTGCACTGCGCTGCCCTTGTCTACTGGCACTTTGAGGTACTAATTCCATGATTATATGGCATTGCGATGCCATCTTGATATTCTAGCTATATTATATGATTACCTGCATGGGTACCTTGATAGTTGGCCTTTAGTCTTAGCGTGGTCGGGATTGATTGATTGCTTATGCATTATACTAAGGATGAATCACAACTGGGACTATAGGTGCCGAGGTTGATTCTTACTTAGCGTTCCCGTACTGAGGTACGACATATAGTAGGATGATCATGTGACCACGACATGTGATTCTAGATAACTGTAGGGATAATTTAGGTAACTTAAACTGGTAGAGGCATTGGGAACGAAATCTCGGGATCGTGCAATACTAGCCTTAATACAGACATTAGTCATGATTTGCAGGCTGGCCGCCACGGATGTTGTTCCCATTCGCACTAGTGGATGGCAGTATTCGACTACTATTATGTACTATGTACTTCTCTTGCTCACACGGTGGCCTTATGAGGGATCGGTGCTTATCTTGTCTTGTTATACTTGGCCCCGCTAGCCCTGCTGGGACGGCATGATCTGAGGATTCCCATACTTGCATTATTGGGGTAATCCAACTACTACATAGAAAGCAGTAGTCATTTCAGTGGCCGCTTATTCACTTAATTGTTTGGCTTATTGCTTGCACAGTCGACTAATTTCGAGTTACAGTCGGCGATGCAGGTATTATTGGATGTTAGGAAGATTGTGATGATTGTTGGTTATCTAGCTACATTAGTTGTGGATTACTATCGTGCGTTGGTACCGCCCGACCCCTACCCTCATTTACTGTTCTTATACGCTATTCATGTCTTATTTTATCCTGCTGGCTTTTCTTCGTCCGTCCTTGAGCCTTCCTTTTTGGTACTTACTACGGTTGGCCTGACCAACCCTGGATTGTTTCCAGATTGCCAGTGACCGACCCTATGGATCTTCCAGACTTGACTTTGATGATATGCTCCAGTTCCAGACCATGCTAGAAACTGTGGGAAGGTACTCCCGTCTACATTATTATCCTGTACTGTAGATTTCCTGATTATCATACGAGTATTTCCTGTCTTCCATATGATTCTCTCTTGCTTATTATTTCTTTGTGATGGATTGTGGATATGAGATCGGATTTAGGTCATAGATTGATTACATGCTAGGATATCCAGCAAGATTGACAGCCATCATCGTCGTATAACGTATTCGTACCTATACGGTGTAGCTGGCCGACGTCCTTCCCCGTATTTCGGTACTGGGGTGTGACATTATTATTATGCAAAAAACCAATTTTCAAATACAGTTATTTTCTAATAAATGGATTATTTGTTTGGGTGTTAAATCCTATTAACTTCCTATTGATTCATACTCAACATACCATTCATCTACTATTTTATGGCTCGTAATGCCTCATTGAAAACCTTTTAATTATATGGGATGGGTCATGGCTCTATATATGTTCCATACATTTTTTTTCCTTTGGAGAATGAATTGATATGGGAAATTTGATCATGTCTCTTTCTCTCTTTCTTACCCTAAACACTCTTCTATATTTTGTTCTATTTTTTGGGCAAAGCTAAGTTCCGGTCAATCTTTCCGAGTTGTGTGCGACGACGAGATACCGGTAGAGCGGGAGTTTTACCACTAGGAGCATTTGGACAAAGTCTACACATAGACCTGAATAAACTCTTAGGGCAGTGCTACGTGCATGACTTCCGCAGAGGCCGGTAACTTCTAATTTTGGTTTACTTTGTTTACATAATTTTGAAGATAAATGCAAATATATCCAATCTAAGAGTTTATTCAGTGTTTATTTTGCATGTTCAGTTTAAACAAAGTTTGACACATGATATTTCACATGCATAGAATTAATTCAGTAACATTTTCATGTATATGTTATTCGACATCATAAGATTACTCAATCTTTTGAATGTTATTTGGCAATATAACTGTATGTTAGTCTCTGCAACAAATCATTGTTTATATATATATATATATATATATATATATATATATATATATATATATATATATATATATATATATATATATATATATATATATATATATATATATATATATATATATTGTTTAATATAAAAGTATATGGCATTTTTTTTAATATGTTGTAGGCACTAATTCTTAAATAACTTTGTGCTATATCCTTGAGAAGATGTTATTCTGAAAAATTTGTTCGCTATTGCTTATTTAATTATGTATATACTAATATGTTCCATATGATTGAACATCTAGAGATGAATTATATATTTTGTTCCGTTCTTAGAACACAATTCTAACTAATATAATACTGAAAACGTCAGATTCCAAATGTGATCATTGTCGTCATAATACCATATCATTTTATTTCATATGTTGGATTTAAGAAACATAATTGTTAATTAATATATTGATTTCTCATGAGAGAATTTTATGCTTTATTTTGAAAGGGTTTGAAGAGAATACAAGGCTCTTCATATTCCATTTGTGTCATGGAAAAGTCATTCTCTTTATGCCAGGGAATATAAGTCTAATGTAAAATTTGTGATTTACTTTTTTAATATTATTTATTTCTTTATGATATAATATACTACTACAGATCGGATTGAAAGGAATTTGTTACTTTGAGATTGTTAAGGTTATAGAATTAACTATTATTCGGTGGAACATTGTTACTTGCAGACATATGTTAGCAATTATGTCCTAGTACAAATTGGCAACTTTGATGCCAATGACTGAACTATACAAATTCTAATACAATATGTTGAGGTATCATATTATTAGAAACTTTTGTTGACCTTATTGTTGTTACTTATTCTTATAGTATACAAGAATATTTTGTCAACAAAATACTGCGACTAATGTCTACTATATATATATATATATATATATATATATATATATATATATATATATATATATATAAAATATATATAATATATATACTATATATATATATATATATATATATATATATATATATATATATATATATATATATATATATATATATATATATATATAAAATATATATATATATATATATATATATAATATATATATATATAGAGTTTACTTAACGAGCTATTCATAATATTTATGTATATGTTTTTGCTTAGTGAGATTTTTTTTGTCATCCGTTAATAAAATTTGAATTTTTCCAATAGAGATATGTGCATCGAAATGACATAACAGTTGCTTTTTTTTCATTTTTGAAGTATAATATATTTCAAGTTTGATTAATAGAATGTTTCATGTTTTTTGATATATGGATAGAATGAATAATTTTGAGAATATTTATGCCCTGACAATAACCTGAGCTCTTTATTCCTTCAGTCCGTAATGGTTGGAATCATAAATAATTCCTAGTAATTTTTTAGATTTCGTTCATAATGGTCACTCCCCGTTCCCGGAATAAGTAAGATTTTTGCTTTTTCCTGTATATGGTATATGGCATCTGTATCTTGATTGCATGTATCATATATTTATAACTGGCCATGGCATGGAACAGTATCTCGACGCGGATTAGTGTGTCACCCCTTGTCCTTGTCTGGTTGTAGGCGTGGCTCACTGCTTCGATGATAAAATTTTTGAACCGTGTTGTGGTTAGAATTTTATTTAATTAATTTGATTAGTTGTATCATGCACTATTTAACATGTCATTAGTCATATGGTTAGGTCATGTTAGGAATTAGTGTTTAGTGGAGCCAACCCTCACCCACTATATATATTCTCTTCCTCACTCACTCTCCTCATTCACTTTTCATTTTTTCTCAAAGAAATATTTAGGCAAGTACATCTTGCACAAATGAGAGATCACTTGCAATTTTTATTTCTTGTTATTTCTTTGATATTATTAGTCTAGATTGTTCATCACTTCATTCTCTACAAGTTTAGTTCTTGGAATTTTTGATTTTAATAGCTAGTTTTGTGTAGATCTAGTTTCTAGAGTTTTATGGGTTTTGTGGTTTTGATCTATCAAACTTGCTTATTTTTAAAAACTACTTGTTTCATTTTGTAGAGAATTCAATTTTATTCAGTTTAGACCTTTATTTTGTCCAATTTCGAGTCCTATAGCCCAAGTTATGGACATTGAAAGTTTCTAAAAAAAACTCCTTGGCCAAAAGCTTGCTAGTAGGGACGACACCTCGCGCACCTCATGCACCTAGCGCACCTTGTACCTCGCGCGCGTCTTTTGGCTCGCGCACCTTGCACCTCGTGCACACCTCGCGCACCTTGCACCTCGCGCACACCTCGCGCACCATGCACTTCGCACACACCTCGTGCACCTTGTACCTCGTGCACACCTCGCGCACCTTGCACCTTGTGCACACCTCGTGCACCTTGTACCTCGCATACCTTACACCTCGCACACACCTCGTGCACCTTGTACCTTGTGCACACTTCGCACGCCTTGCACCTTGTGCCATACGCCTTTTGCCCGTACGTCGTTTGTGCCACTTCATGACTTGCGTGCCCTTCGTACCTTAAGTACGCAGTGCCTTCTAGTTTATCTTCCATCTTGTGGCTCGACCTTTATTTCTGACCTGGCTATCTATGTGCGTGCTGGTACTATTTCTAAGTTTGTATTGAGGTACAATATTAGTGTGCACCGCGGTGCTATTTAATAAGTGCAATGATGTGTAACCTGCATGCTAAATGATTATTCGTGTTATATGTCAATACATGCGTACTTTCCAGCACAGTCATGGTAATTGGTCAGTAATAGTGTCGTGATATATTGATTGTTGTTTGATGCATTACACTAAGCATGGATCTAGATTTCGGGCTCCTTGAGCCGATGTGGATTCATACATAGGGTACACGTTCTATGGTATGACATATAGGTGGATGACCATGTGACCACGACATGTAATTCCAAGATCAAGATAGGGTTAATGTAAGCAACTTAAATTAGTAGAAGCATTGGGAGGGAACAGAACCTTGAGATCGTACGTTACTAGCCACCCTAGGCCCTGTCCTAACGTGTCGGGTTGGCCACCACGGATACGGTTTCATCCGCCTATAGTGGATGACTATATCCGACTCCTATGTGCTATCTGTTATATGTTTTAACACGGTAGCCTTACGGGGGACCGGTGCATAATCAAAGTGCTACATGTATATATCTATAATGGATTGGCTAGTCCTGCTTGGATATGATACGATCTGAGCATTCCTATATATTTGTATTACTGGGATAACCCAGGCAAATCATACAAAGCCGTAGGATTGATTGGCAGCTTGTAAACTGACTTGCTTGTGATATGTTTCTTCTGTTAGTAACTGTGGAACATGGACTATCATGGTGCGTGGTCCAATCTATGTCCTTATTTGGTTGTTGGGTTGGGCTATTGTGTTGCAATAGACTATGGACCGAGGTTACTACCAGAAGTCCTTAACCTGACCATGGTTCTAGGATGTATCTTATCTCGGTACGATATTGGCACCGTTTGTCCTTGTTTGGTTGTAAGGGTGCCGTACTGTCACGATGATATGGTATAAGCCTATAACTCTTAAACCATGTCTTAATTTATTCATTGGGTTTTGTTTTATTCATTATGTGCTCCCTTGTGGTACTTGCTATTCGGGACCTGACCCCACTGGTTTTGTTTGGTGAGATATCGTAGCAGCACCAGAGGATCCAGCCTTCTATCCGAACAATGGTGCACACTAGGAGTATGGACGCCATGGACCATGAGTGGGTTTCTTCTTCTCCGCTCTAATATCTTCTATTTTTGTACTTGGCATTTAGCCACCGAAACATGTTAACCGGTTGTTCTGGACGTTAGTTTCCTTTTACATAAATGTAATTAAATCAGACTGCAGCTGATTATGATTATGTTGTATTAACTCTCGGTACTAGCTTATCATTTTATATAGCTAGACTCATGAATCATTTTGATGAAGCGTCGGAGACGCCTTACTGCTTTATATTATATGATCATTATTATTGCTTCTTGGTTGATTGATTGAGACATAGATGCTCTGTGAGACCATAGAAGACTTGATTGTAGCATGCACCCTCTAGTCTCTTGACAGCCACGATCGTCGTATGACATTTTTATATCTCATATGGAGTAGCTGGCCTAGTCCATCTACATACTTTGGTACTGGGGCATGACAAGGTTTTATTGGTGGCCCATGCAGGTCTATTTTTCAGACTTGTGGGGTGTTGCGATTATAAGAGGCTCAATCAAAACATGTTCCCTTTGATCTCCGGATTCGTCTTCTCTGTTTTCCACCTTGATTGCTAACTTGATTATCATCCTCGATCCCTTCTCGTCCTGTCTTTTGAAACATTTTATCCTTTCCTCTAGGGGTACATCATTCTCGGTTATTGGAGGAGCCGACATGGGAGAGAATCCAGTAGAGTAGGGACCAGTAGGAGATCAACAAGGAACAATACCTCTACCTGGACAGATTCATATCAAGAATGTTACCGAGCATGTGCCAGTTGAGCCGCAGAGGCCAGAGGTTCACGTACCTCCAGTGATGCCGGTAGTGCCAGTAGTACTCGACACACCGGCACTATTGTAGATTATTGGAAACCAAGCAACACCAGATGGCAGCCCAACAACAACAGCAGACCCAGCAACAAGAACATAATATATTACTGAATCAGGGGTTACAACTAGCTCTTGAGAGGAGCGTTAGGACTGACTCGGGAGCATCGGAGAGGTTTTGCCGACAACCCGAGGTACTTTGATGGCACGGAGGATGCCATTATGGCGGATGCTTCGCTACAGGATATTGAGGTCATTTTGGGGGCAGCAAAGATTCCAGCAGAAGAAAAGGTTGACCAGGTTAGATTGATCCTTCACGATCTTGTCCGCGACTGGTGGACGTCAGAAGGTTGGAATGAGGCGTCCTGTTCTTTGGGATAGCTTCAGTACCAGATTCAAGGCCAAGTACTTTAGCGTGGTAGCTCGGTATGAGCTTCAGCAGAAATTTATCAGCCTCAGGCAAACTGGTAAGACGGTAGATGGATATGCAGCAGAGTTCTGCAGACTTAGTCGTTTTGTACCGGCAATGGTGGCTACGGAGCCAGAGAGAGCAATGAGGTTCCAGCAGGGACTTCTCTTAGAGATTATGCAGCTGGTCGAGGGGCACGACTACCAGACATTCGATTGATGGCGGCTCGGAGGCACAAGCTTACTATTCAACGGTTATCAGCTAGGAATGGAGGCCAGAAGAGGTCTCATACGCAGAGTGCAGGAGAAGGAGCAGTATCCCGAACGTCAGCACCAGCGCCTGGTGTTCGTATTCGTGATAAAGCACCGGTCATGACTGTTGTGATTGTACCAGTTCGACAGCAGCAACCGAGGCACCAATAACGTCAGCGAGGCGCCAGTAGGTTGCACTTATTGCAGCAAGGAAGAACACACTCGAGAAGTGTGTCGGTCAGCAAATAGGCTGTGCTTAAAGTGTGGAGGTTCAGACCATCGTATAGCTTCGTACCCACAGATACAGAGGCCAGGAGGGCCAGCTCAACAGTTTCTGGCATTGCTAGCGCCAGAGGTTGTACCGTATCAAGGGCCAACACTAGAGTAAGGCCATTAGCCCAGCATCCATTACTGACGCAGGATCAGATTATAATGCCCCGTCCCTGTCACCCCCACTTCCTGTATTTCGTATTTGTACTCGTAATTTGATTTTGGCACGTATTTTATTTCTCGACTTGCGGATTTTGGTTTCTCGTAAATGGGTTTGGACTATGGCTTGGTTTTATTTTGTAGAGTTGGTTTGGTTTGGTTCATCATGAGTGGAACACCTTAGCCTATTCTCCACCTCCATTCCATCATAACCACCCTCATTAAAACCTACCAACCTTTTCTCTCTCCTCTTTATTTTTCATTTACTTCTCCATCTCCTTCTTCTTCCTTCTTCCACACAACTCCCCAACCCATAGGCAAGTGCACCTTGCCATCAAATAAGCATCACTTTTTATTTGTCCATTAGCTAGATTAGGCCATGGAGAACTACTTTAGAACTTGACATTTTGTGATTTGGAGCTTTCATTTTTCTAGATCTAGGTTTTGACTATTTTTGGATTTACATGATTTTGATCTATTTTGGTTGGATTTTTGTGGGTTTTCATGCTTCCATGTGGAAGAGAATTCAATTTTACTCAAGTTAGACCTTTGAAAATCTAGATTTGATTTTGATTTTACCAAGATATGAAGTTTTGAACCTTAGAGTTCTTGGGGTCTTCTTCTCGGCCTGGAGAAGAAGACAGCAGCCTGCGCTCTTTAGCGCAGGGCTGGATTGCGCATCCCCCTCGGCCAGCGCTCTTTAGCGCAGCGCCGACCGCGCATCTTGCCCCTTGGCGAACTGCGCTCAACCCGAGTGTGCATGGATTTATGCGCAGTCTGCTCATGCGCAGTCTGCTCATGCGCAATCTATCCCTGCGCCCTCCACTCATGCGCAATCTGACCCTGCGCCATCTATTCCTGCGCAACCTGATCCAGCGCAATCCGTCTGCTGCGCAGCTCACCCTGCGCACTTGGCACCCTGCGCAGTTGGTACCCTGCACAGCTCATCCTGCGCACTTGGCACCCTGTGCAGTTGGTACCCTGCGCAGCTTACCCTGCGCACTTGGCACCCTGCGCAGTACATACCCTGCACAACCTACTTGTCTATGATGAAATTGTTATTTCTTGATCTTGGCTCTTCTATAGTCCTATTTATATTAGTATTTTATTAGATATTTTACGCCTATTTTATATCCTTACGCTTTTCGACATGAACTTGATTTTGCTTAATATGTTGGGAATGACTATTGTACATAGCATGGTATGACAAGGAACTAGCATAACACGACAGTGACCCGTAGTGGTGCACTCCTGACATGACCAACCTGACTTGATAGTGGCCCGTAGTGGCGCACTCCTGACAGTACCCTGACATGATTTATCTTGATAACTTGATAGTGGCCCGTGGCGGCGCACTCCTGACTTGACTTGACTTGTAACTTGACTCGTATAATCAACTTGACACCGTGGGTGTTCCTGCTTGCTTGCTTGTACAATTCACTTGTCTTGTCTTGCATCATGTCTAGGACGTGACTTCCTGGGTACCACGGCCAGGGACTCGCGCTAAATTGGATTAGGCTAATGATTAGATCAAACTAGAACATGGAGAATTCCCAGTCACAGGCAATCTTGTTATCTGGGCGCTTTAATGGACTTGTAGCTTGCCGACGAGTAGAGCACATTTTCAGCACACTGTCATGTGTTGCACCCTCTAAGTCACCTAAGGGTACATTTGTCTCCCGGGCAATGTACCCACCTATAACTCTCAACCCGCGGAAGGATAACTGGATGGTCTGCAGGGCTTGGGACTGGAATTCTCACTTGCATCTTGTTAGTAATTAGGTTTGTGATAACCCTAGTTAGTTAAAGTAGTAAGCCGTAGTACTTGCTTGGCCGATTGTGAATGAATGGTGTCCAGCCTTGTCTAAGTCTTGTTTAGCTCCAGTACCTGCTATCTCCTGAGCATGTTTGTTTTACTTATCTTAACGATAAATGAGTAGAGACAGTGAGCTATTCAGGCGAAGGGTTACAACTCCGGTCCTTGTCTGGTTTAAGGATTATAACCTGGCTCCCGGAATGGTTCCACGTCCCTAGTCGTTTATCGCTCTGTGTACTTCTATTACTTGTACTTTTTTTTATTCTTTATGATTTTGATATGCTGGCTTTTGTTCTTATTTGTGGCCTCCTTTGTGGCACTTGCTCTTTCTGGGGTTTGACCCAGCTGGTTTTGTGTGGCCAGATTTCGGAGCAGCTCCCGAGGATCTACCGAGCTTCCAGCCCAATGGTGACAACTAGACGGAACCCGGGCCAAGAGTGGGTTTTCCTTTTTGTTTCACCCACTTATATGTAAATTTATTCTTTTGAGGCGTTTAGCCGACGAGCACCTGTTAGCTCGATGCACATTTACTTACTGTCTGCCTACGGGCTGTAAACATGATTAACAAATCCTAGGGTTGATCATGTATGACTGAACTCATGCTAGTCCCATCATTTTGTACGACTAGCTTCATGATCATCCAATATGTAATATTTGGACGCCTTATATATATATATTTGATGCTCTAATATCTTGTAACTCTGTTAATTGCTTGAGATTGAGACAATATGCTTGACCTTAAGAGACTGCTGGCTTGTAGTAAACCCTCATATCTAGACAGCTGTGACCGTATAGTTGAGATGTATTCTATTTCAATATACGTAGCTGGCTATGTCTGCCCCCGCTCTCCAGTATTCTGGTTCTGGGGCGTGACAGTCCCGCTCAGTTCAATCAGAGGAATCAAAACACCAACGGCGTTCGGACTTAGCCATGCAACGGCCTGCTCGAAGACCCACTCGGTCGAGGCGACTCCTCGCTCAGGTGGGTGGCTTCGGTGAACTTGCCTCAGATTGGCCTTCACTATAATAAAACAAAAGTTTTAAAATACACAAATAGGCTTGATAATTGTCACGACCCGATCCCAAATTAATGGGTCGAACCGGACCATGCCCAGCCTGCACCGTGGTGAGACGGCGGCAGTAAGCTGTTCCATTGCAGGTAATCACAACAACACAAATACATTTGTCACAACTGTTCTATTCGAAATTTGAAACTTTATTTAATAAATATTCAGAAATACAACTGGAAGGAAAATGCTGAATTAAACTACAAACTCCAAATAAAAGAAAGATGCAGGAAAGGAAAACTATCTAAGCATCATGTTCAGTGGTCCCAGGATCAGCGTCCTCCAGAGACGGCTCCAGTACCGTCGCAGGGTAGAGAACCGGGTCATAGTAGCTATTATAGTATAGCTCGTCATCCTCAGTGTTACCTAAAATGTTGTCTCCAGTCAGGAGGGAGCAAAGTACAATTCATGCTAATTAAACAGTTAAATAAAAAATAGAATCATGCAGTTCTGAACAGTTTTAAAACATGTTTGTTACAGTAGAAAACAGTGATTTGAATAGGTAATGACATATGACCGGCTTGGGTTTGTTACAGTAATGGATAAGGGGTTTTTGTTACAGTATGGTCATAATCATTACGCTATTTCCCAGTCCCCAGTAGTTACAGTAGTTACAGTACAGTACTCTCGGAGAGAGTTTCGTGTTTGCATCGTGGTTTAGACATGCAGTAAAGCGATTAAATAAATAACTGTAAACTAACACAAACTATACTTGCCTCAATTGAATGACTGGAGAGACGGGTTGATACCGAGGAGGAACGTCAGGTGAATCTTCGAGTTCCTACAGTTGAGAACTCGACTTAGATTCATGAATAACCAGACTAAGTGTGCTAGTTGCAATCTCTAGTAGTCATGTCCTAGTCAGGTTTTAAGTTGTATTAATCTACAGCTAACGTTTACGTCGCAACTACGTGCGTTTGATTAAGCCGGTTAACTGGATTATTTGGAAATAACACGATAATCAATTAACTTTGAAAAACTTTGTGTTTCTGTAATATATTTATAAAAATATAGTTTTCTTTTTATGACAAACCATGAACTAGTTATTTACTAATTTTCATCCATTTAATTAATTCTTAATTAATCAGTAAATTACGCTCTAACTACGATTATACGTCTAATCACAAACCACCCAAAATCACATCCACCAAAAAATAAAATAAAAACTACGCTACACAATACAATGGCACAGCTAAACATCCTAGAGTGGGCTTATGTCCTGTACAATTATCTTTTACATCAAAATAAAAGAAAAATAACTTAATTAATAAATAAAGAGCAGTAATTAAATAACTATAATAAATAGCTTAAATATTAAAAATAATTAAAAAAAAAGCTAAGAGTCTCAGACTCGGTCCATTCCTCAAAATCCAGCTAATACCTCAACGCCCGGTCGGACCGGTGCGTTTGCATTTCGCCAGGGCCCACAGATCGGTACGGTCGTCGCCCGAAAAATCAGTTTAAAATTCATTTCCGAAAAACCAATTTTGAAATCAATTAAATATAGTTTTGTAAAATTTGGGCAGCACTTCCTCTATTTCGGGACAAACCCAAAACTGGGAAATGCGCCTCAGAAAACCTGCAATTATTCCAACCCAATAATAATCCCGCAAATATATCCACCAAAATATTTCCAAGCCACCAGAAAATAATTCCCAATCCACAGAACTTCCCAAAATATCCGGGAATCCCACAATCAACCAAACCACCCAAACCAGCAGATAAAATCACAGAAAATATGCTAACGCAGCTAACCGAAAATACTACGCAGCTAACCGGATTTCCCAAAGGGAAACCGGGGACCGATTCTCATCACAGACTCTACGGGAGGGACGAACTACTGTGGTTAACAAGGGTTTACCAAATTCCGTTGGCGGGGAGCCGCGGGAAAAGCTTAGGAAAACCGAAATAGCGTTCGGACAGCAGGTCGTGGATCCGGACAGCAAAGGACCTTGCGGATCCGGACAGCAAAAGCTCCACGAAGCACGGGACAGTGGGATGACCCCCACAGAGCGCTACCGAGATGGCGCTGGCACGGGCGGCGGGAAGACTCGCCGGAGAAAGGGTCTGCCGCGGGGAGAAGGATCTCGCGGAGCTCGGGGAGCCACGCGCAGAAGGTGACAGCGGCCGCGGGAGAGGGGGCCGGTCGGCTCGGCGCGGGGAGGTCGCGTCTCGGGTCGCGGACGGCAGCGGGCTCGCGGGGAGCTGTCGGCCGAGGAGGGGGCGCGCTCGCGGACGGGGCTCGGGGTCGCACGCGCGCGGGGTGGCTCGCGTTGGACGCGCGGGCGAGCTCGGGGAGGAGCTCAGGATTGGGGTCGGGTTAGGGTTTCTCCAGGAAGGAGAAGAGAGGGAGAGTGAGATTTTGTGAGTTCTGTGAAAGTCTTGTGAGGAAGAGAGGGTGTTTTGTTCTCCTTTGTTGGGAATGGAGAAGAACGTGGGGGAGAGATGAGAGGAAGAGAGCTGGAGAGAATTATTACTCTCCTCAGTTTAGATCGTGGGAGTGGATGAGTGGGAGAACGTGGGGAGTTAAAAATGGAGGGTGGTGATCTGAACATGTGGTAAAGAACAAAGTGAGGGGGAGAAAGAATAGGCTGGGTATACCAATTCTTATACAAGATGCTGGTCCTTCGGGACCAGCCCAAGGCTAGGTTATAAAATTTATTTATTTATTTTAATACTTAAACCAAAACCAGTCAGAATTTAGAAATAGAAAGAAGGTTTTGGGCTCGGGCCTGGGTTTGGGCTTAGGTCCGAAAACAAAAATCCTTGTTATAATAATTTTCAAAAATCCTTTTTCACCCAAAAATAATTAATAATTATAATATCAATAATAATAATTTTAAGAACGTTTTATTAATAATACCCAAAATTATTTAATAATAAAAAAAATAATAATAATAATATTGAAATACTAATAATAATTATACCAAAACATTAATTAATTATTAAATACAAATTATGGGTTTTACAATAATAAAAAGAGGCGATTCCACATAGCTAAGAAAATAATCCCAAGTTAGGTCAGTCTGAGTTAGAACAAGGAAGAAGGTCCTACGGTCGGCTTAGAATCGTTGTACGACACTCTTTCAAAATGACACTCGGTCCTTCGTCCCGTGGCCTGGGAGAAGAAAAGTTGGTCTAAGTTACCACAAAGCTATGAACTTAGCCTAAGTCATTGGCGTCGCACGTAAAGATGCTTGATAAAGCAAGCACGGTCCCATCATCCAAGGCTTGGCATAGCCTTTTCTCGTCCCACGGGTTAAGTTGTATCGCATGGCTTGTGGCATAAGTCTAGGCATCCAAAGAACTTGGTTGTTCCAGTCGAACGCGTGCACGACACGTTCCCATGATGTGAGGCTTGGCATAGCCTTTGCTCGTCAAGTTGTTACACGATTAAGTTAGGCAAGAATTTTGCTGGACTATCGAATTTATAGCAAGTACTGTCTCATGTTTTCTACGGTTGTCAAGTCATATAGTCCCACGATCTCAAGGCTTGTCATATAAAGTATGACTTGGATGATAGTGTCACATAGAACACAAGTCAGTCTAAGGCACGAGCTACGGTCGGTTCAAGGATAATCATGCCACGGTCTATGGGACACTAAGGAACACATTTATTCAGGTCTATCTGGAAGGCTATACAATAGCCGTTCCCTGTGTATCAAAGAATGTAAAGTAAACACGACCGTTGGTCGTCGAGACCGGTCCCGTGGCTTGGGAGTCTCGCATGAAGAATGGAAAGTATGGACTTGGATAAAGAAGTTTAAGGAAGAGAAAGAAAGTTGTATCATCTGTAGGCCTTACATTTACGTCGAGTCTAGAAGACGTCGTAGGTGCGTGGTTATGGATAACTTATCGATAAGGTGTAGTCTTCTTCGACTTGATCGCCGGGGCCACGGGATCATGTTGTTCCCAGGGGAAGCGAGTTGGCTAAAGTATGATAATGGATGAACCGCACAGAAGATTCGGGGCTTCTACGGGCTAGCTACCTGTTGGATTATCGCCGTCTATCCTCAGCCAAGTCCAAGATAGCTTGACATTGCTAGTGACCTTTCATATAGATAAGTTGGCGCGCTGAGCGACAATTCGCATGCACGGTGTCAGTCGAATAAAAGAAAGTACAATCACGGCACAAATATGATAAAGATAGTATGCACGGTTGCGATACAAGTCTTAAGAAGCCTAAGATTTGGCTATAGAAAAGATGCGTGCTTCGGCACGAAATATGGCGTTGAGTATTAAGTCGTTGGCATAGAGTTGCATAAGTCAGACTTGAGTCATTTCAAGTTAAGTCAAGAAGGGTCGTAAGGCAAGTTTGGTTAAGTCATGCTAAGTTCCGATGCACGACCTCGATGTTGAAGCACGAACCAAGTTGATGACACGAAACATGTTGCGTCCCAACGTATGGTTGGGCGAGGAGCTCACTCCACCAGTACAGTTGAGTACTGACAGCCATACAGTATTTATGTACATGTACATATAGAAGCTCGTTGGCACGGAGCACGCTTGGATACGTCAGGGCACGGAGTTCCTTGGCGTCTCGAGACATGCATCCGCATAGAGTCTGGACTTATACGGGACATAATGTATGGACATCGCCTATCTGAAGCATCCGTTGGCTCGTCAATTATTTTGAGAGATGAGAGAGAGCTGAGTGACTTGTAAAATGAAAGAAAAGTGAGCTTGAGTGAATTGTAAACAGAGAGAGAAGTGAGCTTGAGTGATTGTAATCTAGGCTACGTGCCTTTGTAATCTTATTTCAAGTATCAATAAAGACTCTGATTTTTTTTAATGCTTGTGTTGCCTTTTTCATTCAATATTTCTGCTTTGGACTTTGCGATGACCCCGTCGCAAGCCGCTATAATCGGCCATTATGGAACCCGCCTTGCACGAGTGCAACCTAGGCTCATGTGGCATCACGCCTTAGCGAGGATGATCGGTACTACGGGATCGGGGCGTGACATAATGGTATCAGAGCGCGGTTTTACGTCCTTGGACTTCGATTGAATTCTTTAACTTCGATGATGTTCCGCAATCAATATCGTTGGTGCGCTCTCTCACAAATGTCCCACAGGATGTCCATACAATAAGTCTATATATTTTAAAAATCTCATGAAAGAAAATTTTGGTTGAACAAAGTTAACTTCAAGTAAGCACGGTTGGCTAAGTCGGGTTAGGCATATACTCCAAAAATTGTGTCGACCTTAGCAAAGTCGAGTGCGGGATTCAATTCATTTCGGACGACAATGAGTTGAACTCGATTGAGTATGCCGGATAGCTAACGATAGGAGTGCCATTGAACGATGATATCGTCGATGCGATACAAATAAATCGTGCTTGAAATTTGAGAAATAGTTCAAACGGACATTCGAAGTATTCAATTTTGATTCAAAATTTATTTTGAGGATTTGTCGAATAACTTTATCCTTGAGGGTGTATGGGATAGTTTCGGAGATGTCGATCGATTGAGGATGCGGGGTGCCAATGAGTCTGTCAACAAGTGACGAGTACGCAAAGCCTTAGAAAGAGTGTTTCAAAGTTAGTCATGACTTGATAGCTAGCATAAAATTGATTTGAACGAATTAGAAACGACGCGCACAAGATTGGGATTGTGCAAGTATGACATACGAGAATGATTGAGTAGGAAAAATTGAATCGAGGTAAAATTAAGTTGTACGAACGGATGACTCGATCGAGGAAATCGATATGAATTATATACGAAAAGTTAGCACGATTAGATGATAGCATGCACGAAAATGATTTGAATATTTGAGAATGACTCTAAGGATTTGAACAGATGTTGCTCGATGACGTAAGATAGACGGATGAACATAAGTGATTATGGGTTGAACGAATTGATCATGTGAATGGTTTGGGGATTATTGATAGAATTTTGATCTTGAATATCGAAGAGACTATGGTATATCCAATTCTGATGATAGCATCAGTTGTACGACTCAAAATTCGTTGTAAATGAAGATCGTCAGGTTACGTATATCATCGATGGTATTGAGGCGTATCAAAGATCAATATGCGATAACTCGGGGGTGCTCTGATTCGAGGAACGACGATCATGTAAATTGTTATTGTTTTAATGGATGCTATACTTGGGATTTTGATAAAAATAAATATTTGGATGAAAATGTTCGTGTCTTGTTGGTTGCGTTGATAACCATAATGTGACGATTTTGTCTTGCGCGAGTGCAACTCCAGCCTCGCACATGCGTCAAATCGGATTTGGGACGATCGTTCTGCGTGAGTGCTAACATGGTGATTCATGTTCAGCGGGAATGATCGAACCCCGAAAGATCAGGGCGTGGTAATTTGTATTCCTTCGACTTGTAGTTTGATACAAAGGTGAATTCGAGGATTGGTCGGACATGTGAATGATGATCGAGTAAACTTGAGGATTGAGTAGTCCAATATGCGTATCGTGAATGAATTAGTCTAGACTCAAGGTAAGAGTTATGCCTCGATAAGAACAATTATCCTGAGGGAATGCATGGTAATTTCATATCCCGCGTGGATTGTCATAGCCGTATCCAATTATTCAATTTATTTTAATTAATTATACCTTTCCTATAATTTTTTTCTTTTTAATTAATTATTAATGTTTTGTTATAATGAAAATGATTTAATAATTTAATTGGATGAATTTTATATCATGCATATTTGCATAAAAGTCCATGAATTAATTTTGCAATTATAAAAGCTACATTGACACCTGAACTTACTAGGTGTCAAATCCTCACCAACACAAGCAATGACTCATCAAACCATATCTCCTTGAATCACACCTGTACACATCCTCTCTCTATCTCTCTTCGTTACAAAAAAGGGAGAAAAGAACAACATATATGAAAGAAATGAGGATTAGTAGCACCAACTCTCACCTCTCTCTCTCTCATCCGATCACTCTCTCTCTCTCTCTCGGCTCACTCTCTCTCTCTCTCTCTCTCTATTCACTCACCCTCTCTCAACCCTCCTTTCCCCTCTCCCTCTCTCTACTCATGAACGTGCCCGCACACTGACGCCCGTCGGCGCCACCTACGGTGGTCTCCACCGACCTGGCCGGCCAGCCTCCCTCTTGGCCGACCACCTCCTCACCACCGTCGCCTCCACCATTATCATCTTCATCTCCATCCTCATTACCATTATCAAACCTAAACCCCAACCCCATTTTCTTCAAAAACGAAAAATGGAAAAGAAAAAGATGGAGTGAAGAAGGAGAAATTGGAGAAGGAGCAAGCCCTAATTCCCAATTCTAAACCCAAATCATTTTCCCAAGGCAAGCCCTCCTTCCTCGAATTCATTTTTTCTTTTTAAACTCCTATGTCATTTTGAATTAAGAAATTAGATTGTGTCGTATGATTTGGAAGTTAGGAATTTAATTTTGACTTCAAATAGAGTTCTTCAATTGCAATTTATATGTGTGTATGTTAGCATAACGCCGACATGAAACTAGGATACGATACAAATACTTTAGTATAAATTGATCCCGAAATTGTGTGGTGATTGTATTATATATATATATATATTTTTTTGTTAGTATTATATATATATATATATATATATATATATATATATATATATATATATATTTGTATTATTATTATTATATATATATATATATATATATATATATATATATATAATAATAATAATAATACAAATATATATATATATATATATATATATATATATATATAATAATACAAATATATATATATATATATATATATATATATATATATATATATATATATATATATATATATATATATATATATATATATATATATATATATATATATATAATAATAATACAAATATATATATATATATATATATATATATATATATATATATATATATTTTTTTAATATATATATATATATATATATATATATATATATATATAATATATATATATATATATATATATATATATATATATATATATATATATATATATATATATAGCCTTGATATGTATATATATCTAAAGATTCATAGTATTTCAACATGGGAATAAGGACATTCCTATACTTTAAATCAAGTCTGGACAAAGGGATGCATAGGAAATTATATGTAAATTTATAAATTCAGTGTATATAAAAGTATCTATTTGAAGTTGGTATCCTAGAATCCTTAGATTACTACGTGTGATATTAATATTTGAACTTAATGCCATGTTGCCGAATCTAAAGCTAGAGATAAATTTGATGTCTCTGGGATTTACTATGGAATGATACCACAATTAAGTCTATAGGTTGAAAAATTAATAAGCACCGTGCCACCAAGTCACAACCTGATCCCTGGTCACAGGATTATTGTCGAAAAATTAATAGGTTGTGGTATTCAAATGTTGTTCTAAAAAGAATTGCATTTTTGCATCATATAGGTGAATTGGTTGTGATAGTGGTAGTGAATTTAGGATGTTTTGATTGTAGTTGTTAGTTATGGATTATTAAGATTTGTTGTAGGAAGAATACCGAGGAATTCACTAGAATAGAATCTAGTCTGAGTCATATTTTATGTTAACACTATAATTCCTCTGAATCAATTTATCAGTTCTTTTACTTTGGAATTCCGATAATTCGATCACTTCAGAGTTTCTTAATTTATTTATTTATTTTTTCGTCCTTGACTGAGGGCTTGTATGTCGTTTGACGACCTAGTATTGTTCAATAGATTGAAGAATCATTCCAAGAATGCTGTTGTTGTATTTTGAAGAGAAGCGAGATGTCGGGTTTGAAGGCAATCATGTTGGAATCATATGCTCTCTTATCATCAATTCAGGTATATATTTATATTATATTTAGTTATATTTGGGTAAATTGTTATACTGGGTAGAAAGGTCTATTTCCTATTTATAGCTTAGAATGTCACTTTTAGAATGATATTGATTTTATTATGCAAGGTATGACCTGAAATAAACCTATCCTAGAATCTTACGAGCGAAAATCACGAATATGGGTACTGGAGTATTCGTATGTCGCGTAGCCTGGTGATGTTGTTACATACCCGGCTCGTTGTATTTTGGGAGCAGGGCGTGACACGTCTTTTGGTGGTGGCCCATGCAGGTCTCAAAAATAGAAAACCTAGGATAGGATTTAGGTCATGCTTTTGAGGAGACCTATATAGGTTTAGAACCTAAGATATGTTCTTAGGAATAGTCTACAAAGAACTTTAGGTAAGGGAATACCATACATGTTTTATGTGTTAGTTTATGATCCATTTTGCTTATCCTATAAATACTTTCTTGATATATTCCAATAGTGATTCCCTATATTTAAGAATCCTAATCTATGATTACCGTTAAGGATGAAGATGATATTGGGAAGTCATGGGTAGTATAAGGATAGATATGGCTCAAAAATTTAGGTCAAGTAAATTATAGAGAATTAGACAAGTATTCTTACTAGAGTAGCTAGTGAAGGATTGCAGAAAGTTCCTTAAGGACCTTGAATTTTATACCCTTAGTGAACTTGGGATTTAGATTTATCTAGATATTATATGGATTGGAATAATAAGAAAATAAGGACCACATAGCAAATAGGCCAAATATGATCTAAGATTTTATTTAGATTGTGTGTAGTATGTTTTGTGGGAATACCTTGGAAGAACCATTGGCTAAGTTAGAAGTAGCAGTATCTTGCTTAAGGTATAGGCATATATATATATATATATATATATATATATATATATATATATATATATATATATATATATAAATATATATATATATATATATATATATATATATATATATATATATATATATTATATATAGTATAGTATATAGCTTATTGAGTGTAGTATAACTCCTCGGTATCTTGATCTTACCAATTCTTAAATCCTGATTCGTCCCCCTTGTCAGATTTCATTCATCTATTTTCGCAAAATTTCAACTTTCATGAAATATCTTAATCTCTTTATTCATAATTCATTGATTTGGAATTTTGAATTATATTCTTGTTTCTACGTTTACTTTTAATTTTCAACCGTATCCCTGATCGCAGTAATTGTCCTTCGCCTAAATACCTACGTATGCATTACTCATTGATTGTTTATTGGATTTTTTGTGAAACAATATTTTTAGTAGCCTTTATGTAATTGGATTTCCTGTGTATGAATATTTATTGTGTCAAGAACCCGAAAATCTTTCAACTGATTCGATGACACAGTGACATCTGCAGTCAATCAATTGAATCGTGAAAATAAAATTGTTGCAGCCATCCGGACTGGCGAGGCAAATATTTTTAAAATATGATTCAGTAACTAAGTAAAGATTCGGAAATCTCGATAATGTTTTCATAATTGGTTTTTATGCATGATATTCAAAGACCAATTTCGTTTTATCTCAATTTGGATTTTTAAAACTTTGACTTGAATAAATTTAAAATGATATTCAGTATTTTTGACAATATAGATATATGAGATTTTATTACTAATTTTGTCAAAAGAGTTTATATTATGATATTATATAGTACTTTGATACATAGAAAAAAAAGATTTTAAGTACTGGTTCTTTAGTATCTTTTGAATTACCAAGGATACCCTGATGTGTAAGGCTACTTCACAATCATAATTCCTACTCATTATATGGAAATTGATGGTGTGGTAGCAAGAAGCTACAGCCATGATTTCTGATAGTAAAACGATATCTTGATTGCAGCCATATGCGCAATGGCGAGGCACAAGATTACTATATCACACCAGACAATGAGAATAAGGAATATAATTTTTTTTGAATTTAAAGATCATACATGGTTATGGTTTGAAACAACATGGTATCTAACTATTTTATTTGATTATATGGAATTTCAAGAATCTTAAGGATTTCTAGTATTTTTAAATTGTCTTTATCTTCGTGAAGCTTTTGATAAATAAGTTTCAAAATATTTCATTTAATAATTTAATAAATTACTACATCTCTGTAAGGTGGGTAGAACTTTGTTTTCTCTCTCTCTCTCTATATATATTTTTTAAAAATCTTATTTTCAAAATTTAAATTTCGAGGATGAAATTTTTGTAAGATGGGTAGAGTGTCATAGCCGTATCCAATTATTCAATTTATTTTTAATTAATTATACCTTTTTTATAATTTTTTTCTTTCTAATTAATTATTAATGTTTTGTTATAATAAAAATGATTTAATAATTTAATTGGATGAATTTTATTTCATGCATATTTGCATAAAAGTCCATGAATTAATTTTGCAATTATAAAAGCTACATTGACACCTCAACTTACTAGATGTCAAATTCTCACCAACCCAAGCAATGACTCATCAAACCATCTCTCCTTGAATCACACCTGTACACTTCCTCCCTCTCTCTCTCTCTCTCTTCGTTACAAAAAAGAGAGAAAAGAACAACATATATGAAAGAAATGAGGAGTAGTAGCACCAACTCTCACATGTCTCTCTCTCATCCGATCACTCTCTCTTTCTCGGTTCACTCTCCCTCTCTCAACCCTCCTTTCGCATCTCCATCTCTCTACTCATGCACGTACCCGCCAACCGACGTCTGTCGGCACCGCCTACGGCGGCCGCCACCTCCCCGGCCGCCGGCCTCCCTCTTGGCCGACCACCTCCTCACCACCGTCACCTCCATCATTATCATCTTCATCTCTATCCTCACTACCATCATCAAGCCTAAACCTAACCCCTTTTTCTTCAAAAAAGAAAAATAGAGAAGAAAAAGATGGAGTGAAGAAGGATAAATTGGAGAAGGAGCAAGCCCTAATTCCCAATTCCAAACCCAAATTATTTTCCCAAGGCAAGCCCTCCTTCCTCGAATTCATTTTTCCTTTCTAAATTCCTATGTCATTTTGAATTAAGAAATTAGATTGTGTCGTATGATTTGGAAGTTAGGAATTTAATTTTGACTTCAAATAGAGTTCTTCAATTGCAATTTATATGTGTGTATGTTAACATAACGCCGATACGGAACTAGGACACGATACAAATACTTTAGTATAAATTGATCCCCCCATATACACACACATACACACACACACACACACACACACAAAACTAGCCTTGATATGTATATATATCTAAAGATTCATAGTATTTCAACATGGAAATAAGGACATTCCTATACTTTAAATCAAGTCTGGACAAAGGGATGCATAGGAAATTATATGTAAATTTATAAATTCAGTGTATATAAAAGTATCTATTTGAAGTTGGTATCCTAGAATCCTTAGATTAGTACGTGTACTATTAGTATTTGAACTTAATGCCATGTCGCCGAATCTAAAGCTAGAGATAAATTTGGTGTCTCTGGGATTTACTATGGAATAATACCACAAATAAGTCTATACATGTATCCTTGTAAATGTTGATGTAATTCGGACACAGTAGAGGCTGTTTTTGACTTCAAAATGAGTTTTTATTTATTTGATATATTTTTTATGCGTTAATTCTGTCCAATTTTTTTAAAGTGCTAATATATGAAATTTTTCTATCTTTTAGTTGGGTTAATTAGTTGTACCCCCTATGGTTTGTACGTATTTTGGTAACTGTCCTTGTTATTTTAAAAATAAAGAACATCTCCCTGGCTAGATAATGGACATTTATATCAACTTTCTGGATCACTATAAACCTAAATGACTCATTATTATTATTATTTACTAAGCTTGTCGAGTTAGAAGCTTGATTGATATTTTGAATGCGTTTTATTATTTACTAAGCTTGTCGAGTTAGAAGCTTGATTGATATTTTGAATGCGTTTGCATGTATATATATATATATATATATATATATATATTTAATATATATATATATATATTTAATATATATATATATATATATATATATATATATATATATATATATATATATATATATATATATTGTGTGGTTCCGGTATTGAGGGTTGCTCTCCCGAAGGGGTTAGTGTACCCGAAATATTTTATTATTTATATATATTGCGTGGTTATCAATGTTGAGGGTTGCTCCACCGAAGGGGTTGGCGAACCCGGGGTTTATTTTCATATATTTTGTCTCTCGTAAAATTTTTGGAGTCAATAAATACAAAGGAGACTATGCGAAAATTTTCGAAAATTCTAAGAGAGCCAAATTCTCGACTTTTAGAAAAATTGGGCTATCCTAATAAACATAGAAATTTTCTAGAAAAATCCTTCCATAATTAATTGGTAACGAGAAGGCGATTTAGAAAGAGTCCAGGACGCGTAGGATACGGACACATGTCACGTAAGCGCAACCTAACTTAATTTTTCATACTTCTGCTCTGTGCCATATTATGAGTATATTATCTCACTTAACGATTCTGTATCTATATGATAATCTGGAATAATTGAATCCTGAGAATTGTTCACACTTGACGTATGCAAGATGCGCCCTAGCGTCTTAGCTAAATATATTGCCTATTGGTGAAATGATGGTATACAGAGCAGAATCAAATTAAGATAATAAAATACATTGAATGCACGGTGTCGGTCGAATAAAAGAAAGTGCAAACACGACACGAATAGGATAAAGATAGTTTGCACGTTTGCGATACAAGTCTTAAGAAGCCTAAGATTTGGCTATAGAAAAGATGCGTGTTTCGGCACGAAATGTGGCGTTGAGTATTAAGTCGTTGGCATAGAGTTGCATAAGTCAAACTTGAGTCATTTCGAGTTAAGTCAAGAAGGGCCGTAAGGCAAGTTTGGTTAAGTCATGCTAACTTGCGAGGCACGGCCTCGATATTGAAGCACAGACCAAGTCGATGACACGAAACATGGTACGTCCCAACGTATGGCACGAAAGGCGAGCACAAGTCGGTACATTTATGTTATTAGCATGAGAATGGTCTTGAGGCACAATGATAATCAAGTTATCGGTGCAATGGCATGAGGATAGTCTGAGACACAAATAGACCAAGAGTCTTTGTCCTAAAATTGATCCTAAGGCAAGAATAGAAAGACAATTATAAGGGATTATGTTGCAAAAATTAAATGAACGTGTTAGTTTTTTATGGGTAGCTGAGGAGCTCACTCCACCAGTACAGTTGAGTACTGACACCCACACAGTATTTATGTGCAGGCACAGGTAGAAGCTCGTTGGCGTGGAGCTCGCTTGGATGTGTCGAGGTACGGAGTTCCTTGGCGTCTCGAGGCGTGCATCCACATGTAGTCTGGACTTATACGGGACATAATATATGGACATCGCCTATCTGAAGCATCCGTTGGCTTGTCAATTGTTTTAAGAGATTAGAGAGAGCTGAATGACTTGTAAAATGAAGAAAAGTGAGCTTGAGTGAATTGTAAACAGAGACAGAAGTGAGCTTGAGTGATTGTAATCTGGGCTACGCATCTTTGTAATCTTATTTCAAGTATCAATAAAGACTCTGATTTTGTTTAATGCTTGTGTTGCCTTTTTCATTCAATGTTTCTGCATGGGACTTCTGTGCGACGACCCCATCGCAAGCCGCTGTAATCGGCCGTTATGGAATCCGCCTTGCACGAGCGCAACCTAGGCTCGTACGGTATCATGCCTTATTGAGGACGATCGGTCCTACGGGACCGGGGCGTGACACAGATGTACCGACAAGTACAACATCAGGCAGGACCGCAGAGGCCACAGCAGCAGGTCCATGGAAGGCAGCAACAGGGAGTTCTGCAGGATCAGAGGCAGGTAGAATTCAGAGTATTTGAGCAAAGGTTGGCCAAAGGATGTCAGATTGTGGGTAAGTTTTGAGTATTATACATTATAATCCTCGAGTTCTATATTCAAAAAGTGAATACGACTTTCTCGTCTCACTCATTTGCTCTCGTATCATGTGATACGTGATATTCATTATGTGTCCTAACTACGAGAGTACGTCCTGAGCAGAGTCTCGTTCTTGATTAAGTCATTGGTACCGACTTATCTCAAGCATTGAACCTTGTCCATTTTGGGAGTCAGCGTAGGACCGCGAGGACTAATTCCTACTCAACTGATTCGAAAGACATATTTTATTTGTATGTCTCCGATCACTTTCCTTCTAGGATATGATTATTGTTTGTGCTTTTACTTAATTGTTCTTTCTTTCGTAATCTGTTCATGTGCCATGTGTTGTTTGATAATTGTGCTTGCTATATGTCCTGAGTGTATTTCATTTTCTGAGAACGCGCTCGACTAGCCTTTACGAAATTTCGAGGATGAAATTTTTCTAAGGAGGGTAGAGATGTCACTCCCCGTTTTCGGAATATGTAAATTTTTTTACTTTTTCCTTTATATGGTATTTGGTAATAGTATCTTGATTACATGTATCATGTATTTATAACTGGCCATGGCATGGAACAGTATCTCATCGCGGATTTGTGTGCCACCCCTTGTCCTTGTCTGGTTGTAGGCATGGCTCGCTGCTTCGATGAAAAGATTTCTGAACCATGTTATGGTTATGATTTTATTTAATTAATTTGATTAGTTGTATCATGCACTATTTAATATGTCATTAGTCATATGGTTAGATCATGTTAGGGATTAGTGTTTAGTGGAGCCAACCCTCACCCACTATATATATTCTCTTCCTCACTCTCTCTCCTCATTCACTTTTTATTTTTTTCCTCGAAGCAACATTTAGGTAAGTACATCTTGCATAAATGAGAGACCACTTGCAATTTTTATTTCTTGTTATTTCTTTGATATTATTAGTCTAGATTGTTCATTACTTCATTCCTACAAGTTTAGTTCTTGGAGTTTTTGATTTAAATGGTTAGTTTTATGTATATCTAAGTTCCTAAAACTAAGATTTTACGGGTTTTTATGGTTTTGATCTATCAAACTTGCTTATTTTCGAAAACTACTTGTTCTATGTTGTAGAGAATTCAATTTCATTCAGTTTAGACCTTTATTGTCATGACCCGCTTCCGAATAATCGGACACGAGTCGGACACGTCCAGCCTTTGTCGTTAGACTCGATGAAGTAAGCTGTAACAATCACTAGGGAAACTACAAGTCCAGATATGAATGAATATAACCACAACATCTATATAAGTGAATCCCAGAATCAAAGTACATGAATAAGAGTTATTACATTCATCCAGCTAAAAGAAAATAAAGTTTGACAGTCTCAAGTATAATGAAATATTAAATGCTAAGGGTAAGGTACTAGGCCTCCTCAGCCTCTAAGTCCAGAGCAACTCCAGCTGGCTCTACTGCATCTATAGGCTCACGGCCATAGTGGGTGTCACACAATGCCTCCATCTCACCTGCAACATATCCTAGTCATGAGCGGAGCAAAGTACAGTTCTAGGTAATGAACAAGAACATCATGATATGAAAATGAGTACAGGAGAACATAAAATATGAGATAAATGAAATGAACATGATAGTACATGAATGTAAGTACAAAAAATAAAGTACAAAAATGTAACCATAAACCTGAAGTACAAGACATGACATGTACACAATGTTTGAAATACAACTAGCCTATATGACCGGTTGGGGTGAGTACAAGAATATGTACAGGAGTACATGAATATCGGTACGGCTTAGGGCCCGCGTGTACGATACGAGGCCTAAGCTATCTACATGAATATTGTAACCAAGATTTGGTCACATAGCTAGTGTATTTCCCCTCCCCGATACAAATAA
Organism: Iris pallida; assembly: GCA_029216955.1. Classification (NCBI taxonomy): domain Eukaryota; kingdom Viridiplantae; phylum Streptophyta; class Magnoliopsida; order Asparagales; family Iridaceae; genus Iris; species Iris pallida. The sequence goes on from JANAVB010020600.1 coordinate 9,639,110, forward strand.
GTACAAGAACAAGAAAGTACAAGGGTACAAGATATCGTGTCACATCGCGTCATCAAGAGAAGTACAAGATATGTAAATGCACAAAACCATAGAAAGTTCTTACCTTGCTCCGGGTGATCAGGAGTAGGTAGTATAGCTGTAAATTCTCCTGTTGTTTGGGTACAAGTTGGTTAATAATTAAGGCCTAATGATCTACTAGTTATTTACAAAAAGAATAATACCAATTGTTCGTTCAGAACAATAGCTAATGATATACCAATGCAATTTATATCTGATCCCACTATTTGCAAATTATGACAATATTTATATTTAAGCCCAACTTTAGCTACTGATAGTTAACCTAATGAACCAGAGGTCGCATTAAGTTCCAGCAATAACACCACCAAGTCTAACAGATTTTACACATTCAAACCAGCCAACCAAATCCTCATATTACACATAGGCCCACTTACCACATATGATTATAGCCTAAACATATCCCAGGAACACATATAGAACTAACCACTTCTAAATCCTGAAATACTGCTTGTATTTACCTTCACACTTTAGCTATAACCGAGCTATCACTATGCACTAATGACTCCATTTCATTCCCAAAAACTTAACAGAACTCACAAAATATCAACCTAAACTGCAGTTGAATCCCATCCTCATATCCACCATTCAATTTGCAAAACCAATACAGGAACACATAGTTATATAGAGAAATAATTATACAAATTTATCTTTAAATAAGACTCCCACTGCAACCTGAATACCAACATGAAATCTAGACATGATTGCTACAGACGACTGTATCAGACACTTGACTCCACACAGCTCGCCACAATGGATACGAATGACTCAGATACAAACTAAAGCAGGACATAAGCCACCGCGAACCATCGATCAACACTACACTTTACTACCTACGCTCAAACACAACCCCGCCCAAGTTCATTAAATTGAAGTCATGAATTAAACGAGTGCAAGTTGAGAAGAATCGAAATAGTACCTGAAGACAACAAATCAAAATAGACTGAATTACTTCTACAGAACCAGCCCCCTGCGTCTCAAATTACAGCTACGCCCTAGTTGAGACAATCCATCAAACCGGTGATGGTCAGCAACACAAATTCTAACTCCCTTGCTTCCTCTGTTTCACCAAGCCAAAAATTAAATAAACCAAATCTCAGATTTCGTGGATCTCAGAGATCAGCCTAAAAAACTAGAATTTGGTGAAATCAAATAGAGCAATGAAACCAAACTCAATCGAATTCAAAATTAAAGAATAACGAACTAAATCAAACTGACTCACCTCGATCAAGTCTGACGATCGATTCTGGAAATGGTTCGATCACTCCGATCAATCAGCCTAGCTCTAAAATTCAAGCGAAGACATATAAGGAATGGATGAGATCACCCAAAAATAAGAAGCTTTCAGTGATGAAATTACTGTAATTTTAAGATTTAAAACAAATCAAAAATGAATCCAGATCCCATGCTCCGATCAATCAAGCAACAGAGTTCTACCCCATCATTGATCGAAAGGAAGAAATAAATCCAGAGAATTGAATCGAAGGATCCGACCTTCATCAAGAAGTAGTTCTTGCAAAATTAAAATTACTTACTGAGATTGGAATGAGACTCGAAGACAAGTCGATCCACTCGCCTGAGATGGGGTGTGCAGCGTCGTCGTCGCCGATCGATCGGATGTGAAGACCTTGCTGCTCCCGTTGTCGTAGTCGGATGTCCAGTCGCCGATGGATCCTTTGATGGCTGCCATTGCCGATGCCTTCATCAATCTCGTCGTCGCCACCATCTTGCTGTCGCCACCACTGCCGGGGACTAGGGTTTGCTTCACTGAGAAATTGGGGGGAAGCAGGGAGAGCTCTTCGAAAGTTCAGAAAAATAATGAGAGTGAAAGGATTCTCTCCTGGCCGAATAAAAAGGAGAATGGCAATTAAGCAAATAGCCCCCCCCCACCAATTGGTATTTTTACAATCCAGCCCTTCCCCTTTTCATTAATTGCACAAAAAACCTAAATTCTGTTAGAGAGGTGGTTACAAGTTGTTAGGGAGTGGGGACCACTCCAAATAAATTTGAAAATTAGTTATATGCTAAAAAAATTCAAATCTTCCTCCAAAAGCAATCATGAAATATTTATTAAAAAAATTTAATCAAGAATTATTATTTATTCGAAATAGTTTAACTCAAATTTATTATTATTTAGAAAACTAAAATATTTCTCTAAAATAGAAAGGTGGTACATTTATTTTGCCCAATTTCGAGTCATATAGCCCAAGTTATGGGCATTGGAAGCTTGTAAAAAAACTTTATGGCCAAAAGCTTGCTGGTAGGGAAGACACCTCACGCACCTCGCGCACCTTGAACCTCGCACACGCCTTTTGGCTCGCGCACCTTGCACCTCAAAAGCGCCTTTTGTCTCACGCACCTTGCACCTCGCGCACACCTCATGCACCTTGTACCTCGCGAACCTTGTACCTCGCGTACCTTGTACCGCGTGCACCTCGAGCACCTTGCACCAAATGCACACCTCGCACACCTTGTATCTTGCGCACACCTCGCGTACCTTGCACCTCATGCACACCTTGTACACCTTGTACCTCGTGCACCTTGTACCTCGCGTACACCTCGCATACCTTGCACCTCGCGCACACCTCGCACGTCTCGCACCTTGTGCTATACGCCTTTTGCCCTGGGCCGTTTGTCACTTTTAGTTTTCAAAATTGAGGGTAATTTTATCATTTTTCATATTTTAATATTTTTGTGAATATTTATTTATTGATATTATATTTTGGGGTTTGGTTTGATCAGGTTTGAATTTTGTCTCATTTCGACTTGTGTTAGTGATCCGGGTCTGTTTTGGACCCAATTGGACCCGACTAACTTGTCATGACCAAATTCAGATATTTTTTTGACTAATCATCTTTGATTTTAGTCGGATTAGAGTTTAGAATTAGATTTAGAACTTGAAATTTAGAAATTCCAAGTTACCATTTTGACCCTAACTCAAAACCCTTCTTTTCTTTGACTTGGAGGGCATTTTTGTATTGTGCCAAATGCCCCCATCCCTTCTATATGTGGCAGGCCAGATTTGGAACCCCCCATTGCTCTTATTTGCAAGAAAACACTCTCTTTCCTTTTTTTTTCTCTCTATATATGAAAATCCTCTTTTTTTTTCCTTGATTTCAAGCTTCAAGTAAGTCAAATCTCTTCCAAATCTCTTCCATTTCTCTAGATCTCTCTCTAATCTTGGTGCTAACTCTTGTTTATCTCTTATTTGTAGTTTTTATCTAGGTAGATCTAGCTTGGTGGTGGTGTAAGCATAGATCTTGTGCTTTGACCTAAAAAGAAGTGAATTTTGGGCTTTTCCTTGGGATTCCAACTCCTAAGAGGTAAACCCTCACTCTAACCTTTGTAATTACTTCTAATTAGTGTCATTTGCATATTAGAGGATGCTCGAGGTGTAAGATAACCCATTAGAAGAGGTTTGGAATCCATTGGACTCAATTTGGGACTTTCGGCCTAGGTTTAGTACAAATTTTAGGGAAAACTCTAAATTGACATGTTTGGGTGTTGTCCCTAGCCTAATTAGACCTAATTAGGTTATTTTGGGTGAGATGAGGCTAGGTACGTATCCATATTTGGATACGTGGGATCGTTTTGCGAGAAATAATAAAAATGGGCTTCTTTTGGGATTTTTGGGTTCCAACACACGGGTAACTTTTTGTACCGACACTAGAATCGACAGTTTAGCACTTAGAATATGTTCTAATCATTATTTAGGACTCGTGGGTAGAACTTGGGTCGAATCTGGGTAGGTTTGGTGCCGTATCGCACGGTATCGCGAATCGGACACCCCGGAGCCGCCAAAATGGCCATTTGGCCATTCGGGTCTCGTTTCTCGTTTTTGCTCGCGTGCGTGAGTTGGATTGCTTGTGTGGGGTACGTATCTAAGCCCTAGATGGTAGAATTATGAGGATTTGGATATTCGGATAGGTTTCGGGATGTTATTAATTGTGTTAGTGTATATTTTTTTTTTAGTTGTGTTAGTGTATATATATATATATATATATATATATATATATATATATATATATATATGAGTGTATATATATGTATATTAGTGTTGTTGTGTGTGTGTGCTTATATGTTTAGATATGTATGTAGGGGTGGTGTGTTGGTTGTGGGTTAGATCTATATATTTGATTGAGATGATGTGTGAGAAGAGGGGGTTAAGTTGCTTGTGTGTGAGTGTGGTTCTATGTGTGTGTTGTATGTGATTTGTGAGTGTCTTTATGATGTTGTGAGTGGTGTTTAAAGGGTGATAGATAGTGAGTTAGAGAGTGGATAAAGTACAGATGGATAGATAGATAGATAGATAGTGTAATGTCCCAATTCGTGATACGTATTTAGTGTACGTATACGTGTTTTGGACCCATATTTTATTTAGTCATGATTAGTTATCTTGGTTTATTTTGTGCTGGCTTGATTTTATTAGCATTGATAGTTTAAATGGTTTTGATGGTTCATTGGTTTATTTTTGGATTAGAGAGGCTTGGTTTATTTTATGATTCAATTGGTTTAAATTGCTAGAGAGAGGGTTTATTGGCCTTGACTAGGTTCACCTTGGTTTATCTTGGCTTGGTTTATTCCTGGGTTGGTTCGACTGGGTTGGTTTGCTTGGTTCATTATGAACCATAGGGGTGAACCACCTACCTACCACCATCACTATCATTTATTAACCCCCACTTCCTTCTCTCTCTTCATTACTCTTTTCTTTCCTCCATTAACTCCCGCACCTACCAGAAAGAGGGAGAGAGAGGTATAGGCAAGTGCAACTTGCTTCATGGAGGAACTCCAATTTTATTGCTTCATTCTCTTCCTTATAGCTTTTTAACTTACTTTAGTAATGGCATTTTTACTTTCTATGGCTAGATTCTTGTAGATCTAAGTCTATTTTATTTTCGAAATTCTTGGGTTTTGATCTACTTAATCTTGTTATTTCCGAGTTTCGATGGTTCCATGTTGTGGAGCATTTCGTTCTGCCCTATTTTGACCTATTGAAGTTCGGATTTGGACTCCGGATGAAGGTTCTATGCAGCTTGGTGGCCATGGCCTCTTGGTGTTCTTCTCAGAAGTTTGGAGAAGAAGAACAGTACTCGCCTTGACCGCATGAACATTTCATGCGGCAAGTGTTCTCCTAGCCGCATGGACTTTTCCCCACTTAGCCGCATATGCGCCCTTGCCTTTCCTGGCCGCATGAACTTGTACTCCTTACTAGCCGCATGAGCCCTTGAACTGACCTGGCCGTATGAGCTCCTAACTGAGCCGCATCCACCCCCTTCATATACTGGCCGCATAGGCGTGTAGCCTGTCTGGCCGCATAAAGTCTTGCTTCCAAGCCGCATATGCATCAGCACCCTTGGCCGCATGAGGCTGAGTCCATACTTAGCCGTATATGCACCCTTCACTCGCGAGCCGCATGGACCCATCCCCCGCCAGCCGCATGAATTCCCTATCCTCCTGACCGCATATGTCTTGCCTTTCTCAGCCGCATGACTGACTGGATCTCCGAGCCGCATATGACTGATACCCCCCTCTTTGACCGCATAAGCCTTTTCTTCCGCTAGCGGTGCACTCCTGACATGACTAACCTGACATGATAGTGGCCTGCCGTGGCGCACTCCTGACAAAGTACACTTTGCATAATAATCTGACCTGATATATCTTGAACAACTGTTGCGACGGCTACCTGACATGACCTGACCTGTATAAGTAACCTGGACACCGTGGGCGATTGTGCTTGTACAAATAATCCAGTCCTGTCTTGCATCATGTCTAGGAGGGGACTCCTGAGTACCACGGTCAGGAGTGCCTACTGAAATGGACTAAGGTTAATGACTAGTATAATTCACTAGACATGAAGAGATGTTCCCCAGTTACAGGCGATCCCGTTATCCCGGCCGCAAATATTTGGACTTGTAGCCTGCCGACGAGTAGGGCACATTTCCAGTCCACTGTTATGTGGGGCACCCTCTATTGTCACTTTAATGATTGAACTCTATTGTCACTCTAATGCATTATACTCTCTAAATTGTCACTATAATTTCCTGGATAACCTGGATAGCTGCAGGGCCTGTGACTACTTGGAGCATCTCATTGCATCTTGCAAGTAACTAGGATTGTGATAACCCTAGTTAGTTAATGTAGAAAGCCGTATGCAATGATTGGCCGTGATTGCTTGGATGGAGTCTAGTCCAGTATAGTATTGTCTAGAAGTGATTGATTGAAAGATTGTACCACAATGATTGAATGATTGTCATTCCAGATTGTTACTATAATGATCGTACTCTATTGTCACTCTAGCGTATTGTACTCTTTATTGTCACTTTTATCATTGTACTCTCTCCTTTTCACCTTAATGATTGTCACCTTTAGCAATAAATGATCAGAGACTAAGTTCTGTTCAGGCGAAGGGTTACAATCTCGGTCCTTGTTTAGTTTAAGGATTGTAACCTGGCTTCCGGAATAGTACCTTCGTTTTCTCTTCATATATTGTCCAACTATATTTTATTTAGCATGATTCTTCAGTTCTTTTATGTCAATGATGCTTCTCTTAGTTATTTTCTCTGATTGGGGCAAGTGCATTGGTAGTGCACAAACCTCAATCTGTGTTACTTATTGTTGTTTTCTTACATGTTGAATGCTAATGATTTGTTGGCTTTAGTTCTTAAGTGAAGCCTCCTTTGTGGTACTTGCTCTTCTGGGGTCTGACCCAGCTGGTTTTGTATGGCCAGATACCGGAGCAGCACCAAAGGATCTTCCTGCTTTCCAGCCCGATGGTGGTCACCAGGCGTAACCAGGGCATCGAGTGGGTTTCTTTTGTTCTCCCACTGTAATATTGTAAATTATTCTTTTGAGGCGTTTAGCCGACGAGCAAGTGTTAGCTCAATTGTACTTACTTACTGTCTGCCTACGGGCTGTAACATGATTGACAAGCCCCGGGGGTTGATCATGTATGACTGAACTCTTGCTAGTCATCACATTTTGTAACGACTAGCTTCATGATCATTCCAAATATATAATATATGGGATGCCTTACTATTGTGTATTTGGTGGTCTGATATCTTGTAACTATTATTAGTTGGTTGAGATTGAGACAATAGGCTATTTATGACCTTAAGAGACTGATGGATTGTAGTGAAACCCTCACATATCTAGACAGCCGTGACCGTATAGCGGTGTGGATTCCATTTCGTTATACGTAGCTGGCTATGTCTGCCCCCGCTCTCCAGTATTCTGGTTCTGGGGCATGACAGATAGATAGATAGATAGATAGATAGAGAGAGAGAGAGAGAGAGAGATAGTGAGGGAGGTGTGTGTAGTGTAGTAGAGTAGGAGGGGGAAGTGGCTGCCTTTTGGAACACCCAATACAGCAGCCATATGATGCTGACAGCAGCATGTAACTGCTGCATTTCAGCAGCAGCAGTTAGGGCTGCTGTTGCAGCCCCATTTACCCCTATGACCCCCTATTTAACACCCCCAATTAGCCCTCCTTTATCCCCTTTAATACCCCTATCTATGTGTGTGTGTGTTTGAGTGTTAGAAGTGAGTTGTTAGAGTTTTTAGTTATGTTAGAATAAGATGTTAGAAGGGACATGTTAGTATCTTAGATGTTAGGATATTAGATACACGTTAGATTATATGTTAGTTTAGAGTTTGATAGTGGCAGGTAATGGTTAGATAGGTTAGTGTCTTGGTATCTTAGGATACCAAGAGTTGTATCTTAAGATACCAATGTGTATCCTAGGATACTAGCTAGTATCTTAAGGTAAAAGTGATTACCTTGGTATAGGCAAGGTAATGAGGATTACCTTGTCATAAGGTAAGGTATTTGTGATACCTTCAAGGTGAGGTATCAAGATACCAAAGTATGTTATCGAGATACAAGGGTAAGGAGTTGGAATACCTTAGCAAGGTATTTGAATTACATAGGGTATGCTAAGGTATTGGTTAGAGGCTAAGGTATAGGTTTACCCAAGTTAAGGTATTGGACCCAAAACAAGGTATTGGTATTGGGATACCAACATGACCAAGGTATATGGTATCTTGGTAGGTAAATGTTAGGAATATGATACTTAGACTAATTTTGACCCCGTTTAACCATGGTTGACTGTTTTGACCAAAAGTCAACTAAAAGTCAATACTTGGCCTAGAAATGACTAGAACTTGACCAGAGGTGACCAGTTGACCAAAAGTCAACTGTGAGTCAACCATTAGCCTAGTTTAACTTAGATTGGACTAGGAGTTGACCAGAGTAGACCAGTTGACCAAAAGTCAATTGTAAGTCAACTTTTGATATAGTTTAACTTTGTGTGACCTAGTTTGACTTAGTGTGACCTAGTGTGACCTAGTTTGACTTAGTTTAACTGAGCTTGACCAAGATTTGCATATTATACACTAGAAATCATGTCTAACACTATTAAACCCTAATTTAACTCATAATATCTCATCTTAGGGTTTACAACATTACTCTGAGCATCGATTCCATTTGACATCTCAAGACCACATGCGAGTACAATCACTGATAGTTTTCATTGTCTTAATATCTACTATATCTGATTCAGTTGTAGTGTTTTACTTGATTCACTTCACGAGGATACACGGACTAGTATACGTTGGATCTCGTCATGCGATGTTATTCCTAGTTTACCTGGTATATGAGTATATTGTTCGATCTTGTTTCTTGTACTTGTATATACACCGATTTGGGAGTGGGCTGGCCCCTTGCTCTTTAAATTCTGTGTCATAATGTGTCATGGTTGGATCCATTATACTACTCGGAGATGGGGAGATATTAGAGGTTATGTGATCATTACCCCCACTTGTTACTACTTGTACATAGCTCCACCCTCACCACAGGCAGGGTGTAGCCTGACCTGATACTACTTGTGCATAGCTTTCCATTTGGCTGGCCTGATCCTCTATACTACTTATGCATAGCCGGTCAAATGGAACAACCTGATCTTGACCCATGCCTACACATAACGCCCTAATACTCAAGGTACTGTTTATATTTATATTGTACATCAGATATTCATGTACTGTTCTACTTTTCTGTACGTTACACCCTGACATGATATCCTATTATATATATCCTATTTATATTCCAGTTTTGATATTTTATCTTGTATTCCATTACAATTGTCTCTTATAGCATTTGTCAATTCAATGGAACTGTTGTTGGTGTTTGTACTTGCTCATTATCCTGACAGGATAACCCCGTTGATGTTTACAGAGGATTTAGAGGCGGACTGCTCGACCTATTATGGGTATGGTATAGATGGGGAATACGACCTGGACATTCCTGCGGGGCCGATGTCCATTGAGGACGCACCGCCTGCTCTGATCTAGACTAGTTAGGTTTGACTGAACTGTGTTCCAGCTTATTATTTTGGGTTATAGTATATATATTTTTGGGATTGTATAATATTTTAAACTCTGAACTTCTGTTTGTGACTCTGTGACTTGTATCTATTTCTAGCTTTTTTTATTTCCATCATATCTTTATCACATCGTGCTTATCTTTCCTAGATGTCATGTGGTTGAGTTATATATATTCCTCCGTGCGGAGATGACATGTTTATATATATTATTGATGTTAGATTTTATAGATGACCTATACAGAGTTCTACCGTCGATACTGCGGCGTAGGCTGGACGTACCCACGTGCTTGTGCCCCTAAACAGGGTGCGGGTCGTAACACCGTTTGTACCACTTTATGACTTTCATGCGCTTCGTACCCTAAGTACGCAGTGCCTTCTAGTTTTTCTTCCATCTTGTGGCTCGACCTTTATTTTCGACCTGACTATCTATGTGCGTGCTGATACCTTTTCTAAGTTTGTATTGAGGTACAATATTAGTGTGTACTGCGGTGCTATCTAATGAGTGCACTGAGGTGTGACTCCATATGCTAAATGATCATTCATGTTATATGTCAATACATGTATACTTTTTAGTATAGTCATGGTAATTGGTCAGTAATAATGTCATGGTATATTGATTGTTGTTTGATACATTACACTAAACATGGATCTAGATTTTGGACTCCTTGAGCTGATGTGGATTCATAAGTACACGTTATATGGTATGACATATAGGAGGATGACTATGTGACCACGACATGTAATTCCAAGATCAAGATAGGGTTAATCTAAGCAACTTAAATTGGCAGAAACATTGGAAGAGAACAGAATCTCGAGATCGTACGTTACCAGCCACCCTAGGCCCTGTCCTAATGTGTCGGGTTGGCCGCCATGGATACGGTTTCATCCGCCTATAGTGGATGACTATATCCGACTCCTACGTGCTATGTGTTATATGTTTTAGCATGGTAGCCTTACGGGGGACCGGTGCATAATCAAAGTGCTACGTTAAACATAAATATAAATATATATATATATATATATATATATATATATATATATATATATATATATATATATATATATATATATATATATATATATATATATATATAAACGTAGCACTTATATATATATATAATATATATATAATATATATATATATATATATATATATATATATATATATATATATATATATATATATATATATATATATATATATATTATATATATATTATATATATATAAGTGCTACGTTTATATATATATATATATAAAAAAAAAAATATATATATATATATATATATATATATATATATATATATATATATATATATATATATATATATATATATATATATATATATATATATAGCCCTGTTTGGATACGATACGATCTGAGGTTTCCTATATATTTGCATTACTAGGATAACCTAGGCAAATCATAGAAAGTCGTAGGATTGATTGACCACTTGTAAACTGACTTGCTTGTGATATGTTCCTTCTGTTAGTAACTGAGGAACATGGACTATCGTGGTACGTGGTCCAACCCATGTCCTTGTTTGCTTGTTGGGTTGGGCTATTATGCTGCGATAGGCTATGGACCGAGGTTACGACCAGAAGTCCTTAACCTGGCCATGGTTATAGGATGTATCTTATCCCGGTACGATATTGGCACCGTTTGTCCTTATTTGGTTGTAAGGATGTCGTATTGTCTCGATGATATGGTATAAGGATATAACTCTTGAACCAGGTCTTAATTTATTCATTGGGTTTTGTATTATTCATTATGTGCTCCCTTGTGGTACTTGCTATTCGGGGCCAGACCCCGCTGGTTTTGTTTGGCCAGATATCCTAGCAGCACCAGAGGATCCAGCCTTCTACCCGAACAATGGTTCACACCAGGAGTATGGGCGCCAGGGACCATGAGTGGGTTTCTTCTTCACCGTTCTGATATATTCTATTTTGTACTTGGCATTTATCCATCGGCACCTGTTAGCCGACTTTTCTGGATATTAGTTTCCTTTTACATAATTGTAATTAAATCAGACTGCAGCTGACTATGGTTATGTTCTATTGACTCTCAATACTAGCTTATTATTTTCTGTAGCTAGACTCATGAATCATTTTGATGAAGCGTTGGGGACGCCTTACTACTTTATCTCATATGATCATTATTACTGCTTTTTGGTTAATTGTTTGAGACATAGATGCTCTGTGAGACCATAGGAGACTTGATTGTAGCATGCACCCCCTAGTCTCTTGAGAGCCACGATCGCCGTATGACGTTTTTATACCTCATATGGAGTAGCTGGCCTAGTCCGTCTCCGTATTTTGGTACTGGAGCGTGATAATAATATTGGTAAATAGAAATTAGAAATTATGTTTCATATCATCTAGAATAGCTTTCCATTCTTTATACAATGTTAGCACAAAATATTCTATACCATCATCCTTATACTTGTTAGCACAAAACGACACCCTATTCTAATTAGGAATAATATGCAGCATGTATGGATGAATAAAGCTCACTTTCATGTTCTTTGGAATATCTTGAACCAATTGTAACATCTTGCGAATATTGTCAGTTCCAACTCTGTAGCGTTTAGCCTTTTTACTATTTCATTTGATTGGTAACAATATGTAGCATGTATCAAAAAATTATTTTTGATGATAAAAAATTTGCTGTATGAAATTACAACAAATAGAATTTTGCTTCTGCATAAGTAGAATATACAAAGGCATTTGACATGATAAAGAGTTTTAGAAAAACCTAAATTCATATGCCTAAATTTGTTTTATAAAATATTTTAAATCTTTCTCAAATAGATTAGAAATATTACATGGATACTACTTAGAGTATTGTTCATATACACAATTTTGGTTGCTACTATTTCTACTGTCACGTCCCAGCACCGAAATACAGAGGATGACTAGGCCAGCTACTCCATATGAGGTATAAAACATCATACGGCGATCGTGACTGTCATGAGACTGGGGGGTACATGCTACAATCAAGTCTCCTATGGTTTCACAGCGCATCTATGTCTCAATCAACCAAAGCAAGAAACAACAATTAATGAACATATGAGATAAAAAGTAAGGCGTCCCCGATGCTTCATCAAAATGATCATAAGAAACTGACTTTATAAGTTAGCTTGCCCAGAGGGTCACATGCACATAATCGTATTCACCTGTAGTCTAATTTAATTACAATTATGCAAGAAGATAAAATATTCTGAACAATCGGCTAAACAGGTGCCGGTGGCAAATACCAGTACATAAGTAAAGATACTATAGTGGTGGAGAAGAAATCCACTCAAGTTTTTCGCCAGCCATGCTCCTAGTATGCATCATTGACGTCGGAGAGGAAGGTTGGATCCTCAGGCTCTGCTACATGATCTGGCCAAACAGAACTAGCGGGGTCAGCCCCGAACAGTAAGTACCATAAGGGAGCACGAAAGAGTGAGATAAAACCTAAGCATAAAGATAAAATATGACTTGGCTTATGAGTCATAGGGTGACGACGCATCATCGAGTCCATACGGTACCATTACAACCAAACAAGGACAAACGGTACCAATATCGAAATGAGATGAGACACAACCAATGGTCATGGTCAAGTTATAAGCTTCCAGTCGTAACCTCGGTCCGCAGCCTGTCGTAGCACGAAAGTCCAACCCAACAACTAAATAAGGACATGGATTGGACCATGCACCATGACAGACCGTGTCCCTCGATTACTAACGGAATGCACAAGGCACAAGCAAGTCATTTTTCAAGCGGCCAATCATTCCTATGGCTTTCTATATTTGGCGGAATTCCCACAATGTTGTTATAGGAATCCTCAGATCGTGTCGTTCCAGCAGGGCTAGCCAATCCAATATACATATAAACACGTAGCACATTGATTATGCACCGGTCCCCCGTAAGGTTACCGTGCTAAAACATATAACACATAGCACATAGGAGTCGTATATAGTCATCTACCATAGGCGGATGAAACCATATCCATGACGGCCAACCCGAATGTAGAAGCATTGAATTCCAGAACCAGAAAATCTATGCGCCAGACTACATGCGCCAAAGCTTGGACAAAGTACTTCACGGCAAAAGCAACAAATACAGACATTGAAAGAGGACTTTTTATTTAACATATAAAAGTCTATTACATGTCTAAGAAAGACTGTACAAAGGAGAATTTCTACAAAGATAAGATCCTAAGTCTACCGCCAGCAGCCAACATGCGCCCTCAAGTAGGCGCAGCAATCAACATGTGCCCTCAGCCAGGCGTATCCCACCATACGTCCTCAGCAAGGCGCATCCTTTTCAGCAGCTCAGTTATGTGCATCCTTTCAGCAGCCCAGTTATGTGCCGCTCTTTCAGCCAGGCTCATCGCCGTCTAAATACTTCAACTAATGAAGCATTTATTGAGCAGAACGAGGGTGGCAATCAACCCTCTAGCCAAGGAAGGGAAAAGAACCACAAGCCAACCTGTGGCCAGGGGAGGCTTCGAAAGAGCCTCCAAACACCAAGGAAGACCGTGATCAAAACCGCGGCCAAAGGAGCAGCTTTCGACACAACCAGAATGGGCTACACCCATTTTGAAGGAAGAAAGAGCCACCAAAGCCGCAGCACCGCCATTCCGATCTACGGCTCTTCCTGCACAACAAAGACGAGGCTCGAGCATCCCTATCTTTGGATGCAACAGGCACCTTCCGCCTGCCTCAGAAGCCCTCGACTCCGACTTTTGGATTAAACTGTCACGCCCCAGAACCAGAATACTGAAGAACGGGGACGTGCACAGCCAGCTACGTATAACGGAACGGCAACCATCCCGCTATACGGTCACGGCTGTCTAGCTATGTAAGGGTACGCTACAAACCATCAGTCTCTTAGGGTCAAATCAAGCTATTGTCTCAATCTCAACAAGTAATGATAGTAACAAGATATCAGACCACCAAATATACAATTGTAAGGCGTCCCAAACATTACATATCCAGATGATCATGAAGCTAGTCGTACAAAATGTAAGGACTAGCAAGAGTTAAGTCATACATGATCAACCTCGAGTTGCCAATCATGATTACAGCCCGTAGGCAGATAGAAAGTAAAGTGCATCGAGCTAACAAGTGCTCGTCGGCTAAACGCCTCAAAAGAATATCAGTTAACAATACAGTGGGAGAAATAAAAAGAGAAAACCCACTCGTTGCCCGGGTTCCGTCTAGTGTTCACCATCGGGCTGGAAAGAAGGTAGATCCTTTGCTGCTGCTCCGGTATCTGGCCATACAAAACCAGCTGGGTCAGACCCCAGAAAGAGCAAGTACCACAAAGGAGGCCACGAAATAAGAACAAAAGCCAGCAATCAGCACAATAATATAATTACATAATAAGAGACAGTAATTTAAGAAAAAGGCATGATAGTTAGATATAAAAGACAAATCTTGTACAGAATCGATAAAAGACAGAACATATGGAAAGGCATGACAGGATGATATACGATGAGATGACCATGGGACTATTCAGATAGCCAGGTTACAACCCGTAAACCAAACAAGGACCGGGGTTATAACCCTTCGTCTGAACGGAACTTGGTTTCTCCCACCATTTATCGGCAAGATAAAATACGCGAATTCAAGACTTGCAATTAAACATAATTAAGGTAAAGCACGAGTAATCATGTCATGTCATGACCTTGCACAGGATCAGGACAGGACAAGAGGGACTAGACTCCATCCAATCAATCACGGCCAAGCAAGTACTACGGCTTACTACTTTAACTAACTAGGGTTACTACCTGAATGCTTCCAGCAAGAAAAAGAAAAGATAGCATGATATAGCAGACACACTGTAGTAAGATACATGTGTCCTAAGGTACCACGCTCGACGGCGGGCTGGAAGTACGCTCATCTCGACGGATAGCAACAAATCCCATGTATATATATAAGGCCGGGACCAAAGGGGCAACAGGTAACTGGGAAATTCTCCATAAACTAATTGATCAATCTAGTCATTAACCTAGCCAGATTCAGTATGAATCCCTGACCGTGGGAACCAGGGAGTCACGTCCTAGACATGATGCAAGACAAGACGAGTGGATTGCACAAGCAAGCAAGCAGGAACACCCACGGTGTTAAGACAGGTCAAACTAAGTTATCAAGTCATGTCAAGTCAGGAGTGCGCCGCCATGGACCACTATCAAGTTATCAAGATAATTCATGTCAGGGTACTTGTCAGGAGTGCGCCACGACGGGCCACTGTTATGTTATGCTAGTTCCTTGCCATACCGTGCCATGTACAATAGTCATTCCAACATATTAACTAAAATCAAGTTCATGACAAAAGGCGTAAGGATATAAAACGGGCGTAAAATATCTAATAAAATATCAATATACAGGACTATAGAAGAGCCAAGCTCAAGAAATAAACAAATTCATCATAGACAAGTGGGTTGTGCAAGAGGGTCAAGGGTTGGGCTGCGCAGGGTATGCACTGCGCATGGAAGAGCTGCGCAAGAGTTGACTGTGCAGAGTATGGACTGCGCAGGAGCAGATTGCGCATGAGCATACTGCGCAGAGTATGGACTGCGCAGGAGCAGATTGCGCATGAGCAGACTCCACAGAGTATGGACTGCGCAGGAGCAGATTGTGCATGAGCAGACTGCGCAGAGTATGGACTGCGCATGAGCAGATTGCGCATGGGCAGACTGCGCAGGAATCTATGCGCAGTCGGGTTAAGCGCAGTTCGCCAAGGGGCAAGCTGCGCGGTCGGCACTGCGCTAAAAAGCACTGGCCGAGGGGATGCGCAATCCAGCACTGCGCTAAAGAGCGCAGGCTGCAGGCTGCTACTCCAGGCCGAGAAGAACACCAAGAACACCAAAAATTCAAATTTTCATATCTTTGTCAAATCAAAGCCAAATCTAGATTTTCAAAGTTCTAACTTGAGTAAAATTGAATTCTCTTCCACATAGAAGCATCAAAACCCACAGAAATCCAACCAAAATAGATCAAAACTATATAAATCCAAAAATAGTTAAAACCTAGATCTAGAATAATAGAAACTCCAAATCACAAAATGTCAAGTTCTAATGTTGATCTCCATGGCCTAATCTAGCTAATGGACAAATAAAAAGTGGTTCTCATGAGGTGGCAAGGTGCACTTGCCTAATGGGTTGGAGAGTTGTGTGGAGGAAGAAGAAGAATTAATGGAGGAAAATAATGAGGAGAGAGGGTGTTAGGTGGGGATTTTAATGGGGGAGGATAAGTTGTGTTGAGGGTGGAGGTTAGCTAAGATGGTCCAATGCATAATAAACCAAACCAATTCCTTCTCCTATCCAAATAAAACCAAGCTCCATTAATCAGAATTAATTCAGGAAGGATAAATGACAATTAAACTACAATGCTAAGTATGAAATATACCACAACTTAACTGGTCAAGAAAAAATAAAAAATACTGGTCAGAAATACGATCACGTATAAAATACGTATCACGAATTTCGGGGCACTACAGTAACAGTCACCTTCAAGTGCATCAACGAAGACACTGCATCGCATCTTCACTCTCGGGAGCATCTCGTCAACAGAATACATCCGGGTAAATAAGTTCATGTTGGAAGAACGTGAGAGAACGAGAAGCAAACTCTCTCTATGCCACTATTTATAGGTCGGGCAAATCAAACCCATGCGCCAAGTGGATGGCTCTCCGAATTCCGTGAAATAAATTTGCATTAAATGGATGAACCGGACGCTTCGAATTCAGCTAAGTCAAAACGGCTATTTAAAGCACTCGAAGAACGTAACAGTCGCACCATTAAAGACGTGTCACGAAGCGGATGTGCCGGCCAGACCGCGCATCACACAGACGCGCCCTTCAACATCGACGCGCCCTTCAGTGCCAAGCACATCACAGGGATGCGCCCCCCATGCGTCCCTATACGCCTAGTGGAACGCCAACCGACGCGCCCACTCAGCTGTCCATCAAATGTCACAAACATTAAATGCTGAACTGACAGAGTTGGCAGCACACCTTCCGAAGTCTGAACAGTCGGCAGCTTTTTCAGAAGACGAAGTATCGCCAACGTCGGCATCATCATTACTTCCCTCCGACGGCTACTGCCACGTGGCCACTCAACCACTCGCATGCGCCTCAAAAGCCATGCACCCCAGACTTCTCCCTGATCCCAAAAGACAGGAGTAAAGTCACTACTGAAGCTCTGTATGCATCTCAAAAGCCATGCGCCCAGAATGGTTCATGACTCCTAAAGGTTACGAGCCAAAGTCTTCTCATGCGTCCAATCCTAGGCGCATCCTACCAGATCATTTCCCACCAAATCCGAGATCTTCGAGCCATGGGTTGATGACACGTGTCCTTTGACTCGACTCATCCGAAATCTCAGCAACAGAAAGATCTTCTCCTCTGCTACGTGCCGGCCCACAACAGCAGTATGAAGAATTTAACCCCTCAATCATGGCGCATCGTCCATACGCCTCCATCAGCAATCAACACGTGGCGTTCCCGCGTATAGGCGTATCCTACATGCGTGCATGAGCAGCCAGCCTGCAGACTATATAAAGAGAGGGACCATTTCCTTCTTCCATACCTACGTACACACATACCTACCCATAAAGAACACACAGAGACTTCGCACCACCAGAGAGGCAGATCCAGACACTCAACGTCTTCCTCCTCTCAGCAAGCTCCAGCACCCAAAGCAATCCAGACCTTCAGAGAATCGATAACCGTCGCCAGATCGTCAATGGAGTCAACGCATTACCACTCACTCCATCGGCACAAGGGACCCAGATAAACAAAAGTGTACTCCTAGGACTACATCTAAGTCCTATATTGTAACACTGTTCTGTTTGTATTGAAATTTGCAATCAAAGAATTTTAATGGCAAATAAGCTGGCGACTCTGCTGGGGACCTCTTTCTCCTCCACCGAGAAAGCTGTATCGCAATCCGACGATGTGAAGGTGGGCTCCTCCCACAAGATGCTGGTCGTACACCTCAATCAACAGGCGTATGAGGATTTCATCTCTGAAGGAAGTGCGAGTCCTTCGAAGCAGCTGCCGAAGCCGAAGAAGACCCGCCGAGTCTGGGTGCGCAAGGTCGACGCCTCGGGCACCACCACCGAAGGGGATGCGCCAATCCAGCCTTCCTTTCCTGCTGACGTCCTCAGCAACCAAGATGCGTTCGCTGGTGCAGCGCATCTCTCGGGGAAACGTGCGGCTAACCACATTCTCCAGCCGTCTCCCACTCAGGCGAGGAAGATGCGTCGACGGAGCAGAGGCGCATCTAATGCCCCGTACATCACCTCTGATGTGCCACAGAAGGTCTCTGTCTTTGACAAACTCACTTGCTGTAGTGGCGAGGAGAATTTGGATTCTGAGTACTACGCGCCCCAGCGGTCTGGTAAGAAGAAATCTAAGGCAGCACTGGTGATACGCCCCAAACGTGCTATGCCAGCAACAAGCCAGAAGCATGCGCTCACAATCATGCGCGCTGCTGATGGTAAGTTGTACAAGGTCGACTCGAGTGCTGCGGTACCGAAAACGAGCCGACCTTCAAAGTCCTTGTCTCACTTGGGCGCATCTACTGCGTGCACAACCAAGTCGAGTAAGGCAAATCCAGTAGTCTTGAACTCCCGCGCCTTCTCTGGTTGTGCGTTTGAGGTCCGTTCAAGTCACTCCAAATGCTGTGGTTCCCCCACTACTGATCGGGATGCCTGTTTGGTATTAGATCAGGGGGCACAACACTCACTTAACCACCCCGGCGCTTGGCCTTGCCATACGCCTGAAAGGGGTACGAAGGTGGCACTCTCCTCCAACGATCTGCGCAACGTGATCACTCACAAGCGCCGATTAGGAGAGTCGACTGACAAGCACGATGTGCCTCTCACGGGGCATACTTGTGCTGTGGTCACCATCAACTGCTGTTGCAAAGCGGCAGTCCCACCAAGGCAGTCGGTGTTCCAGCGGCTGCAATCATCGACACCCCTCCGACGTCGCCTCGGGAAGAAGGTGTCAACAGAAGAAGAACCAATGGTTGCTTCATGCAACGTGATCTCCAACTCCTCGTCAGTCCGAAAAGCGACTGGCAGTTCCTTTTCCTTGTCTAAAAGCCAGCCAAGGAAAACCAAGACAGCTGTCTCGTCCTCCGGAGTGTTCGAAGGCACTCGAGGGAGGAAGAAGATCTTGGAGGAAGCTGGGGGTAGTCAGGCCCTTGTCGAGCCTCCTTCCGAAGACGAGTGTGTCCAAAGCACACCTGGGGCAGATCCTCGAGGCGAAGTCAGCCTCCCAGAAGCCCCTGAAGACGAGGAGATCCCCCAGAACATAGCTGGGGGTAGTCTAGCATCTGTGGACCCGAGTTTCAGAGACGAAGAGGCCCTTCAAGACGGAGCTGAGGGCAATCGGGCCCTTGCAGATGCGCCTGTGGTGAATGTTCTCTCGAACATAACCGGGGGTAGCCAAGACGAAGCTCCAGGAGAGGAACTCCCCTACAGGAGAGTGAGGTCGAGAGTGAGGCCTCAACCCATCTATCCACTCCCGGCCGTGTCATGACAGTAAACATGACTGGGGCTGATGTCGAGTCTGATGCACCGCCAACAGACCTCGTCCAGCGTATAGACACCCTGGAGGGAGGACTCAAAACCCTCTCTGCCTCCATGCAAATACTGACTCAAGCAGTGTTTGAGATACGGTCAGCTTTGGCCAGGACACCTTCTGCCGGTCCCGACCCAGGGGCCAACGGAGAATCGAGTGTACCCCTTCAACGGGTATCCTCGGACATAGATCGCCGCGAAGTACCTCGAACATCGGAGCCCTCAAGTGCTCAACTCCCGGTGGTACCACCTTTCCCGACTCCCAGCTCCACAGAAGACGTGGTCGAGATGATCAGGGACTTGCGCGAACGCTTTGAGTCCAAGACAAGACAAGAGGAGCGCCAAAAGATGGGCATTCCCCAGCCTTATCCCCTCGAGTGGAACAAGGTGGTTTATCCTCCTAAGTATAAACCACAAACACTGACGCCGTACGACGGAAAGGACTCTCCGCGTCGCTACCTGACGTATTTCCAGTCTCAAACGGGACATCTTCCGAAGGAGGACGCACTACTTACCAACATATTTGTTGGGGCACTGAAA
Source organism: Iris pallida (assembly GCA_029216955.1). Lineage (NCBI taxonomy): Eukaryota > Viridiplantae > Streptophyta > Magnoliopsida > Asparagales > Iridaceae > Iris > Iris pallida. The sequence goes on from JANAVB010020600.1 coordinate 9,659,685, forward strand.
GGAGTGGCGTACGACTGGTACTGCAGCCTCCCCGACAATTCAATATCTTCCTTCGACGACCTGACGTGCCTCTTTCTCGACCGTTTCTACGATGGCGGGAAGGACATGACAATGGCGTCCCTTATAGAGTTACGCCAGAAGGAGAAGGAAACAGTTCGAGTGTTCATCGAACGCTTCCGACAGGCCTGCTTCAGACTGCCTCCGGGCATGCCAGAACATGCACTTCTCTCCTCATGCAGCATGAACATGCTGTCTGCAATCAAGCTCTGGCTCAACTCTACTCATCCTCCCGACTGGAGCTCCTTGATCATTGAAGCAGAAGCCGCGGAGAAGAAGGCGGCCAATGCTCATCTTCTGGAAGTCAGTTTCCCCGTCTTTGAAGACAAGGGGAAATGGCCTGCAGCCAACAACCCCGGACGAGAGACAAAAGGGAAACAGGCATTGACTGTCAATGCCTCCAAAAGTGCGTCAGCACCTGCTCAGTAACCTCCACTTGCACCAAGGCCGAAGGAGGTTTATTTGTTCAACGACGAGGACACCCTGCAACTCTTTGAAATACTAAAGCAGGGTGACAAGATCAAGCTTCCGGACCCTAAGCGTCCCGATGAGGTTGGGAAAGTGGACAACCCGAGGTACTGTCACTACCATCAGTTTGTCGGACACCCAACCAAGGACTGCTATGTCCTCAAGAATTACATCCAACGCATGATCAATGCGGATGTAATCTCCGTCGACTACGAAGAGAAGACGGTGTCAGCCAACGTGGTGTCCCTCCAGTTTGGCACCTTGCCGCCAACTACAACACAGGATGGCGTCGTCCCCATCCCTAAGGCAACAATGGAGGTGGTTAACTTACCACCTACCCGTGACAACGTGAGTGGACTCATCCCACTCACCACATCTCGGGGAGAGATCCTATGGGTTTACCCCGATCTCGTCTCCGAGGTGACTCAACCGGAGGTACGCCCTACCTCCAAATCCAAAGGCAGGAAGATCAAGTCTTGCCGTATGGTCTCTTCTTCAGCGGAAGAGGCACTTCCTGTGCAGACGCGTTCACAACAGAACGCCCAACCCGACGAAGCTGCCGTCGAGGTGGTGCCTCCGGGCACCGTCCCTGCTGTCCAGGACGAGGGCCCGTCTAAGCCCCCAGCAGCCAATAAGCAGAAGCAGATAGAGACCCGCTTTGACAGGCCTCTACGAAAGGAGAATGCTTCGGGGCTAGCTAAGCCCCACAACTTCGACATACTGGCACAATTGTCCAGTACTCCTGCCCGCCTATCGCTGTTCGAGCTCCTTCATCTTTCCTAAGACTCCCGAGAAGCTCTCTGTGAAGCTCTAAAGGATGTTGAATCCTTTCTCAGTCAAGTCAAGCAGCCTAAAGATCTCCCGACTGTGTGCACGCATTGTCACTGTGCAGAGGAGGTTATCCCCAATATAACCTTCACCCAACAGGACATGCTGCTCAAGCACAATCGACACAACAGGCCGCTGTATTATACAGGGTACATCGGTTCAGTCAAGGTGAAGCGGATTCAGATCGATCCAGGGTCTTCCCTCAGCATCATCCCGAAGACGCTGCTCTCAACACTGGGGATCCCAATGTACCGATTGGCGCCCTCCAACACAATAATCAGTGGTTTCAACGCCAGCAAAAGCGAACCACTGGGCAAAATACGACTAAAGTGCCACATCGATAACCTCAGAACCGAGGTCACTTGTTATGTCGTGGACGCCGAAGTCAACTACAACATTCTGTTGGGTCGCCCATGGCTGTACGAGTACATGGTGGTGCCGTTCACGCTCCACCAATGTATGAAGTACGTGTCCACCAATAATGTCATCCGTACATAGTTCGTAGACATCGACCCTTTCAAAGGGATTGAAGCCTACTTCACCGATGCCGACTTATATAAGTCACCTGATGAGGAGGAAGCCAATGATGCTGACGACGAAGCAGAAACGGCAGCAGGGCCGGACACGGAGCCTGAGGTCACCCCCGACGCTCCTTTGAAGATCCGACTTAAATGCAAACCACCTCAGAAGTTACCTCCCATGAGTATTAAGCGACCCGGGAAAGCACCAGCCGCTCCTGAAGCTCCCTTGAAGATATGCCTCAAGGGAAAGCTGCCTCAGACATCGGCTCCCCTCGTGGCAAAACTATAAGGGAAGGCACCAATCACCGGAGGCACAGCGGAGGCACCTCTGAAGGTGCGTCTTAAGGGCAAGCCACCGCCATCGCAGCCGCCAGAGAAGGCCCACGTAGTCCTTTCGGACTCCAAAGCCAACGCTGTGGTAGACTCTCCCAATCCTACTCCAGTGCTTACAGATGAAGAGTTGGGGGAATATATCTCGGTTGATGTAGATGCCCCTTCTCTAGACAATGTAATCCCGCGGGATAAAATTTCGTATTTCATCAATAACAGAGTGTCTTTTAATTATTCTAGTCTTCCACTTTGGAATGCCATGTATACATTAGATAACGCTCTACGGTCGTTACAAACACAAATAACGACCGTCCATCATGTAAGTCGAGTAGTCCCATCCCAAGGGGTCTGTTACATAGTCCCACCACGGAGTCGAGATGAAAAATCCAGCATCTTCGACAAGGTTGAGCATCATCAAGACCTCTCGCCACTCGAGCCAGAACCAGATACCGGCAGAATGCAACTCTATCGGTACACGGACAAGGCAAAGTACCTCATCCAAAAGATGGGTTACGACCTAAAAAGCGACAAAGGCCTGAACTACGGCAAGGGTCGACGTCTCCCTCTTCGGCTTCCAATACCTAAAGGAAAGTCGCAGGACTACTACAACAAAACTCGACGGGGGGTAGGCTATGTCACGCCACCGTCAACTCCAGAGAGTTCAGACGCGGAAGAGGTAGAACATTCTCATTCGTCCGAAGCATCAACCTGGGATTCCGATACCAGCATCGGATCAGTCTTCAAGAAAGTGCTGTCAGCCAACATGACGTCTGCACAATCTCAAGAAGAAGAAGGCGAAGACCAAGCGCCGGAATTCTTCGAAGAAGAACCCTGGGCTCAACGCCTAGGACAACAATGGGAGTCTCGTTTTAAATTGCGTGAACCTTCCACCGAAGACGAAGTCGAGCAGATCGACCTTGGGGATGGATCTTCTTCCAAACCTATCTTCATCAGCAAAAGCCTAAAAGGAGAAGACCGAGAATCTTTAATCCAGCTGGATAAAGAGTATATCGATATCTTCGCCTGGAGTTACGAAGATATGCCGGGACTTGATCCCCAGATCGCGATGCATAGGCTGAACATCTTACCTGATGCCAAGCCTATCAAACAACAACAGCGGTGCTTCCGTCCAGACATCATGAACGCCATCGATCAGGAGGTGGATAAGCTCTTGACCAGCAGCTTCATCCGTGAAGAGCAACACCCAGATTGGGTAGCCAACGTCGTCCCCATCACCAAGAAAAATGGGAAGATACGAGTCTATATCGACTTCAGGGACCTCAATTCTGCATGCCCGAAGGACGAATTCTCGCTTCCAATCACCGATATGATGATCGACAACACATGTGGCTTCGAGCACATGTCCTTCATGGACGGATATTCGGGCTACAACCAGATCAAGATGTTCCCTGACGACGCAAAACACACGTCATTCAGGACTCCAAAGGGCATTTTCTGCTACACAGTGATGCCCTTCGGCTTGAAGAACGCTGGTGCGACATACCAACGAGCCATGAGCATCATTTTCCGTCAGCATCTTCGCAAGACAGTCGAATGCTATGTCGACGACATCGCAGTCAAGAGCCGTTTCAAAGGAGATCACCTGCAAGACCTCAAGACAGTCTTCGATCTCATGCGGGCACATCAACTCAAGATGAACCCCCTAAATCCTTTCTTGGGGTTTCTAGCAGAAAGTTCTTGGGCTTCATCATCACGGCGAAAGGCATTCATGTCGATCCCGAGAAGACCAAAGCTATCCTTGATATGGACCCTCCGAAGAACCTTCGAGAACTTCGAGGACTAAAGGGACGTCTGGCATACATCTGGAGGTTCATAGCAAACCTTTCCGGCAAATGTCAACCCTTCACCCAGCTCATGAAGAAGGGAGTCTCTTACGTTTGGACAGAGGAATGCCAAAAGGCTTTCGACGACATCAAAGCCTACCTGATGAGCCCACTAGTCCTGGTGGCACCCGTCGCCGGCAAACCGTTTCTCCTCTACGTCCGAGCCATGGATCACTCCCTCGGCGCTCTGCTAGCTCAGAACAGCGACACAGGCTATGAGCAAGCAATTTACTACCTCAGCCGAACTCTGATCGGGGTCGAACACCGGTACAACCCCGTTGAAAATGAGTGCTTGGCTCTGGTATTTGCCATCCAAAAGACTCGTCATTATGTCTCGGGCCAGACAATTCATGTCATTTTCTGAGTCAATCCGCTCAGGGTCCTCATGACGAAGCCAGGATCACTGAACTCCCGGCTAGCCACATGGGCGATCTTACTAACCCCATACAACATGATATTCATTCCGCAAAAAACTATTAAGGGTCAAGCTCTGGCCGACTTTTTAGCTGTACACCCCATTCCAGAGTCCTCAAGACTCTATGAAGACATCCCGAATGAGGTCCAAGAATCAAACGTCACCGAAGAAGGCTCCGTCTGGCGGATGTTTTTCGATGGCGCTTCAAGAACAGGCCCCAAAGGCCAAATCATCGCAGGAGTGGGGGTGGTATTAGTCTCCTCCGATCAACTGGTCATCCAGTGTGCTCCAACAACGTTGCCGAGTACAACGCGCTAATTATGGGACTCCAGCTAGCACAACAGCTGTGGGTGAATCATCTGGAAGCCTATGGCGACTCAAAACTCGTCGTAAACCAGATCAGAGGGCAATACGAGGTTCGTCATGAAGACCTGATCCCTTACCATAAAGTTGTATTGAACATCGTTTCAACCTTCACTGGGTTCTTCATCGAACACGTACCCTGCCTACAAAATCTGGAAGCTGATGCTCTGGCGGGCCTCGCAGCCTCCTTGGCGGCACCCCTCGGGACTGAACACTACGTCACGGTAGTGGGCCGAGACTTGGTCTGCCCTAAAAACAACCTGCGTTCACAAGTGGCCCACGCCATGTCAACGGGTGTCGGTGTTAACGTCCGAGATTGGAGATTCCCGTTCATCAACTTCGCTGTCTACGGAATTCTTCCAGAGGACCCGAAAGAAGCCGTCTCAGTCAGGAGACGCTCTCTTCGATTCTACTACGATACAGCCACTAAAATGCTGTACCGACGCTCCAACGATGGACTTCTCCTTCGATGTTTGTCCAACGAAGAAGCAGTCGAAGCCCTTCGAGAAGCTCACGATGGAACCTGCGGGGCCCATCAACCTGGCCCTAAGTTGTAGGATCGACTGCGACGCATGGGCTACTACTGGCCAACCATGGCCGCTGACGCTGTTGAATATGCTAAGAAGTGCCATGCGTGCCAGCTTCACGCAGACTTCATTCATACACCGTCCGAACCACTACATCCTACGGTCGCCTCCTGGCCCTTCGAAGCTTGGGAAATGGACATTGTGGGACCGATTACCCCTCCTTCATCGAGAGGACACCGCTTTATCCTAGCAATCACCGACTACTTCTCCAAATGGGCAGAAGCAGTTCCGCTGGCAGAAGTGAAAAGCTCCAGGGTGATCAGCTTCATCAAGCACCACGTCATCTACCGTTTCGGGTTACCCCGAAGGATCATCCACGATAATGGTCCTCAGTTTATCAGCCATGTTTTCAGCCGATTCTGTGATAAGAATCGCATTCAAAATGTGGCATCAACCGCCTACAATCCGGCAGCAAACGGATTAGCAGAGGCGTTTAACAAGACTATCGTCAGGCTACTCAAAAAGGTCGTGTCATCCAACAAACGCGATTGGGACGAAAAGCTCGGCGAATACTTTTGGGCCTACCGTACAACGGTACGGACCCCGACAGACAATACACCATTCTCCTTGGTCTACGGAAGAGAAGCGGTACTGCCTCTCGAGATTCAGATACCCTCACTCTGCGTAGCAATCACAAACCAATTCACAGAAGAAGACAATCAACGTCGTCGTCTGCGGGAACTGGAGGCACTTGATGAAAAGCGTCTCCTAGCTCAACAGTACATCGAACTCTACCAAGCCCGTATATCACAGGCTTTCAACAAGAAGGTCAAGCAGAGGACTTTTCAAGTAGGCGACCTGGTTCTGGTAGTCAGGAGGCCGATGGTGTTGACTCACAAAACACCAGGAAAGTTCGAGCCCAAATGGGAAGGACCTTTCATCATCGAGACGGTATACTCAAACGGTGCTTACCGCCTCGCCAAACCCAATGAGGACTTATTCATGATGCCCATCAATGGCAAGTTCCTAAAGAAGTACTACTCTTGACATCTTTCAGACATGTGCTTCCACCAGGGGATCTGTGGACCCAATCATCAGGGCTCACAGACAATTCCCTTCCACAAAATTATACGCTTCCGGAACCCAGTTGTTCTATAGCATCCTCCTGTAGAAGGACAACCACGTCCACATCACCTCTGAGTTGTCCCCCTACACCCTATAAAGCGGAATCTTACATCCCATAAGACTACGCTACCCACCATGTTTACCACGTCCATATTACCTCTGAGTAAACATCCCGTACAGACAACCCCTGCGTTGCCGTACATCAATCATAGAACTTCCATGTCCACATTACCTCTGAATAGTTTCGTGTATCCCCAGAGTCATTCCTACCACGTCCATAACACCTCTGAGTAGGAAGATTCTATTATTTGAATCCCATATTTGCCACGTCCACATCACCTCTGAGCAAACATGAGGGTTCTCTCAAACTTATTACCTATACCTAAAACTAAGGTACACAAAAGATAATAGGTCCACACAAATCATCAAAGTTCATGACAAGCAAAAATGAACACATCACAGAAAATTGTGTACTTCTTTATTTCTAAAAAAGGAGGGTAAAGGATTACACTATCCCCAGCAAGAGTTGCAAATACACAAAAAAGCAGAGACTACAAGCCCTAAATATCCCCAGGGTTGGCAGAAAGCTCTACAATTCGGCATTTCAAGTCTGCCGCCCGAGTCTCCACAGTCGCCAAGACTCGACGTTCAGCTTCTTGACGTATCGCTTCAACAGCCTCAGCAGAAGTTTTATTCTCGTGCTTCTCATCAAGCTGCTGTCTCTGCTGAGCCAGGGTAAGAGCCCGATGAGTGAAAGCCGCTTCCTCCTTCTTGAATGCTATGTGTTCAGCCTGGACACGTTCGGCGTCCAATAGGAGTCGGTCCCGCTGGTCCTCAAGACGGCGGAGCTGGGCGTCAATCTCCGCAATATTAGCGTCCAACACTGCTCGCGTCTCCACTGTCTCCCGCATAGATCGAGATAACCGCTCCACTGCAGCTTCAGTCTCAGCCACTTCGCGTTCTCAGACACTCACAGTGGACTGCTAGGAAGACACAGTCTCGGCGAGCAGCTTCTCCTTCTCCGCATCTATCAGGACAGAGAGGTCATTTCGCTGGATGCGCCCTAATTCAGAAAGCCGCTGGTCCAACTCAGCCACTGTAGCTTCCAGAATGACTGCCATATGATCGTGGCCCTGGTGAAGACGGATCAGGTTGATATGAGGCAGTGCCAGAGTTCTTGCTGTCGCAAAGCTCCCATTGGCATCCATCACTGCCGACACCCCCCTCTGCAGCATTTTATACACTGCCTCCACGATAAAATTCACATATTCATCCGCGTCCGCCAACACCTGTGGCGTCATAGCAGGGGTTGGAGGAGCTACCCCAGTTGGCGGACCGGAAGAAGACCCGCCGACCTCAACCTGCGAGACTGGAACCTCGACATCAACAGGCTCTTTATCAATAGGGGCTGGGCTACTAGCCCGAGGAGCCCGGAGAGCAGAAGAAGCCGACATAGGTGTCGAGATAGTACCCCAAGTGGAAGGAGCAACAGAGGGTTCCATCACACCCTTATCCTTCCCGAACTCGAAAGTACCACCGACGTCAGTGACCACCTCTCCAGTCCTCAACGTGCTATCAGCAGCCAATACCTCCCCTGGTAGAACGGAGAGATCAATACTTGTCTCCTGACCCGCCCCAGGAGTCGGGACCGTCAGACGAGTCTCTTCATCAAATCCCTCTACAGGGACAGGATCTGTCGCTACCTCCTGGTTGGTAGCCACCTCAGCTTCCGCCGCTGAGTCTGGGGTAGGGCTCGGCAATGCTGCAGCCGACCTCCCATCATCATGACAAGGAGGGGAAGCAACCCTCTCCTCTGTTCCAACCATCTCGTGCGCCTGCTGGACCCTCAGCATTCGAGGCCCCGCGGCGGCCTTCATTATTTCGGAAGCTGCTACATCTTCAGCTTCCTTTCTGACATAATCTGGGGATGCTGGAATCTCCACGACAACAATATCCTCCGGATTCTCCTTCATGGGAGACATCATAGTCGACGGGATGCGCACTTCAGACGAGCCCGCCATCTTCTTTGGCCTGCTCCCACAATCTTAGTCTAACCCAATCCTATATACAAATGTACACACAAACCTATGTCATAATCTATACTAGCTTAGCAAATAGCATATATCCTATACATGTGTATACACTATTGTAACCCCACTCTTCAATTAAATTAAAATCTTTTAATTTTCCCTCCAATTTGTTTAATCCCAATTCTTTTTTTTGAATTCAAAAATTAGTTATAACAAACTAATTTGGTGGTCCCTGTACTTTAAATCAAATTCTAACTGATTTTACTGAAATTTTGTAATAATGAAACAGCAGGGGGGTTTTTCTGCTTATTTGCCCAAAGCAGAAGGGGCCATATGCAAATTCATCTTTCTTATAATTCAACAGATGAGAGAGAAATTTATTTTTCTCATCTCAACATTTTTTCCTAAATCCCTTTTCCCCAAACCCCCGAAGCCCTAACTCTTCTCTCCGACGACGATGAGGTTGGCGATGATGTCAGTGGTGGTGGCGACGACGGTCTACTCTTCCCTCCGGCGACGATGAGGTTGGCGATGATGTCGGTGGTGGTGGCGATGACGGTCTATTCTTCTCTCCGGCGACGATGAGGTTGGCGATGATGTCGGTGGTGGTGGCGACGACGGTCTACTCTTCTCTCCGGCGACTAGACTTGTCTTTCCCAGCGAGATCAACGGCGACGACGGTACGACCTACTTCTCAGCAGTCTTTCCGTCAGATCCTCGTCCTGTGGTGGCTGTCACGACCCGCACCCTAGAGTAAGGGCACGAGACGTGGGTACGTCCAGCCTGCGCCACAGAATCGGCGGTAGAACGCTGTATATAGGGTCTGTAAATACTACGACTAAACTGATAAATGTACCTGTATAGTATATACACTCCGAATGGAGGTGACATAGCAATACAGTCTCAATCACATAAATAAAAACTAAGGTAGATAGCATGGAAGGAACATAGGATAGATAAAAGCAGGAAAATAAGTTCGAATCCACACAAGTCCAAATCTAACCACAATATCACAGAGTATAGAATATAATATAGTGCTACAGTATGAAAAGTACTAGCTGGCTCACAGGCCAGGCAAACCTAACTAGTGCTAACTACTCAGGGAGTATAAAATATAGTGGCCAAACTATCAGGCCACAACCCTGGCCTGAGTCTCCATCTGTCTCGGCCCCATAATAGGTCGAGCAGCCTGCCTCAGAAACATCTGTAAAATTTGTCAACGGTATCCTGTCAGAAAAATGAGCAAGTACAAACACTAAAAGCAGTTCCATATAGATTGACAAATTCTATAAGAGACAGTATAATGAAATATAAGACAAAGATATAGGGCGACTTGGGAACCATTCAAAAGCCGAGTTACAACCCTTAACCAAACAAGGACCGGGGTTGTAACCCTTCTTTCAAACAGGACTTAGTCTCAAATCGAGGTACAGTATAAAGACATGTAGAGCATGTGAGTAAATGAAATCATAGTATAGTGAGAAAGTACAGAAAGTAGAGCTGAACTGAAAATAAGATACGATAATAAATGTAAAATGTGTTTTGAATTATTAGAGCGATATGTGATCGGCTAGGGAGTCATGGTAGGGTTATCCACTTGGCCCGGTAATCCGCGGTGTCCTCAACGGAGAGTCATGTCGGCCAACCTGGATAACCTGAAAATGGGGTATCTGCTACACCCTACGTGAGGTGAGGGTGGCACTAGCAAAATAGTGACATGATGCTTTGATCACATAACCCCTAATAATTCCCCCATCACCGAATAGTATAGTGGATCTCGACATGACACGTCATGACACAGGATTCCATAAGAGGGTAGCAAGTCCCCTTAGAAATCAGTGTCTATACCAATACATAGAAATAAGACCGAATATGTACCAATATACCATAGAAATCTAGGAACAACAACCCATGTCATGATCCCGCATATACTAGTCCGTGAACTATCGTGACTGGAAATCGAGTAAGACACTACAACTGAATCAGATATAGCAGATATCAAGACAATAAAAACTATCGGTGAATGTACTCGCCTGTGGTCCTGAGCTGATAAGGTGAACAGACGCTCAGAGTAATCACAGACCTAAAGATGAGATACTACAAGTAAAAACATGGTTTAATAATGAAAGGAAAGCTAATCTAGTCATGATATGCAAGTCTAAGTCAAACACTAGGTCAAACTGAGTCATACTAGGTCATACTGGTTCACACTAGGTCATACCAGGTCACTGGGAGTCAATCCAAGTCAAACTAGGTCGAACGGGAGCAAAGGTTAACTTATAGTTGACTTTTGGTCAAAAGTCAACTATGGTCAACACTGAGTCAACCCTGGGTCAACCCTAGGTCAAGCAAGTCAAATGTTGACTAACAGTTGATTTTTTAGTTAACTGGTCAACTCTGGTTTGGTTTCGGTCAAATCTAGTCGCTTAAAGGCTAAGTTTGACTCTCGGTTGACTTTTGGTCAAAATGGTCAACCGAAGTCAAAACTAGTCTAGGAGCACTATATTTGATCGTTACCAACTAAGGGAACCAAGTTCTAACCATATCTTAGACTCTAAACTCAAATACCCTATTCCTAGGTAAAACCTACATTACCCCTTACCAAGGTAATCCCGATACCTTGTCCAATACAAAGGAAACCCCACTAATACCCAAGATACTAGCCTAGGCTCCTTAGGGTAGCTAGATACTATCCTATCTAAGGTTTACCTACCAAGAAATATAGGTATCCTAGGTATCTAGCCTATCTTAGAATACATGTTAGTTTACCCTACCCATTATCTTACCTTTACCATTGTACCATTCTCACATGTACCCAAACACTCACATACACACCAACTCACTCACTCTCTCACTCACAAATGGTCACCTAAAGGCTCTACCTATAGGTTCACAATAGGCTAACACCTATAGGCTACTAGCTATATATATCTACTCCCTATAGACAGTTATATATATATATATATATATATATATATATATATATATATATATATATATATATATATATATATATATATATATATATATATATATATATATATATATATACCCACACATACACACAAACTCTAAGCTCACACACATATGGTATATAGCTACATATATATATACTAACCTATATACCCATATCTAGACACACACACATATCCAATAGCTCACTCACATATAGGAGTATAGGTTCACACACACACACACATAGGCATGTACATAGGACTGATACATGGTGGCATGTGGGACTGATTTTAGGCTAAAATAGACTGGAATGCAGGGACTATTTTGATGGACTGAAATGGGGCTAGTTAGGGACTGGTTTAGGCTAGTTATAGGGGGCTAAATAGCTGCCACGATGGGCTAGAATAGGGACTGAAATGGGATTGATGTATGGAATGATTTTGGACTGTCAAGTGGTGGTGTAGGGACTGTTTTCAGCTGGTTTAGGACAGCCATTAGGCTGGGTTCTATGGACTGGATTGGGACTGCCATAAACGCTGCTAGTAGGCTGATATAGGGTGGGTTTTGGACAGCTACAAGGCTGTGCATTGGACTGATTTGAGGCTGTTATATAGGCCTGAACAGTTGGGCTAATTAGGACTGGTATGGGGGTGATTTAAGGGCTTGAATGGCTGTCATATAGAGCTGGAATAGGTGGACTGTTGCATGCTGAAATGTGGAGGCTAAATGGCTGAACACATGGGCAGAATTGGGACCATTTGCACAGCCTATGTGGGCTTGATATGGCCTAGTTTGGGGTTGCTTAGGACTGGGATAAGGGACAGCAATATGGGGCTATCTAGGGGGCTTTTTAAGGGTGGTATTAGGACAAGTTGTCACGCCCCAGAACCAGAATACTGGAGAGCGGGGGCAGACATAGCCAGCTACGTATAATGAAATGGAATCCATCTCACCATACGGTCACGGCTGTCTAGATATCTGAGGGTTTATCTACAAGCCATCAGTCCCTTAAGGTCATAAATTATCCTATCGTCTCAATCTCAACCAACTAATAATAATCACAAGATATCAGATCACCAAATATACAATTGTAAGGCGTCCCAAACATTACATATCCAGATGATCATGAAGCTAGTCGTACAAAATGTAAGGACTAGCAAGAGTTAAGTCATACATGATCAACCTCGAGTTGCCAATCATGATTATAGCCCGTAGGCAGACAGAAGTAAAGTGCATCGAGCTAACAAGTGCTCGTCGGCTAAACGCCTCAAAGAATAATGTACAATAGAGTGGGAGGACAAAAGAAACCCACTCGTTGCCCTAGTTACGCCTGGCGGTCACTATAGGGCTGGAAGACAGGTAGATCCTTTGCTGCTGCTCCGGTATCTGGCCATACAAAACCAGCTGGGTCAGACCCCAGAAAGAGCAAGTGCCACAAAGGAGGCCACAAAATAAGAACTAAAGCCAGCAAATTAGCACAATAATATAATTACATAATAAGAGGCAGTAATTTAAGAAAAGCATGATAGGTGAATATAAAAGACAATCTTGTACAGAATCGATAAAAGACAGAACATATGGAAGAGCATGACAGGATGATATACGATGAGATAACCATGGGACTATTCAGATAACCAGGTTACAACCCGTAAACCAAACAAGGATCGGGGTTGTAACCCTTCGTCTGAACAGAACTTGGTTTCTCCCACCATTTATCGGCAAGGTGAATATAAGAAATCAAGATATGTAACAATCTTGTATAGGATCAAGACAGGACTAGACAGATTATACCTCAACCAACAATCACGGCCAAGCAATAAGTACGGCTTGATACTTTAACTAACTAGGGTTATCACAGGCCTAGTTACTAGCAAGATGCAATGAGAATTCCAAGTCCGGTTACCTGTTTGTTACTACCTGAGTGATCCCAGCAAGAAAAGGAAAAGATAGCAGGATATAGCAGACACACTGTAGTAAGATACATGTGTCCTAAGGTACCACACTCGACGACGGGCTGGAAGTGCGCTCATCTCGACGGATAGCAACAAATCCCAAGTATATATATATAAGGCCGGGACCAAAGGGGCAACGGGTAACTGGGAAATTCTCCATGAACTATTTGATCAATCTAGTCATTAATCCTAGCCATATTCAGTATGAATCCCTGACCGTGGGAAACCAGTGATTCATATCCTAGACATGATGCAAGACAAGACAGGTTCATTTGTACAAACACATTCACCCACGGTGTCCAGGCCATTTATTCTTGTCAAGTCGTATTAGCCGTCGCTACAGCATCAAGTCAAGTCAAGTTACAGGTCAAGTTACAAGTCAAGTCAAATCAGGAGTGCGCCTCTACGGGCCACTATCAAGTTATCAAGTCACAAGGATTAATTACAAGTTACAAGTTAGGTGTGCACCCCACTGGGTCACTAGCAAGGAGATCAGAGAATACCAGGATCATAATTCACAGAAAATCCCGAGAACCGAACTAGTCATAACCAATTACTTAAAAATCGTGTTAGGCCGTGTCGGGTCAAAATAGTCGTGCTGTGTTGAACAGATCTCAGAAAAACCCAATCCACAAAAGAGAAACCAAGTCGAGAAATAAAACCAATACTCCAAGAGCCAATGGGTTAAGCAAGGGGTCAGGGGGTTGGGCGTACGCGCAAGAGCACGCACGCAGGGGGAGCATACATGCAAAAGCACGCACGCAGGGAAGCATACACGCAAAAGCACGCACGCAGGGGAGCAGCGTACGCGCAAAAGCACGCACGCAGGGGAGCATACACGCAAAAGCACGCACGCAGGGGAGCAGCGTACGTGCAAAAGCACGCACGCAGTAGAGCAGCGTACACGCAAAAGCACGCACGCAGGAGAGCAGCATACACGTAAAAGCACGCACGCAGGGGGAAGCGTACGCTCAGGACATGCGTACGCTCAAGTCAGGGCACACTCAAGTCTGCGTACCAGGGCACGCTCAAGTCTGCATACCAGGGCACGCTCAAGTGTGCGTACCAGGACACGCTCAAGTCTGCGTACCAAGGCACGCTCAAGTCTGCGTTCCAAGGCACGCTCAAGTCTGCGTACCAAGGCACGCTTCAAGTCTGCGTACCAAGGCACGCTTCCAACAGGAAGCGTACCCAAGTCTGCGTACGCGGCGCTAAAGAGCGCGCGCAGCTCAGTGGTGTAAGCTAAAAAGCTCTGCACACTGCTCACTGTCTTCTCCAAACCAGGAAGAACTCCATGGTTGAACCCAAAGCTTCAAAAGTTCATAACTTGGTCAAAACAAGTCCAAATCCAACTTTTCAAAGGTTAAAATTGGGTAGAAGAAAATTTCCTACAACATGGAACCATCAAAACTTAAAAACAAAGAAGTTTGATAGATCAAAACCACCAAAATCCAAAAATAGCTAAAACCTAGATCTAGAATAATGGAAACTCCAAATCATAAAATGTCAAACACTAATGTTGATCACCATGGCCTAATCTAGCTAATGGACAAATAAAAATAGGGTTCTCATGTGGTGGCAAGGTGCACTTGCCTATGGGTTGGGAGAGTTGTGTGGAGAAAGAAGAAGAAAAAGAAATTAATGAAGGTGGTAATGAAGAGAGAGAGTGTTAGGTGGGGATTATAAAGAGGGTGGGTTGTGTTGTGTTGAGGGTAGAGTATAGGCTAAGGTGTTTCAATACACATTAAACCAAACCAAACTAACCCAAACCAATTAAAACCGAGCCATGTCAAAATCCAAAATACAAGAAATACTGAAATTCTACCAGTTGGGAAAAATAAAAATATATGCCAAAATCCAGATACGAGTATAAATACGAAATACGGGAAATACGGGAAATGAGGGTGACAACTCTACCCACCTTAAAAGAATTCCGTCCTCAAAATTTAATCAAGGAGCTAGAGATTGCCATGACAAGTTGCACTAAGCACAGGCAAGCTACACTAAGCAGTTCAATCATACAATCATACATGCAAGCAAGAAAGAGAAAATGTAAGGCATAAGAAAGACATTATACCTTACGAGTCAAACAAGTCGGGATATCGTGATCGGATGTCATCCTCACACTCCCACGTTTGACTCTCCCAAGGAACGATGAACTCAAGCAACATGAACTAAACTGATAGTCTTGTGCTTGAGGTCTCTCCCCTTGGTCAAACAGGGACACGGGCCTTTCCTCATACGAAAAGGTTGGTACCAATAACCGTTTTCGAATGATCTAGGACATGGCTCGGGTCCGGAATATACCGTTGTAATTATGACACATGAAACATGACATGTGTCCCGCATAACAACGGAGGAAAGAAAGACAATAGGACACAGATACCTCTCTGCCGAGTCTGGATCTGGGCCTGGGCCAGGGCGAACTGCTGAGGCCTCTGTTGCTGGAAGGCCTGGGCTTGAGACTGCAATGGACCCGGGAACGGAAGCTGCTGTGGTTGGTGAACTGGAGCTGGTTCTGGTGCTGGTGCTGGTCCCATAACCGAGGGACTAGTTACGGTCGACGATGATCTATTTCTGAACGGACAAGATCCTATCATGTGGCCTGGCGAACCACAAACCAAGCACAATCCCTGTGCTCTACGGCACTCAGTAACAACATGCCCGGGCTTTTCGTAATGAGAACAACCCGTTGCGAAAGGCCGCTTCTGCTTCTGCTGCTGGGGATAGGTCGGGGCAGAATGTTGTAAGGAGGTAACCAAATCTGTCCTCGTAGCTCCAATGGTCAAGGTCCTAGCTGCTGGGGCCGGTGCTGAGGATTGGTTCATCTGGTCGTGAGACCGCTTCCGATCTCCGGTCCGGTCCGCTATCCTTCGGGTAGTGTACTCATGCCTCCTCGCTGCTCGCAAGACGGCATCAAAAGTTTTGTGCTCGAACTGCTCTACTGCCAATATGATCTCCAAGTGGAGCCCCTGCTGAAATCGCTGTGCTCTGTCTAGCTCGGTTGCCACCAAGGTGGGAGCAAACCGACAAAATCTTGAAAACTCGGCCGCATATCCGTCGACCGTCCTGCTCATCTGCCTGAGTTACTAAACCTGGTCTGCAGGTCATACCTAGCCACTGCGTCGAAGTACTTGGTCTGGAACATATCACTGAATACCGCCCACATGACAGGCGTACCCAAACTCGCTGCTTGTATAGCCCACCAGCTGCGGGCTAGATCTAGTAACTGCAGGCGCACCACTGCCACCTTCTCTGCTTCAGGGGTCCTGGCTGCCTCCAAGATAACTTCAATGTCCTGTAGCCAGGCATCTGCAGCAATAGCATCCTCGCTGCCGTCGAAGAAGGGAGGGTTCAGGCGCTTAAAATTGTTGACCGCACTATTCCCTCGAGGACTACTTCCGCTCATAGCTTCTTGTACTGCTTGCTGCAAGGCATCACCTCGACGGTCCTGAGACGCAAGCAACTCACGAATGAGCCCTATCAAGACCCCATCTTCTGACCCTGCTGGCTGAACTGGCTGGACTGGGGGCACGGGTTCTCCAGAAGGCATGGCTCGGGAGGCGGCTGCTGAGGACTGATCTTGATCTTCTTGCTGTTGCTGGGCTGCCGGCCGAACTTCTTCTGGCTAATCAACAGGAGCGATGCCGCTGAAGTAATGTCATCAGGAATATTAAGGAAGGATCATGATAGAACAATGATGTAAGCATGTTATTAAGTCAGGGATTCAAGGAAATAAGAAGATACGAGTGAAGATCAAAGGCGAGTACAGATTGAGACATCTATCCGGTAAACCCTCACATTTCTTGATTGAAAAGACCTGCATGGGCCACCACTTAAACCATGTCACGCCCCAGAACCAGAATACTGGAGAGCGGGGGCAGACATAGCCAGCTACGTATAATGAAATGGAATCCATCTCACCATACGGTCACGGCTGTCTAGATATGTGAGGGTTTATCTACAAGCCATCAGTCTCTTAAGGTCATAAATTATCCTATCATCTCAATCTCAACCAACTAATAATAATCACAAGATATCAGATCACCAAATATACAATTGTAAGGCGTCCCAAACATTACATATCCAGATGATCATGAAGCTAGTCGTACAAAATGTAAGAACTAGTAAGAGTTAAGTCATATATGATCAACCTCGAGTTGCCAATCATGATTACAGCCCGTAGGCAGACAGAAGTAAAGTGCATCGAGCTAACAAGTGCTCGTCGGCTAAACGCCTCAAAGAATAATGTACAATAGAGTGGAAGGACAAAAGAAACCCACTCGTTGCCCTGGTTACGCCTGGCGGTCACCATCGGGCAGGAAGACAGGTAGATCCTTTGCTGCTGCTCCGGTATCTGGTCATACAAAACTAGCTGGGTCAGACCCCAGAAAGAGCAAGTGCCACAAAGGAGGCCACAAAATAAGAACTAAAGCCAGCAAATTAGCACAATAATATAATTACATAATAAGAGACAGTAATTTAAGAAAAGCATGATAGGTGAATATAAAAGACAATCTTGTACAGAATCGATAAAAGACAGAACATATGGAAGAGCATGACAGGATGATATACGATGAGATAACCATGGGACTATTCAGATAACCAGGTTACAACCCGTAAACCAAACAAGGACCGGGGTTGTAACCCTTCGTCTGAACAGAACTTGGTTTCTCCCACCATTTATCGGCAAGGTGAATATAAGAAATCAAGATATGTAACAATCTTGTATAGGATCAAGACAGGACTAGACAGATTATACCTCAACCAACAATCACGGCCAAGCAATAAGTACGTCTTGATACTTTAACTAACTAGGGTTATCACAGGCCTAGTTACTAGCAAGATGTAATGAGAATTCCAAGTCCGGTTACCTGTTTGTTACTACCTGAGTGATCCCAGCAAGAAAAGGAAAAGATAGCAGGATATAGCAGACACACTGTAGTAAGATACATGTGTCCTAAGGTACCACACTCGACGGCGGGCTGGAAGTGTGCTCATCTCGACGGATAGCAACAAATCCCAAGTATATATATATATAAGGCCGGGAACAAAGGGGCAACGGGTAACTGGGAAATTTTCCATGAACTATTTGATCAATCTAGTCATTAATCCTAGCCATATTCAGTATGAATCCCTGACCGTGGGAAACCAGGAATTCATATCCTAGACATGATGCAAGACAAGACAGGTTCATTTGTACAAACACATTCACCCACGGTGTCCAGGCCATTTATTCTTGTCAAGTCGTGTTAGCCGTCGCAACAACATCAAGTCAAGTCAAGTTACAGGTCAAGTTACAAGTCAAGTCAAATCAGGAGTGCGCCTCCATGGGCCACTATCAAGTTATCAAGTCACAAGAATTAATTACAAGTTACAAGTTAGGTGTGCACCCCACTGGGTCACTAGCAAGGAGATCAGAGAATACCAGGATCATAATTTACAGAAAATCTCGAGAACCGAACTAGTCATAACCAATTACTTGAAAATCGTGTTAGACCGTGTCGGGTCAAGATAGTCGTGTTGTGTTGAACAGATCTCAGAAAAATCCAATCCACAAAAGAGAAACCAAGTCGAGAAATAAAACCAATACTCCAAAAGCCAATGGGTTAAGCAAGGGTCAGGGGGTTGGGCGTACGCGCAAGAGCACGCACGCAGGGGGAGCATACACGCAAAAGCACGCATGCAGGGGAGCATACACGCAAAAGCACGCATGCAGGGGAGCAGCGTACGCGCAAAAGCACGCACGGAGGGGAGCATACACGCAAAAGCACGCACGCAGGGGAGCAGCGTACGCGCAAAAGCACGTGCGCAGGAGAGCAGCGTTCGCACAAAAGCACACACGCAGGAGAGCAGCGTACGCACAAAAGCACGCACACAGGGGGAAGCGTACGTGCAAAAGCACGCACGCTAGGGAAAGCGTACGCTCAGGACATGCGTACGCTCAAGTCAGGGCACACTCAAGTCTGCGTACCAGGGCACGCTCAAGTCTGCGTACCAGGGCACGCTCAAGTCTGCGTACTATGGCACGCTCAAGTGTGCGTACCAGGGCACACTCAAGTCTGCGTACCAGGGCACGCTCAAGTCTGCGTTCCAAGGCACGCTCAAGTCTGCGTACCAAGGCAAACTTCTAACAGGAAGCGTACCCAAGTCTGTATATGCGGCGCTAAAGAGCGCGCGCAGCTCAGTGGCGTAAGCTAAAAAGCTCTGCACACTGCTCACTGTCTTCTCCAAACCAGCAAGAACTCCATGGTTGAACCCAAAGCTTCAAAAGTTCATAACTTGGTCAAAACAAGTCCAAATCCAACTTTTTAAAGGTCAAAATTGGGTAGAAGAAAATTTCCTATAACATGGAACCATCAAAACTTAAAAACAAAGAAGTTTGATAGATCAAAACCACCAAAATCCAAAAATAGCTAAAACCTAGATCTAGAACAATGGAAACTCCAAATCACAAAATGTCAAACACTAATGTTGATCACCATGGCCTAATATAGCTAATGGACAAATAAAAATAGGGTTCTCATGTGGTGGCAAGGTGCACTTGCCTATGGGTTGGGAGAGTTGTGTGGAGGAAGAAGAAGAAAAAGAAATTAATGAAGGTGGTAATGAAGAGAGAGAGAGTGTTAGGTGGGGATTATAAAGAGGGTGGGTTGTGTTGTGTTGAGGGTAGAGTATAGGCTAAGGTGTTCCAATACACATTAAACCAAACCAAACCAACCCAAACCAATTAAAACCGAGCCATGTCAAAACCCGAAATACGAGAAATATCGAAATTCCACCAGTTGAGAAAAATAAAAATACATGCCAAAATCCAGATACGAGTATAAACACGATCCTACACATAGGACACCTCTACAAGTGTCCAAATGGACACGAAATGGACACAAAACCATGGGAGTCATTCCTATGGGTCAAAACCAACCTAATGCATGAGAGAAATGAAAAAGAGAAAGGGATTTATACCTCCTGGTGATTCGGATCGAAGAAAAAGCTTCCCGATGCGCCACCGACACGTAGGAACCCCGAATGGACATGAACGAGCTCCGACTCCTCCCAAACTTGAGTAGCTTCCTCCTTGGCTTAAATGGAGAAGGAAAGAAGAAGGTTGGGTGGAGAAATAGAAGGATTTGGTGGAGAAATTTCTAGGGTTTGCTCTTTAAAACAAAATGGGGAAGAACAAGAGAGAGAATAGAAGAAGAAATAATGATGAGTGATGGAGCCCTATCCACACATGGTAGCCAGCCATAGAGGGCTTTTTGTCCTATTAGGAAATGTCTAAAAAGCCCCCTCTCTAATCTATTAGTTAAAACATGGAAAGGGGTTCTAAGTCGGGGCTAGTTTAGTCATTCCAACACACTAATCGAATCAAACCCTAACCAAAATAAATTAGCCTAGTCACTAACTAAAATAATTAACATGTGGACCATGGCTAACTAGTGTGTGGGTCCACTGGAGTCAAAACTACCCCGGGTCCCCGTTTCAAGTCGGATTGAGTTAAAATTCGAACCCGACTCAAATAACCCCAAAATAACATTATAAATAAATAAATTAATTAAAAAATATTCTAAAATGAAAAAAATGATAAAAATACTGTCACGATCCGCACCCACTGTGAGGGTACGAGAACGTAACAACGCCCAGCCTACGCCGCAGTGTCGGCGATAGAACGCTGTCCTAGGTCAATCATCTAACAATAAAAAGGCACCTGTACAGTATATACACTCCGAATGGAGGTGACATAACAGAACAGTCTCAATCACATCTAAGGCAGATACATGATAGTAAAGGTAGATAGTGAGATCAAAAGCACAATATAATACAAATAAGAGGGAGAAAGTCTAAGTGTCTAAGATAACAACTCAAGAATATCCAGCTCAATACAAGTCTCTAAATATAACAACATCTGAGAAGAACAACTGAAAATCAAATAACACAAAACTAAAGCCTAGCTATCTAGCCTAGACTCTGGGAGTAGCATCTTGTACTGCAGCTGGATCCTCCAGAGGAACCAGGTCGCAGGTGTCGTCTAAGCCTGCTCCGTAATAGGTGGTACATAGGGCCTCCTCCTCATCCTCTGTAATATTTTTAACAGGTCAAGTCAGGACAGGAGCGAGTACAGTACATCTCAACAGATCATAGCAGGTTAGAAAATATAATCATACAGTAAAGTAAGATACATGAACCGAAGAAAAGCAACATATAAACAGAGAGAGAACTGTAATAGAAATATCTACTATACATAAAGAGCTAATAGTGACTAGTGAGTCAGAGTAAAATATAAACATATGAATGGCATAGGAGATTCATGACTACAGCTAAGAGAGTGATTCATGACTACAGCTACTGGGATAATATTCACATGTCTACTTCTACTCCCCCATCCCCAATCGATACACAAAGATCTGTTCAAGTTATGTTAAGATTCATGAAACTTCACAAGGCTCATAAAATGAGTGATACGTGAAGGTGATTTATGATGGCTCTGTGAACATGAGAGTACATGTGTCACAAGCGATTCGTGAATCAGAGGAAGCATAGAGATACGTGATAATTCGTGAAACGCACAAAATATGCAGTATCCGATGCTCCCGAGGGGGATAACATCTCATGAAAAGATCCATATAGTACCAATCCGTGTGACCAACGTGACAGTATCAAGTAAAGTAATTTAAAGCAGGAAAATAATTCTAAACAGGATATGAAATGATCAGAGAATGTACTCGCCTGGTATCCTGAATGTCCAAAAAGAATATACTGTCCGAGGAGTGGTGTCTGTCTCCTATAGAACATTACAAGTCACAACAAGTCTAAATAAGGAAATAGACTGCTACAATGCATCTACATGAAGTTTGGGGTCAATCTAGACTAAAGTCAACCTTTGGTCAACTCCAGTCAACCCTAATAGTCAAACTAGGTCAATTCTAGTCTAATTAAGTCAAACTAGGTCAAACGAGGTTAAACTAGCCAAACTAGGTCTAAACAAGTTAATCTAGGCTCATCAAGTCTAAACTAGTCTATCTAGTCCAATCTAGACTCAACCAAGTCTAGCCTATACCAAGCCTATGCCAAACCATATATCAATATCAATATCAATATCATATATCAATATCAATATCAATATCAATATATCAATATCAATATCAATATATCAATATCATATATCAATATCAATATATCATTATCATATATCAATATCAATATATCAATATCATATATCAATATCAATATCAATATCAAATATCAATATCAATATCAATATCAATATATATACATATTTACATACATCCATATAGCATACATATATATATATTTACATGTATTTATACATAGAGAAATAGAGAGGGGGGTTAAGGGGTAACATATGAGGTGGGTGTGTGTGTGTGTTAAATGTGAGGGAAAAACCTGTGTGTCAAATTCATATGTGTGTGTGAGTGCATAGGGTGTGTGGTCATGTGTGTGTGGACATGAGTGAGTGTGTGACTAAAATACAAAACAGTGAAGTGGGAGAGAGAAGAGTGTGTGCTCAGATTTCTGAGGAAAATACATCAAAACAGTGACAACTTGCAAACAGTGGCAGAAAACTAAATAGGGCCTGTATTTTAGGACTGCTATAGTGGCTGCCCTTTGTGTACATGTGTGTGTATGAGGCTATGTGTGTGTACATGTGACAATAGATAGGGGGTTGTGTGTTAGAGCATAGCAAAGAGTGTGTGTGATTGGAATTTGTGTGAGGGAAATTGGAAAACCAGTGTGTGTGTAGGAGTGTGTAGATAGGCTTGGCATGTGGGTGTGTGTCAATGAGTGTACAGGAAAGTAATGTGTGTACATCACACAAGGGTGTAATGGCTCAGTCCTCAGGTTCCTGGGGGAGATTAAAACAGTGAACCTTAAGTCCCCAACCATTCTCAGGTATCAACATAACCAAGTCTCAGTTTTCAGTTAAGGAAAGGAATTTTTAGGTTAAATACAACAGTGAATCAATCATTAATCTCAGTTAGAATAGTATTTGAAACCCACACATGCCAAATCTCATTTCAGTTCTCTATACTATGCTAAAATCAGATTTTTACATTTTAAAACTCAGTTCTCACCAATCTCTGTTTTGAATCAAACTATCAGGATTCAAATGACAGTTATTAGGAGATAAATGTGTGAGGGTGTTTGATGTGGGAAGGGGAAAAATTGGAACTGTTTACCAGTTCAGTGTTTTTTTCTGAACATGCACAGGAATCCCAATCCATATACCAAAAACCCGATTCAGTGATCCCCCCATCCCAATCAACACAACTACATATTACATATCAATACACAGGTAGGTGAGCTAATTACTACAATTAATCAGCATCTAATCAGTTAATAAAACAGTTTAAAAATCAGGAAAAGGATTAACTTTCAGTTTTCTAGTATTTGCCTATGGTATCAAAACATAAAAACTTCATTGAACCCAATTATCAAACACCCCACACAATCCCACAATCAATTAGCTTAAAATACACATGTTGGTGAAACAAACTCTGATATTTAAACATCAAAAATCAGGAAAAAGGAATCGATTTCAGGAAACAAAAACATTAAATCAGGGTATCAGCCGTATCAGTTCCCTATTGGGAAATTTGAGATTTCGGACCCAAAAACCATCAAATTAACAATTAACAAGTTAGTACATAATGTAGCATAGTGTAGGGGTCCTAAGAGTCATCTCGTGTCCAAAAATTGGACACGAGTCGTGTCCAAATAGATGTACGAACACAGACACGAAATAGTGCACGAAAATTATCGTGCACGCGTGTCCTGCGCGTGACACAGGCCACGTGGCGACACGTGGCCTTGCGTACACGTGCGCCAGGGGTAGGGCTACCCCTAGGACTGCCTGCACAGTGACCACAACACGTGTCGTGTCCGTGTCAGCTGCGTATCAGTGCGCAAACTGTAAGCACACAGCAGCCCGCGCGTGGCTCGTACGACCAGTGCGGGGGCGATTGCGCCACGCACACTCCACGAGGTGCTCCCAAATTTTTGGGAGCACGATGACAGTCGTTGCCCCTAGGCTCACACCAAGTTTCAGGTCACGACGTGTCCTGCGTCGAGAGAAAACGAGCCCGTGATGCAGGACACAGTGTACGTGTGTGCACGGCGTATCCAACCCAAAATTCTGACACAATAGGACACTAAAATACTAGGACACCTTCACAAATATTGACACACACATCAAGATCTACAAATCTATGTAATTATATTTCAAAAATACGAAAATAAATTCCTATGTGGCATTTCTACAAACACCTAGTGTATCACTATGATACGTGTCCGATATGGACACGAAATGGACACGAATTGTGCCCAAATTTTGGGGACAGCTAGGAAACCCTAAAACCTAACCTTATATGCAAAGAAAACAGGAAAAACTATGAGTTTAGATGATTTAACTATTGAGTATCAAAACTCAAGAAAAGCTTCAAAGAGGGGATTCCAAATGGCAACTCCAAATCTCCAAATTGCATACAAACTGAGTTGCTCCTCCAAAATCAGTATATAACCATAAATTAGATCCTATTGCAAAAGACTAGGACTAAAAAGGAGCTAAAATGAATTAATTAGGAATTTCTAAGGTTGGGGATTTACGTCTTCCTAAACTTGAGATCTATTTCCAAGAGAGGCTAACCCTAAATGAAAGAGGCATTAAATAGGGGTGGGAATCCCTAGGTTGGCTGCCATGGGTGGGTTTAATTTGGTTTTGGGCCTAAGTCATGGGCCTATGGCTTAATCACAAGTCTCAAAATTGATAAATCATAAGTCATTGACTTATGCCATAAGTCATGAACTAGTTTTTCTTAAGTAATACTTCCTACCTTAAAACTAATTCCCAATGACTAAAAGTAGGTTAACTAGAGTTAGACTAGGGTCACCAAGTAGGGTTAGTTCTAGGTTAGTCTACAAGTCTCAACTAGTCATGACTAACACAACACATAGCAATATTTAATTAATATTAAAATCACACAAATTCCCATAAATCATAATAAATTCAAATAAATCCTAAAATGCCCAAAATACATTCTAGGCTATAATGTACTAGTCAAACATCCTAATCACATGGCTAGGCTCTAAGGTTACACTAGTCAAACACCAAAATCATAAGTCATGATCTAAAATAGTTTTAAAATAATTAAAAATTACCAAAAATTATATTATCATTTAAATATCATAATTAAATAAATTAAAATATATAATTTCAAAATTACCTTTATTTTAGAAATTGGGTGTTATAAATACCCCTGTTTCTGGAAACTGGGGGTGACAAATCTATCCACCTTAATAAAATTTCGTTCTCGAAATTAGAACAAAGCAATCACAAGAAACACATGCAGAAAAACAATCCCACTCAATAATAAAAATTTCAGAAAAATAAAAATCTCTTAAGGCACAACAACACTTGTAATTTAAAAACTGTTACGTGTCCGACACGGACACGAAACCAACACAAAATATCACCTATCAAGCCAAATCAAATCATCAATGCAAATAAAAAAAATAAATCAAAGAGGTCCAATGACTAAAATACCCTTGGGCCAGAAATGAAACTGAAAACATCCTAATCATATGGTTAGGCTCTAGGTCAAACAGTCTCTAGGGTTTCACTAGTAAAACATCAAAATCACAAGTCATGGCTTAAAATTTAAAAATGATTAAAATCTCCAAAATTAAAGTGTAATTAAATGACAATAATTAAATAACTAAAACTATAAAATTTAAAATTACTCTCAATTAGAAACTACAAGTCTATCCACCTTAAAAGAATTCATCCTCTAAAAATTAAAACAAAGTAAACACAGGAAATCATGCAGTTCGACAATCATATGCGTCTGTCCAGAATCATGAATCTCAGAATCTTTGTCATGCTAGTGAGCAAGGCTACGATAATCATAAAGTCCTTGACTATGGTACATACCTCTAGAATTATGGTATTTAAAATTTTTGCATTGTCGCATGCTTGACAGCGAAAACCTTAAATTCCCACACCCGAGAAATACATCCATAAATTGGACTATATGTCCTCACTGTACCTGCTAGTATGACCCTAGAGGATTCTAAAATCTCATAATCGAGATGACCTAGCCCATACGACATATCTCAGAAGAATCACATAACAAGAACAAAAATTTTCATCAACCAATCAAGGAACAGATGAAATCGAATTTCAAACAGTTTATAAGGAAGCAAATACAGAAATGAGATCGAAAGATTTGGAACCTGCACTCTGCCCTGCTGCTGCCTAACTGTCCTTAACTGTCACGGCGAGAGTTCGCCCCTGCTGTCCTCCCCTAGCCTGCGGCACTCTGTCCCGGTCTGCCTGTCTGGCTGCATGAGCAGCATAGTTCCTCATCTGGTGGTCTGGAGCTCCACAGTATAAACAAAGTCCAAGCTTCATCCTACAAACCTCCCGGGTGTGCCCCATCTTCTTGCAGAAGGCACACTGGATAGCCTGCCTCTTGCCCGGACCCTGCTGCTGGTCGTCACGTGCTGGTGCCTGATGTACTCTGTCCTGGCCTCTTCGAATTCCACGAGCATGGCAATCCTTCAGCTGGTGGTCGGGCGCCCCACATAATAGACACACACCCAACCTCGTCCTGCAAACCTCTCAGGTGTGCCCCAGCTGCCCGCAGAAACTGCACAGAATAGTCTGTCTCTGGTCCTGTCCCTGGTGCTGAACTGGGGTATCCTGAACTGTACCCGGTACCACCCTTTCAATTGCTGCCATCATCAGTGGATGGGAGTTCTCCATGCTCTGTCGAAATAGCTCTGTTTGAGTGCTCTGGTTCTGTAACATCTGCTGCAGAAGGGCCATCATCCCCTGAGTATCTGTCGGTAGCTGAGACGGCGGTGGAAGAGTCTCAGGAACAACTACGGACGGTCCGCTGCCGGAGGTGGAAGACCTCCTGGAACTGCCGTCGCTACTCCCGCCTGAAGGGCAGGAACTGAGGCTGCTGATCTCTCGACTGCTAATCCCGCCGGAAGGGCAGGAACTGAGACTGCTGCTCCCATAGCCGAAAGTGGAGATACTACTGGATCAGATCTCGCTAGAACTGCACTACGTCCTACTGCCTGGGAGCGAGTGATCGCCATCCTGAGGATGAATTGAACCCAAAAGATCAATATGGCACAAGATAAGATATTATCAAAGGAGGACAATTGAATTCAAATGCAAGAAGTGTTGTCATGGTAATCAAAAGATCAGAATTTTCCTAAAATGTGATTGAGTAACTCCTATCATATCCTAAATCCTATGTCCTAGTCGCACGCTCGTAATTAGTACTCTAAGTCGAGCACCATTACGAGATAGCACTAATTACGACACTGACCTGCATGGGCTACCACAAAAATGTGTCATGACCCGCACCGTAGAGTAAGGGCACGAGACGTGGGTACGTCCAGCCTACGTCGCAGAATCGGTGGTAGAACGCTGTATATAGGGTCTGTAAATACTACGACTAAAACAGATAAATGTACTTGTACAGTATATACACTCCGAATGGAGGTGACATAGCAATACAGTCTCAATCACATAAATAAAAACTAAGGTAGATAGCATGGATGGAACATAGGATAGATAAAAGCAGGAAAATAAGTTCGAATCCACACAAGTCCAAATCTAACCACAACATCACAGAGTATAGAATATAATATAGTGCTACAGTATGAAAAGTACTAGCTGGCTCGCAGGCCAGGCAAACCTAACTAGTGCTAACTACTCAGGAAGTATAAAATCTAGTGGCCAAACTATCAGGCCACAACCCTGGCCTGAGTCTCCATCTGTCTCGACCCCATAATAGGTCGAGCAGCCTGCCTCAGAAACATCTGTAAAATTTGTCAACGTGTGAGCACCCTGAATTTCGGGTTGATTTTTTTTTTCTGATTGTTTAGTCTCATTAAATAATTTATTCTGTTTATTTATCTGTAAATGTGCTTTTTCGTGCCATTGATATTTGGAGTGTCAGGATGTTCAACTCTGGAAACCTTCTTCACGAGTTTTGTAGTGGACAGGATTACCTTCATGAAGGTATATAGTGTCCCACTCAAACTTGTTCCCTTGTACACTTTTTGCTTCGCACAACTTCGGGTCGAATTAGACCATTTGATCATTAATTATTTTTCCCACTCTTTTTTTTGATCATTATTAGCACGTTACCGTGACTTTTAATTTGGGAGCACAAAACCAGTCTTTCTCTTGAAACCAACTCATCATGCATGATCTATTCGAGACGTTCTTCACCTATGACCTTCGTGTCCTACTCAGACACGCCATTTTGTGCTTCATTTGCTTTGCACAACTTTTCTGACACGTGACCCGATTTTATTTTACCCCACGGTGTCACATTCATTTTCCAACTTGATTTGTGGGTACCCTGTCGACCAAAACCTGCTAGCCCCAATTATGGACATGGCCCACATTGAGCCTACTACCCGCATGACACTTGTATCCCATTTATTGGAATCCCCATGTGCTACTTATTTACTCATGATCATCAACACCTATTTTATTCGATTATTTCGCAATGTCCGGTTTTGATCCAACCCGGCTTGACTGAACCCAACCCCAGCTCCATGTTACTCTCAATCACCATCACCCTCAGCCTCATTATCCTTAAAAAATATCAAATTCTTATCCTACCTTTTTTTAATATTTAATGGAAAATTTTTTTTATTTAAATCCTTATAGGAATGACCAAAATTTCTATAATTAATTACTACCCTTGATTTCCCTCATTCAATCCTCACCATTTATTTTCCCAAACACTCACTCATAAACTCCCACACCTGGCCGATCCTAAAACTTAGGATTGGTTTTCTCTCTTCCACCCCTCTCACAATAATTACATCTCTTTCTCTCTCACACTATTTTTTCTCCACACAAACAAAACCAAAACACACACAACCAGCAGCAACCCCTGGCCGAGCCCGACCTCCCCTCCACCTAGGCCGAGCTCGACCCAGCCTCGCCGCCGGCCACCCTGGTTGGCCGTCGACCACCAGCAGCTCCCATTCTTCCTTCCTCCTTTTTCAAACCACCACCATCACCATGGCCATCATCATCATCCTCAAAACCGGCACCACCATAAACCACCCAGTCGACCACCTGGCCGCAGCCCTGTCACGCCTCCGCCGGGCCAGGCCGCGTGCGCCGCCCCGCGCATATACGACAGCAGCTGCTGCAGCAGTGCGTGCACAGGCCGGTTGGGAAATGGCCGTGGCGCGCGCGTACAGCGCCACCGTGGCCAGCCGCCGTCGCCATGGCTGGCCTCCCCCGCCGTAGGCGAACATCGGCGATCCTCCCTGGGTTCGTCTCTCCTCCTCCAGTGCGACATATAGACGATTCGTGCGTTTCGCACGAAGTTCCGTCGTGACGCGCGCGGAATCAAGTTCGTTTTGGCACCCCGTCACAGCAACTTCGCGCATGATTTCCGAGAAATCCGACCGTTGGATCAGCAATTTCTTTGCTCTATCACAATTTTGGTATATCCACCTTCACTCCTGTCAATTTTCATCCGTTGATTTTATCGTTTGATGCCTCAAAATCGGCCACCAAGTTGACCGTTTAAATTGTATTAATTTTGGACAGTTTTGCGGGGTCAACTTCGTCAGCTTGTACCTCCTCCACTGCAGCTCCGTTTGGCATGCTACTAGTTCCTATACGAAGCTGGTATAACCCTCTTGCTACCCCTCCAGTTTCGTTTCATTGTGAGCTTGTTTGATTGGTTGAATTCGATGCCAAAGTTGGCCGTCTGAATTCGTAATTTCCAACTTGTAAAATTCTATTTTTGAACACGGGACTCCAGATTTCATTTCTGACACCACCATTAGACTCGTGGCGTCGTTCTGGCATGTTTTCATATAAAATTTGTTAGATTTGGAGGACGTGGGCCCTGGCACGTTTTTCGGTGCAAAGTGGGTCCCACAGTCCAGGTCAACGGGACTTTTTGACGCCGGCTCATCGGAATCTAATTTTGGATATACCAATTGAGTTCGTATCGTCATTCTGGACTCGTTGACATATAATTTGCTAGGTTTTGGTGGACATTGGATCCGGCACGCATTTCGGTGCTAGTCGGATACCAATATCCGGGTCAACGGGTCATTTTGAGATCGGCTCATCGGAATCCAATTCCGGATATACTGTTGAGTTCGTATTGTCATTCTGGACTCGTTGACATATAGTTTGTTGAGTTTTGAGAACATTGGCTCCGGCAGGCATTTCCGTGCAAACCGGAATCCCAAGTTCTGGTCAACGGACCAAATTGAGATCGGGTCAACGGAATCCAATTCTGGAGATACTGTTGGGATCGTATCGTCATTCTGGTTTCGTAGACATATAATTTGTTTTATTTTATAGACTTGTTTTCTTGCACGTTATTTTGACCCGAAATTACCTTTTTGCCCTTGTGTCCAAATTGGACCGATGGGTAGGCTATCCTAGCTAATTTGACCATTCTGGACACGTTGGCGATGTTTATTTCGTCATTCGACAATGTTTGTTGATAATTTCTCTGAGTTTAACCTTTTTATAATTTATTAATAATTAATTCTTATAATGTTCGTATTTCGGGATTAGTACAACAAAACTGAGCTCAGTCAATTCCAGTGATCTCACATCGCTGAAATTGACAAGATGGACACGTGGATCACTATAATAAGATTATTAACTTTACCGTTAATCATCTCATCTCGATTTGCGTGTCGTAATTTTCGACGTATGAATAACGAAGTACACTTTATATCTTTAATAATTAGACTAGAATTGACCCAGTTTGACCAGAGTTGATCAATTGACCAAAAGTCAACTGTAAGTCAACACTTGACCTAGTTTGACTAGATTGTTGACCGGAGTTGACCTAGGATTGTTTTGACTTAGAAGAACCTAGGATAATATAGATTGCTTGTAGAGTTTCATTTATTACAACTTGAACACCTTGTAACCTGTGTTGCTTTAAATAGGACTCTGTGGCTTCAGTTGGACCCCCTATACTTATCAGCTGTTCAGGTTATCAGGCGAGTACATTCTCTGATCATTTTATATCCTGCTTAGAATTATATTCCTGCTTTAGATTACTTTACTTGATGCTGTCACGACATTATCACGGTTTAGTACTATATGGATCTCTTCATGCGATGTTATCCCCCTCGGAAGCATCGGGTACATTGTCTCATGTACGTTTCATTTGTTTTGTGTACTCCTGTGCTTTCACCATACATGTACACTCCTGTGAATCATGTACTCTCATGTTCATAGAGCCTTCATGTATACTATCATGTGCACCCTTTCATGGGCCCCCATGTGATATCATGTACAATAACATAACCTGCTTAGATCCTTGTGTATTGATTGGAGAAAACGGAGGAGTGCTAGTAGTCATGTGAACAATTCCATAGTAATGTAGATCATGTAAAACTCTTTAGTGTAGATCAAGTGCTAATCTGTTCCGTTCATATGTGCTATCATGTACTCTACATCACTAGCCACTGTTAGTTCTCTATTTATAGTAGATATTTCTATTACACTTCTCTATCTGTTTACATACTGTATTTCTTCAGATCATGTATCTTACTTTACTGCATGATTATATTTTCTAACCTGCTATGATTTGTTGAGATGTATTGTGCTCGCTCCTGTCCTGACTGGACCTGTTGATAAATTTTACAGATAGCTTGGAGGTTGCCTGCTAGCCTAGAGGAGATACAGTAGAGGTCGTATAGATAGCTAGGGCTTTCTTACTTTACTTCAGTTGTCTTGAGTTGTATTTATTTTATGGATTACTGTATTTGAGCTTTGAGATGCATTTCTGGGTTGTGTATCTTAGACACTTAGACTTCTATCTGCTGTATTTCTTTTGGATTTCATGTTTTATCTATCTTCCTTTATGCTCTACCTTAGATGTGATTGAGTTTACATTCTGCTATGTCACCCCCATTCGGGAAGTATAAACTGTTTAGCCTTATACTGTTAGATGCATGAGACCTAGGACAGCGTTCTACCGCCGACACTACGGCGCAGGCTGGGCGTTGTTACGTTCTCGTACCCTCACAGTGGGTGCGGGTCGTGACACGTTTTTAGTGGTGGCCCATGCAGGTCGAGTTTGTGTATTAGTATTCGAACTAGAGTACCACTACAGCCTGCAGTAGGATTAGGATATATTTTGAAGGTACTCAATCACAGTTAGGATCCCTTGAGAGATTCCTGGGACGACCCTTGAGAATCTTGTTTAACTCCGATTTGAAAACTCTTCTCCCCTTGATTTGATTTATCTTTACTTTCTGTTGTTGGATTTGATTTTCATGGATTATTGTTGAATTTGAGTTGTATTTATTGATTTTGATGAAAGATTGTTGAATTTTGAATCTTGATGTTAGCTGTACCTTCCGAGTTTGTATTTATATGATTTGAAGGATTTTTGTTCATTTTTGAATCTTGATGTTCGTTGATAAATTTTATTTGATTTTGGGTATTCATTATTGATTTAATTTAAATTTTGTCAAGATAAAATTATATGGGCTAGGTCATCTAAGTTATGGAATCTAGTCTTCTATAGTCACATTAGCCAGCATGGTGAGGACATATAGCCTGATTTTGGATATATTTCTCGGGTGTAGGAATTTAAGGTTTTGCAGCCAAGCTAGCGGCATCGTGAAAATGTTAAATACCATGATTCTAGAGGTATGTGCCTTAGTCGAGGACTCTGTGATTATCGTAGCCTTGCTTACTAGTATGACGGGGATTTAGAGTACCATGATTGTAGATAGACGCATATGATTATCAGATTGTACCTTAAATATTTTCGAACATGTTTTCTCTACTTTTGTTTCAGTCCTTCAAAAAAATTATTATTTGTTTTGTTTTGTTTCTCATTATTTAACTTAGGAGTAGCTTTAGCTATTTTTATGAACCTTGTGCAACTTCTTACTATGAATTTCTTCTTAATACAATGAATCGACGATTTTGCTAGACCTTATCTTGGATTTGATATTATAGCTATGGTTTCAAAATGGTTCTTCCTTTAAACAGATAAGCAGAATAGATTTCATTATTATTTCTTCTTGCTATTATTATTGTATTAATTAATAATAATAATAAAACTGTCTTGATTACATCAATCACCTGCTTTACAATCTTGGTAGGAATCTAAATGTTGATCGTGATATAGAATTTGATTTTTATATTAGGACATGAGAATATATATAGTGGACACAGACTCTTTGCCAGACACGTATGCATGCTACACTTGATTTCCCACCTATCTAAATACATATTAATATGTTGTTGACGTTTAAATTGTCAAAATCCCAAGATTTCTGGTTTTTTGCTTTTCCAGTTTAAATTCGTAATTCAAATATAGATTTCATGTTATTAGTTATGTTCACATCACTGCACATGTATGTTATACGTAGGGTTTCAATTCAAAAATTTTAGTTGAGTTTTGTGTTTAAAATTGTCAAATCTAAGACTGTGTGCATATTAACCCTTAATACTGGATTTCAATGTTAGTTCAATTTGTTGTTTTAAATGTAATGTTTTGAGCTATATACATTGTGGTATGTAGGGATATAAATTTAGGTTTCATATTCTTGCATGTTAGGTTGTGATAAACATTGGGTTAGTTGATGTTAAATTTTTCCAATCCTAAAACTGAATACATGTTAACATTT
This sequence comes from Iris pallida, assembly GCA_029216955.1. Taxonomy (NCBI): domain Eukaryota; kingdom Viridiplantae; phylum Streptophyta; class Magnoliopsida; order Asparagales; family Iridaceae; genus Iris; species Iris pallida. Next base: position 9,693,797 of record JANAVB010020600.1, read on the forward strand.
TCACATTGATTTTCAATGCTTAGTTCAATTTCAGATTTAATATGTAATATTGCACTGTATGCAAAGCTAAATGAATGGATAGTATGTTAGGGTTTCTTCTCTATCATGTTAGGATGTATTAGAAGCATTGAGTTAGTTGTGATGTTTCAAACCCCTAATCTGAAACTACATTATGTTAATATTGCACTGGTTTAAATGTTAGCTTATTTTCAGATTTTGTATGTAAATGCTGAACTGAAACTGGGTTTAACCTTTCAATACTAAAGCTATAATCTTGTACAATGACACATACACTCTAACTTAGTATACGCTGCCATGTAAATATAACCTTTCCTCTCTATGTTGTGTTCATATACCTATATATATATATATATATATATATATATATATATATATATATATATAGAGAGAGAGAGAGAGTTAGGCATACATGTTATAATGTATATAGATACATAACTAAGTCTCTACCTCTTTATATATGTATATGGTTAGCCATGCATGTTATGAGTAAATAGGTTGTGTATTGTAGATAGTTTAACCAATATGCCATGAGTAGTGTAACTGGGTAGCTATTATTTCGAAACCCAAATCCTCCTAGACACATGCCTACTGTCTAACCATATGAACATGTCCACATACACCCATACACACACGAACCACATGACCTTTACATAATGCTAGCTTTTCCCTCTCTAACACACTCTCTATATATATACATATTGTGATTGGATTTCCATGCAAGTGACTTTCATTCTTTAACTTTTGATTTTGATTTTTCTGAAACCTTTATAGATAATTGGTAGTTACATTTCTTTATTTTATGATAAGTACCAGTTTTCACATAGGATGGTAGACTGTCTTACAGTTTTGATAATTTGTTATTCTGTGTCTTTTCTGGTTTAACACCCTAGACTGCTTGTGGGTTTTGATACCATATGACCGTTTTGGTTTAGCATGACTAGTATACCTAGATGAGACTTTCACTACTACCATATGCCATGACCCTGTATGCCGTCATTTTTGATGGTATGTTTTATTTAAGTTCTGAGACTTGATTGTGGAGGTTTGACCTAGAAGGAGTATGAACAATTTTAATTTCGAGGACGAAATTTTTATAAGGTGGGTAGGATATGAGCACCCTGAATTTCGGGTTGATTTTTTTATTTTTATTTTTATTTTATTTTTTCTGATTGTTTAGTCTCATTAAATAATTTATTCTGTTTATTTATCTGTAAATGTGCTTTTTCGTGCCTTTGATATTTGGAGTGTCAGGGATGTTCAACTCTGGAAACCTTCTTCACGAGTTTTGTAGTGGACAGGATTACCTTCATGAATGTATATAGTGTTCCACTCAAACTTGTTCCCTTGTACTCTTTTTTCTTCGCACAACTTCGGGTCGAATTAGAACATTTGATCATTAATTATTTTTCCCACTCTTTTCCTTGATCATTATTAGCACGTTACCGTGACTTTTAATTTGGGAGCACAAGACCGGTCATTCTCTTGAAACCAACTCATCATGCATGATCTACTCGAGACGCTCTTCACCCATGACCTTCGTGTCCCATTCAGACACGCCATTTTGTGCTCCATTTGCTTCGCACAACTTTCCTGACACGTGACCCGATTTTATTTCACCCCACGGTGTCGCATTCATTTTCCAACTTGATTTGTGGGTACCCTGTCGACCAAAATCTGTCAGCCCCAATTATGGACATGGCCCACATTGAGCCTACTACCCGCATGACACTTGTGTCCCATTTATTGGAATTCCCATGTGCTACTTATTTACTCATGATCATCAACACCTATTTTATTCGATTATTTCGCAATGTCCGGTTTTGATCCAACCCGGCTTGACTGAACCCAACCCCAGCTCTATGTTACTCTCCATCACCATCACCCTCAGCCTCATTATCCTTGAAAAATATCAAATTCTTATCCTACCTATTTTTAATATTTAATGGAAAATTTCCTTTATTTAAATCCCTATAGGAATGACCAAAATTCCTATAATTAATTACTACCCTTGATTTCCCTCATTCAATCCTCACCATTTATTTTCCCAAACACTCACTCACAAACTCCCACACCTGGCCGGCCCTAAAACTTAGGATTGGTTTTCTCTCTCCTCCCCCTCTCACAATAATTACATCTCTTTCTCTCTCACACTATTTTTTCTCCACACAAACAAAACCAAAACACACACATCCAGCAGCAACCCCTGGCCGAGCCCGACCTTCCCTCCACCTAGGCCGAGCTCGGCCCAGCCTTGCCGCCGGCCACCCTGGTCGGTCGTCGACCACCAGCAGCTCCCATTCTTTCCTTCTCCTTTTTCAAACCACCACCATCACCATGGCCATCATCATCATCCTCAAAACCGCCACCACCATAAACCACCCAGTCGACCACCTGGCCGCAGCCCCGCCACACCTCTGCCAGGCTAGGCCGCGCATGCAGCCCCGCACACAAGCGACAGCAGCTACGACAGCAGTGCGTGCACAGGCCGGCCGGGAAATGGCCGTGGCGCGCGCGTGCAGCGACGCCGTGGCCGGCCGTCGTCGCCATGGCTGGCCTCCCCCGCCGTGGGCGAACACCGACGACCCTCCGTGGGTCCGTCTCTTCTCCTCCAGCGCGACGTATAGACGATTCGTGCGTTTCGCACAAAGTTCCGTCGTGACGCGCGCGGAATCAAGTTCGTTTTGGTACCCCATCGCAGCAACTTCGTACACAATTTAGGAGAAATTTGACCATTGGATCGACGATTTCTTTGCTCCATCACAATCTCGATATATTCACCTTCACTCCTGTCAATTTTCATCCGTTGATTTTATCGTTTAATACCTCAAAACCGGCCACCAAGTTAACCGTTTAAATTATATTAATTTTGGACAGTTTTGTGGGGTCAACTTCGTCAGCTTGTACCTCCTCCACCGCAGCTCCGTTTGGCGTGCTACCAGTTCCTGTGCGAAGCTGGTATAACCCTCTTGCTACCCCTCCAGTTTCGTTTCATTGTGAGCTTGTTTGATTGGTTGAATTCGACGCCAAAGTTGGCCGTCCGAATTCGTAATTTCCAACTTGTAAAATTCTATTTTTGAACATGGGACTCCAGATTTCATTTCTGACACCACCATTAGACTCGTGGCATCGTTCTGGCATATTTTTATATAAAATTTGTTAGATTTGGAGGACGTGGGCCCTGGCACGTTTTTCGATGTAAGGTGGGCCCCACAGTCCGGGTCAACGGGACTTTTTGACGTCGGCTCATCGGAATCCAATTCCGGATATACCATTGAGTTTGTATCATCATTCTGGACTCGTTGACATATAATTTGCTAGGTTTTGGTGGACATTGGGTCCGGCACGCATTTCGGTGCTAGTCGGATACCAATATCCGGGTCAACAGGTCATTTTGAGATCGGCTCATCGGAATCTAATTCTGGATATACCGTTGAGTTCGTATCGTCATTCTGGACTCGTTGACATGTATTTTGTTGAGTTTTGATAACATTGGCTCCGGCAGGCATTTCCGTGCAAACCGGAATTCCAAGTTCTGGTCAACGGACCAAATTGAGATCGGGTCAACGGAATCCAATTCTGGAGATACCGTTGGGTTCGTATCCTCATTCTGGTTTCGTGGACATATAATTTTTTTTATTTTATAGACTTGTTTTCTTGTACGTTTTTTGGTGCAAAATGGCTCCGACACGGATACTGTTTTGATCCGAAATTGCCTTTTTGCCCTTGTGTCCAAATTGGACCGATGGGTAGGCTATCCTAGCTAATTTGACCATTCTGGACACGTTGGCGATGTTTATTTCATCATCCGATAATGTTTGTTGATAATTTCTCTGAGTTTAACCTTTTTATAATTTATTAATAATTAATTCTTATAATGTTCGTATTTCGGGATTAGTACAACAAAACTGAGCTCAGTCAATTCCAGTGATCTCACATCGCTGAAATTGACAAGATGGACACGTGGATGACTATAATAAGATTATTAACTTTACCGTTAATCATCTCATCTCGATTTGCGTGTCGTAATTTTCGACGTACGAATAACGAAGTACACTTTATATCTTTAATAGTTTGACTAGAATTGACCCAGTTTGACCAAAGTTGACCAGTAGACCAAAAGTCAACTGTAAGTCAACACTTGACCTAGTTTGACTAGATTGTTGACCGGAGTTGACCTAGGGTTGTTTTGACTTAGAAGAACCTCGGATAATATAGATTGCTTGTAGAGTTTCATTTATTACAACTTGAACACCTTGTAACCTGTGTTGCTTTAAATAGGACTCTGTGGCTTCAGATGTACCCCCTATACTTATCAGCTGTTCAGGTTATCAGGCGAGTACATTCTCTGATCATTTTATATCCTGCTTAGAATTATATTCTTGCTTTAGATTACTTTACTTGACGCTGTCACGACATTATCACGGATTAGTACTATATGGATCTCTTCATGCGATGTTATCCCCCTCGGGAGCATCGGGTACATTGTGTCATGTGCGTTTCACTTTCATCATGTACTCCTGTGCTTTCACCATACATGTACACTCCTGTGAATCATGTACTCTCATGTTCACGAAGCCTTCATGTATACTATCATGTGCACCCTTTCATGGGCCCCTATGTGATATCATGTACAATAACATAACCTGCTTAGATCCTTGTGTATTGATTGGGGAAAACGGGGGAGTGCTAGTAGTCATGTGAACAATTCCATAGTAGTGTAGATAATGTGAAACTCTTTAGTGTAGATCATGTTCTAATCTGTTTCGTTCACATGTGCTATCCTGTACTCTACATCACTAGCCACTGTTAGTTCTCTATTTATAGTAGATATTTCTATTACAGTTCTCTCTCTGTTTACATACTGTATTTCTTCAGATCATGTATCTTACTTTACTGCATGATTATATTTTCTAACCTGCTATGATTTGTTGAGATGTATTGTGCTCGCTCCTGTCCTGACAGGACCTGTTGATAAATTTTACAGATAGCTTGGAGGTTGCCTGCTAGCCTAGAGGAGACACAGTAGAGGTCGTATAGATAGCTAGGGCTTTCTTACTTTACTTCAGTTGTCTTGAGTTGTATTTATTTTATGGATTACTGTATTTGAGCTTTGAGATGCATTTTTAGGTTGTGTATCTTAGACACTTAGACTTCTATCTGCTGTATCTCTTTTGGATATCATGTTTTATCTATCTTCCTTTATGCTCTGTCTTAGATGTGATTGAGTTTACATTCTGCTATGTCACCCCCATTCGGGGAGTATACACTGTTTAGCCTTATACTGTTAGATGCATGAGACATAGGACAGCATTCTACCGCCGACACTACGGCGTAGGCTGGGCGTTGTTACGTTCTCGTACCCTCACAGTGGGTGCGGGTCGTGACACGTTTTTAGTGGTGGCCCATGCAGGTCGAGTTTGTGTAGTGGTATTCGAACTAGAGTACCACTACAGCCTGCAGTAGGATTAGGATATATTTTGATGGTACTCAATCACAGTTAGGATCCCTTGAGAGATTCCTGGGACGACCCTTGAGAATCTTGTTTAACTCCGATTTGAAAACTCTTCTCCCCTTGATTTGATTTATCTTTACTTTCTGTTGTTGGATTTGATTTTGATGGATTATTGTTGAATTTGAGTTGTATTTATTGATTTTGATGAAAGATTGTTGTATTTACTGAGTCAACCCTGGGTCAACCCTAGGTCAAACAAGTCAAATGTTGACTAACAGTTGATTTTTCAGTCAACTGGTCAACTCTGGTTTCGTTTCGGTCAAATCTAGTCGCTTAAAGGCTAAGTTTGACTCTCGGTTGACTTTTGGTCAAAATGGTCAACCGAAGTCAAAATTAGTCTATGAGCACTATATTTGATCGTTACCAACCAAGGGAACCAAGTTCTTACCATATCTTAGACTCTAAACTCAAATACCCTATTCCTAGGTAAAACCTACATTACCCCTTACCAAGGTAATCCCGATACCTTATCCAATACAAAGGAAACCCGCTAATACCCAAGATACTAGCCTAGGCTCCTTAGGGTAGCTAGATACTATCCTATCTAAGGTTTACCTACCAAAAAATATAGGTATCCTAGGTATCTAGCCTATCTTAGAATACATGTTAGTTTACCCTACCCATTACCTTACCTTTACCCTTGTACCATTCTCACATGTACCCAAACACTCACATACACACCAACTCACTCACTTTCTCACTCACACATGGTCACATAAAGGCTCTACCTATTGGTTCACAATAGGCTAACACCTATAGGCTACTAGCTATATATATCTACTCCCTATAGACACTTATATATATATATATATATATATATATATATATATATATATATATATATATATATATATATATATATATATATATATATATATATACCCACACATACACACAAACTCTAAGCTCACACACATATGAAATATAGCTACATATATATATACTCACCTATATACCCATATCTAGACACACACACATATCCAATAGCTCACTCACATATTGGAGTATAGGTTCACACACACACACACATAGGCATGTACATAGGACTGATACTTGGTGGCATGTGGGACTGATTTTAGGCTGAAATGGACTGGAATGCAGGGACTGTTTTGATGGACTGAAATGGGGCTAGTTAGGTACTGGTTTAGGCTAGTTATAGGGGGCTAAATAGCTGCCATGAAGGGCTAGAATAGGGACTGAAATGGGATTGATGTATGGAATGATTTTGGACTGTCAAGTGGTGGTGTAGGGACTGTTTTCAGCTGGTTTAGGACAGCCATTAGGCTGGGTTCTATGGACTGGATTGGGATTGCCATATAAGGCTGCTAGTAGGCTGATATGGGGTGGGTTTTGGACAGCTACAAGGCTGTGCATTGGACTGATTTGAGGCTGTTATATAGGCCTGAACAGTTGGGCTAATTAGGACTGGTATGGGGGTGATTTAAGGGCTTGAATGGCTATCATGTAGAGCTGGAATAGGTGGACTGTTGCATGCTAAAATGTGGGGGCTAAATGGCTGAACACAAGGGCTGAATTGGGACCATTTGCACAGCCTATGGGGGATTGATATGGCCTGGTTTGGGGTTGCTTAGGACTGGGATAAGGGACAACAATATGGGGCTATCTAGGGGGCTGTTTAAGGGTGGTATTAGGACAAGTTTAGGACTGTCCATTGGGGCAGGAATTAGGACAGTTAGTAGGCTGTTTAGGGGTGGTTTTTAAGAGCCTAATGGTCAGGTTTTGAACTGGAACATGGGGGTTAAAGGGGCTGAACCATTGGGGGGCCCAGTGGGGGCTGAACCCCCCTAAAATGCACTGAACAACAGTGCATTTTGCTGCTGTTGCTGATGGAACAGTCCCCTGTGTGGGGACTGTCCTGATTATACTGCACAACAGTGTTTCCCCCCTTCAACTCCACTCTCCACTCTCTATCTCTCTATCAATCTCTCAAACTCTCTATTCACCCTCTAAACTAATCTCCCAATCCCATTCTCAAATCCTCTCACACTCTATACAAACACTCTATACAATATACACAAAACCAACACCATTCAAATCCTCCCCTCCAATTTCCCTTCCTTGGCCGAAATTCTCATGCCCTCATCCAACACAAAATGTCACAACAACAAACCATATATATATATATATATATATATATATATATATATATATATATATATATATATATATATATATATATATATATATATTATGGCTTATATATATATATATATATATATCTATATATATATATATATATATATATATATATATATATATATATATATATATATATATATATATATATATATATATATATATATACACACATATATATAAAGAGAATAGTATATATATATATACCTATATATATATATATATATATATATATATATATATATATATATATATATATATACACACACATATATATAAAGAGAATAGTATATATATATATACATATATATATATATATATATATATATATATATATATATATATATATATATATATATATATATATATATACACATATATATAAAAAAAAAAATATACACATATATATAAAGAGAATAGTATATATATACCACCATATATATATACATATATAGATTTATAATATGATACAATATGATACATAGGAAAACACATTACTAAACAAATAGAAAATCTGGAATAAATATTAAAACAACAATAAATCAATATATAAATAAATCCACATGTGTCCAAATAGGAGTTTTCCTATTAGGACACGATCCTACACATAGAACACCTCTACAAGTGTCCAAATAGACACGAAATGGACACAAAATCATGGGGGTCATTCCTATGGGTCAAAACCAACCTAATGCATGAGAGAAATGAGAAAGAGAAAGGGATTTATACCTCCCGATGATTCGGATCGAAGAAAAAGCTTCCAAATGCGCCATCGACACATAGGAATCCCGAATGGACACGAACGAGCTCCGACTCCTCCCAAACTTGAGTAGCTTCCTCCTTGGCTCGAATGGAGAAGGAAAAAAGAAGGTTGGGTGGAGAAATGGAAGGATTTGATGGAGAAATTTCTAGGGTTTGCTCTCTAAACAAAATGGGGAAGAACAAGAGAGAGAATGGAAGAAGAAATAATGATGAGTGATGGAGCCCTATCCACACATGGTGGCCAGCCATAGAGGGCTTTTTGTACTATTAGGAAATGTCTAAAAAGCCCCCTCTCTAATCTATTAGTTAATACATGGAAAGGGGTTCTAAGTCGGGGCTAGTTTAGTCATTCCAACACAATAATCTAATCAAACCCTAACCAAAATAAATTAGCCTAGTCACTAACTAAAATAATTAACATGTGGGCCATGGCTAACTAGTGTATGGGTCCACTAAAGTCAAAACTACCTCGGGTCCCCGTTTCAAGTCGGATTGAGTTAAAATTCGAACCCGACTCAAATAACCCCAAAGTAACATTATAAATAAATAAATAAATTCAAAAATATTCTAAAATGAAAAAAATGACAAAAATATTCCTGTTTTTGGAAACTGGGGGTGACAGTAGCAGCGTCCGACATCGACGACTGGCCACTTCTCCACAGTAACAGTGTTGGCGCGTCGACTCCTCCGGGTTGTCACGCCCCAGAACTAGAATACTGGAGGGCGGGAGAATGACTCAGCCAGCTACGTATTACGGGTAGATGAATACCGTATAATACGATCAATGTTGTCTAAAAGACAAGGGGGTACATACTACATGAAAGTCTCACTATGGTCACTTTGTATTTATTGTCTCAATCATTCAAACAAGAAACAGTAATAAAGAACATGTAAGATAAAGCAGTAAGGCATCCCAAACGCTCAGTCAAAATGTTCTTGACCTCTGGCTTTACAAAACATAGCCCGATGAAGTAGCAAAGTATACACAATTGTTATCAGCTGCAGCCTGACTTAGTTACAATTATGTAAAAGTAAGTACAAGACAATCCGACTAACATGTCGGTGCCAAACGGCAAAGTATAAAGTAAGTAACAAAAAGAGCGGGGAAGTAAGGAACCTACTCGAGTCTTTCTGCAATCATTCCTCTAGTATTGACCATCTTGGAGGTGGAAATAAGCTGAGTCCTCGGGAACAGGCTCTAAATCTGGCCATGCAAAACTAGAGAGGTTAGACCTCTAATAGCAAGTACCGCAAGGAAGCACGATATGAGAAATTAGAACCAGTAATAAGAAATATGATAAATAGATCTCTGCTTGCTACTGGGATTCACCTAACATCCCGACACTTCGAACTAACTTTCCAACGAAACAAGGACAGAAGTTGGCCCGTCATGTCCGGATATTCTGATCATCTTGGTAGTTAACAGAGTAGGTACAGTACATAACCAAGTCAACTTAAACGGCCATGCAACTACTACGGCTTGCTACTGTGAGTTCCAAGTTACCCTGGAATTATGCAATAAGGATTCCTTAGTTCTTACTATGAACAAGCAAGGCTAGTCTACCCAATCAATCAATTGCGCCAATCATGAATTAGACGAGTCCCAGCGGGATGCCCGTCTACAATAAATAATATAAGCAGATACCGCTCCCTGCCCGTGTGGCAGGTTTGCATTATCTGTGGGAACCAGCCGGCATGTCGGGCACTAATAGTCCCAAAGATGGCTGCCATGTAAGAACTCGGGAATCCATTCTCTCCATGCAATTATTATTTTATTTAACTTAGTGGCCTCTACGTTAAGTAAAATCCCATGCCGTGGATCATGGTCCTTCAGAATGAGTACTTTCGTACAAGGTACGATATGTACAACTCTACAACGATGCCCGTGCGGTTAGGTTGTAGGTCTTACATAGCATAATACAACAATCAAAACTAGCCACGGAATAATCATGCCTTGACCATAAAGTACACATGCTACTTTTATAAAAAACTAAATTGAAGCCTGCATGTGCCTATATGCCAATATTCAGGATAGGCCAAATCGATTGCAATAGTTCATAGTTAATATGAACGTGTCTCATTCAATTCAATAAAACGACTAGCCAGTCTCTTTGTTCCAACCAGGAACGCATGATCAATTATTAGTCAAGGTCACAATCAATGTCGATTAAGGTCAATTCGGGGCAAGAATCAGCCCAAAGGCATTATGGGCTAGAGTTTATGCGGTCGAAAATTATTGGTTCACGCGGCTCAGTAAAACATACATATGCGGCTAAGGAAACTAAGTCCATGCGGCTGGGGTAACATGCGTATGCGACTAAGAAATAACAAGTCTATGCGGCTGAGAATAGGGACCCTTTGCGGCTCGGGTCTCGAACTCATGCGGCTGGGATAGAAGATTCATGCGGCTGAGAACTAATCAAGCTCATGCGGCCGAAAATAAAAGATTCATGCGGCTGAGAACTAATCAAGCTCATGCGGCCGAGAATAAAAGATTCATGCGGCTGAGAACTAACAAGCTCATGCGGCCGAAAATAAAAGATTAATGCGGCTGAGAACTAACAAGCTCATGCGATTAAAAATAAAAGATTCATGCGGCTGAGAAAGTGTCATACGGCCAGGAAGTGCCATGCGGCCTTATACGGCTAGGATTAAGAGGAGTCTTATGCGGCTCAGAAAACATGATTTTATGCGGGACATGCGCTCAGGCGGGGAAAACATGAGCTTTATGCGGCTGAAAACGTTAATGGTTCATGCGGCTCAGAAATGTTCATGCGGCTCAAAAGTCCATACGGCCGGGGGACTTGCCGCATGAAAACTTATGCGGTCAAGCACTGTTCTTCTTCTCCAATTTTGGAGAATAGAACCAGGGAAGCCATTGCCTCCAAGCTCCCTACATCCTTCATTTCAAGTCCAAATCTGAATTTCTATAGGTCAAAATGGGGTAGAACGAAATTCTCTACAACATGGTATTTGCCATTGATTGTAAAAGTACAGAACAATTATCGGAGGACTGAACTTAGACTCACAATACAAACTCGCTTGTACAAAGAAAGCCTAGGGACGAAAACCTAGGTACAGCAATCTAAGTACAATTGTTTATTTTAGATTCTGGGGGGTGACGATAGAGGCTCGGGAAGGCGACGGCAGCCCTGCCTTACTCCTTGGACGATCGGTATGCAGCCTTGGCTCCTTGTGAAAAGATGGTTGGCGTTGACGAAGAAGTGTTCTTTTTGCTCCTCTGTTGCTCTCCTGGCTTCTCTCTCTCTCTCTGTGCATTCTCTCTCTGACTCTGTATATTTTTATTCTTTTGTTGCCGGTCCCTGTGCATAGAAATGATGCTGACTATTTATAAGAGTGGGGTATGATCATTAGGGTTTGCTAATGATCATTGTTTTGGAATGTCGGTGCTCCTTCAATCTATCTGAACCCTTGGTCCTGATTACAATGAATCTCGGCCATTAATGAGGATAGCACCGAATCTTGTGAGCAATTAATATTGATTGCTTTAAATCTTCATAATTGATTATACCAATGCCCGATTGCTCGCCACGTGTCCCATTGGCTTGATGATAAATGATATGCCTTGATCTCAGTAATTATGATGATGATGTCAAATATATTTGTTGAGATTCGGTTAAATCGTTGATTGATCCGATGCCACGTGTTTTGATTGGGGGTCCTGCCAGAGCCGCGTGGGATAGGCAAGACTTGAACCGCAGGAGGATAATCTTCATGAGCCGTATAGGACAATGCTTCATCGAACCGCAGGGAACGAACTCTCAATGAGCCGCATATGCATAGTCTTTGCGAGCCGCATGAGCTAGCGTTGTATTGAGCCGCAGGGGCTGAGCTCTCAGTGGGCCGCATATGGCTGATTTCTGCTAGTCATATAGGGTGACTTCTCCATGAGCCGCATGCAGCTGTTCTCTATTTAAGCCGCATGAGATTTGCCACATGGCAACCTAGGATTTCTGACGGATCGGGTCAGAGATCTTCTTCTTTTCCCGAAGAGTCTGTCATTATGACAGAGTCATTATGACACTTTATGCCAGAGCCGCCACAGTCGTCAAATCGTGTCAGAGCATTAGATGAGGCCACTATTCAAAGGGCCAGCTGTAGGAAAGGATCACAGGGGGACACGTGGCATCGATCGAGCCGCATATTCCTGCTGAATTGCATACACTCTCGAGCCGCATGAGACGGAGAGTCTTCCTTTGAACTGTATAAGACAGCTCCCATATGAGCCGCATGGGCTTCGTATCCGGAGCCGCATGGATCATTATTCTGATATTTTCCATGCTTCTACAGGACCCCCTTCAAAGTTTTTAATTTGCAAAATTGAAACACTTTGAATAAGAAGCATGGTCCCGTTCATGCCGCATAAGTGTCCCAGCCGCATAGATTCATCTGTCCGCATAGGCTCTTTGCCACGTGTCCTGACTACGTGTGCAGATCTTCATTAAATGCTCTTGATTCGTTTTGATTTAACGCCGTCTTTTGGGGAAGGATCCCAAGGATCGGTTATGCCTTGACCGAAGCATTTTTGCCTTTATTTTTTGAAGCGGCACGTAATTCGAGGCGTCATCCGAGACGTTGGTTCATTTTATGGGTTTCTTTCGCCTATAAATAAGAGTCTTTTAATCTCCTTGGATTTCTTTAAGAAATTTGAGGATAACCTGGAGAAGGTTTCCCGATCTTCCGAAAACCTGGAGCGGGCCTTTAAGAAATTTGAGGATAACTGGCAGGCTCACGCTCATCTGGAGGATGAGGCAGTGCTGACCCACAAGGCAGAGCGTCGAGCCTCTCAGAGGTTTGAGCGGTCGGTTGCTTTGCTGACAGACCGTCTCAGGGCGTTATGTGCCCCAGAGCAGTGATCAGCCGTCTGTTTTCTTTTGCTTTCTTTTCTTCTTTTTTTTTGTAAGGGGTGTGATCCCCAAATGATGTAGTACGTTGAATTTTGAATAAATGAGCCTGTTTCAACTCATCATCTCTTTCTTATACTTGTGGCGTCTGTGGAATTTGGACTTGCTGGGGGATTTATTTGTGGACCTGTTATCCTAGGTGTATCTTGGTTTTAGGTACGGATAACAAGTTTGGATAGGATGTCCGGAACAGCCGTGGCAAAGTGGTCATGGATATTCTCGGTGCTTAACAAAAAAAGGAATGCCGTAGAGCAGCTGGGCTCCCGGGGCATAGTGGGGTAGTGGATTTATGCTAAGAAGCTTAGCAAAGGAATATTTGTGGACCTATTATCCTTGGCGTACCCTGGTTCGGGATACAGATAATAAGATGAAAGGAAAACCAACATATTTGCTCAGAGGTCATGAGGACATGGCAAGCATGAGGGTTTTACCGTGGAACCTTCCTGCTCAGAGGTAGTGAGGACATGGCAGGGGAGGTTTCACGGGGGATATTCGTGGTCAACAGCGGACATTTGTGGACCTATTATCCTTGTCGTACTCCGGTTGTGGGTACAGATAATAGGTCGAATGGAGACCGATATACTTGCTCAGAGGTAATGTCGACATGGCAAGCATGAAGGGTTCTTCGACGGAGCCTTCCCACTCAGAGGTAATGATGACATGGCAGGAGTGGGCTCAATGAAGAGGGAGTACATAGAACGACTCAGAGGTAGGAGAACGTGGAGGTTCTATGTGAGGGGCGGTTTGTTTTTGGTGGAAGTGAAAACGATTCAGAGGTAATGAGGACATGTCCGTTTTCGGAAATTTGTGGATCGATTACCCTTTTTGTGCACTGGGAGTGCAGGTATTGGATTATGAGGGAGGATCTCTTCCAGGGAAGCAAGTTTAGAGGTATAATCATACGTGACTTACTATCTGAAAGAGTGACCGAAATGTGAGTTCAGAGGCTCCAGCGGGTACATAACTCGGTAAATTAACATATTGAGAAAGTGGGAGTCCAGCGGCACCAGCGGGTACATGACTCGATAATCTAAAGGGGATGTAGGGGTGAGTTCAGGGGCACCAGCAGGTACATAACTCGATAATCTTGAAATGTTGTGGGTGTGAGTTCAGTGGTACCAGCCGGTACATGACTCGATAATCTGAAATGCTGAGGGTGTGAGTTCAGTGGTACCAGCGGGTACATGACTCAAGGACTTTGTAGCGAATGTCGTTTAGATATAATATTTCTTCAGGAACTTGCCGTTGACGGGCAGCATGAGCAAGTCTCCATTTTGCTTTGCAAGGCGGTAAGCACCGTTGGAGAATACCGTCTCAATGATAAATGGGCCCTCCCACTTTGGCTAGAATTTACCGGTGGTCTTGTGAGTCATGACCATTGGCCTCCGGACTGCCAAGACGAGATCGCCTACCTGGAATGTTCTGATTTTGACCTTCTTGTTGAAGGCTCATGAGATGCGTGCTTGGTATAGCTCGATCCTTTGCTGAGCTAGGAGGCGCTTTTTATCTAAGGCCTCTAACTCTTGCAGTCGACGTTGGTAGTTATCATCGGTTGTCAATTGGTATGTGAGGGCAACACATAGTGAGGGGATCTGTGTCTCCAAGGGGAGGACTGCCTCACTTCCGTATACCAGGGAGAATAGTATATTTCCGGTGGTTGTTCGGACCGTGGTACGATAAGCCCATAAGCACTCGCCGAGCTTGTCGTTCCAGTCACGTTTGTTGGAGGAGACAAACTTCTTGAGAAGTTTGATGATTGTTTTGTTGAACGCCTCTGCTAACCCATTTGCTGCCGGGTTGTACGGCGTCGAGGCGATATTCTGAATACGGTGCTTATCGCAAAATCGATAGAATGCGTGGCTTGTAAACTGCGGACCATTATCATGGATGATCCTTCGGGGCAGTCCAAAGCGGTAGATGACATGGTGTTTAAGGAAGCTGATCACGTTTGAAGTCTTGACTTCTGCGAGTGGGACAGCTTCCGCCCATTTAGAGAAGTAATCAGTGATCGCAAGTATGAAGCAATGTCCTCGGGAGGAAGGTGGGGTGATTGGACCAATGATATCCATTCACCATGCTTCGAATGGCCAGGATGCCACTGTCGAATGTAAAAATTTGGAGGGTTGGTGGATGAAGTCCGCGTGGACTTGGCAAGCTTTGCACTTTCTAGCATAATCTATCGTGTCTGCCACCATTGTGGGCCAATAGTAGCCCATTCGGCGAAGGCGGTCTTGCAGTTTCGGGCCGGGCTGGTGGGCCCCGCAAATACCGTCATGGGCTTCTCGTACGGCTTCTTTGGCTTCTGCGTTTGACAGACACCGAAGCAGTAATCCGTCGTAGGAGCGGCGATACAGCATTTTCGTCTCTGTATCGTAGAAGAATCTGAGGGAACGCCTTCTGATGGAAGTAGCTTCCTTTGGGTTCTCAGGCAGGATGTCGTAGACGACGAAGTCGATGAATGGTTGTCTCCAATCTGGGGCGTCATCGATCGTCTGTGCGGAATAACTTGCGACGAATTGCACATTATTTTTGGGACAGACCAGTTCATGGCCTATCACTTCCACTGATTGCCGATCATAATTTAGAACTGCTAGGGAAGCGGCGAGACCAGTTAGGGCATCGGCTTCAATATTTCAGAGTCTGGGGACATGCTCGATGAAGAACCCCTCAAATGCCGAGATGATATTGATCGCTATTTGATGATAAGGGATCATGTCTTCATGGCGTACCTCGTACGAACCCCGGATCTGATTGACGATTAGTTGGGAATCATCGTACGCTTCAAGGTATTCTACCCCCAGCTCTCTTGCAAGTTGGAGGCCAATGACCAGAGCGTTGTACTCGGCCACATTGTTAGAACAGGGTTCAGTGAGGGAATAAGTGCGGTTAATTACCAATCCGAAAGGAGAGATTAGTACTACTCCGACTCCGACGACTATATTGCCTTTAGGTCCGGTCCTCGAAGCGCCGTCGAAGAACATTCGCCATATATTTTTGTGGGAGGTTGTATGCGAGTCGGCGACCTCATCTGGGATCTTTTCGTATATCCTGGAGGACTCCGAGCCTGGGTGGGCTGCCAAGAAATCTGCCAGGGCTTGACCTTTGACTGCCTTTTGGGGGACGAAGATCATATGATAAGGGGACAGCAGTATTGCCCATGTAGCGAGGCAAAAGCTGAGTGCCCCTGGTTTAGTCATGAGGACCCTGAGAGGGTTAACTCGTGAGATCACATGTATCGTTTGTCCGATGATATAGTACCGCATTTTCTGAATGGCGAACACCAGAGCGAGGCATTCCTTCTCCACAGCGGTGTATCGGTGCTCTGGTCCAATCATCATTCGGCTGAGGTAATATATGGCCTGTTCATGGCCTGCATCATTATTCTGTGCCAGCAGAGCACCGAGGGAGTGTTCCATTGCTCGTACATAGAGCAGAAATGGTTTTCCAGGGACTGGCGCTACCAAGACCGGAGGATTTGACTGATATTCTTTGATGCTATCGAAAGCACGCTGGCATTCTTCGTCCCATACGAATGAGACTCCTTTCTTCATGAGGTGCGTAAATGGCCGGCATCGCCCGGAGAGGTTGGAAATGAACCTTCTGATGTAAGCTAGCCTTCCCTGAAGGCCTCTGAGTTCGCGGAGATTTCTCGGGGGACCCATCTCTATGATTGCTTTTGTCTTCTCGGGGTCTACATGGATACCCTTTGCAATGATGATGAAGCCTAAGAACTTCCCGCTAGATACGCCCAGGAAGGACTTCGTAGGGTTCATCTTCAAATTGTGCGTCCGCATTAGGTCGAATATCGTCCTTAGATCCTGCAGATGGTCTCCTTTGCTACGGCTCTTGACGGCTATATCATCAACATAGCACTCCACCGTCTTGCGTAAGTGGTCTCTGATGATGATGCTCATAGCTCTTTGATATGTGGCGCCAGCATTCTTTAAACCGAAAGGCATGACTGTGTAGCAGTACGTGCCAATCGGTGTTCGAAATGATGTATGCTTTTCGTCGTCGGGAGACATCTTGATTTGGTTGTATCCCGAGAAGCCATCCATGAATGACATGCGCTCAAAGCCGTAGGTATTGTCGATCATGATGTCTGTGATAGGAAGGGGGAATTCATCTTTGGGGCATGCCTCGTTCAGATTACGGAAGTCGATGCAGATTCGAATTTTTCCATTCTTCTTGAGGACAGGTACTATATTGGCGACCCAATCGGGATGTTGCTCCTCACGAATGAAGCTGCTGGCTATTAGTTTGTTGACTTCAGCTTTGATCGCATCCATGATGCTTGGACGGAAGCGTCGCTGTTATTGTTTGACTGGCTTCGCATCTGGCCGAATATTGAGTTTATGAAGAGCGATGTCAGGATGTAACCCTGGCATGTCTTTATAGCTCCAGGCGAACATATCAATGTACTCTCTGACAAGTTCTAACAGCGACTCCCGTTCTTCCTTGGTTAGGCTTTCACTGATGAAGATCGATTTTGGAGAAGATTTGCTGCCGAGATCCACTTGTATGACCTTATCTTCAGTAGGAGGTTCTCTCAGTTCGAATCGCTTTTCCCATTGCACGTCTAATTGCTGGGCCCATGGCTCTAGCTCAAGGATTTTGGAGATGTCTTCGTCTTCCTCGTAAGCGTCGGCGAACGTCATGTTGACTGACATGACTTGTCTGAACACATCTCCGATGCTGGTATCTGAGTCGGAAGTTGGCGATCCGGTTGAATGCGACTGCCAGTCGCATTCTTCATCTGAACTTTCCGGGGTCGTAATAGGCGTTACATACCCTAACCCGTATCGAGTTTTGTTATAGTAGTTCCATGGTTTGCCCGTCGGGGCTGGCGGCTTCAAAGGTAATCGTCGCCCAGTGTCATAGTTCAATCCTGGCGTAGTCTCTAGATCATACCCCTGTTTCTGCATGAGATATTTGGATTGAGGGCTATAGAGATACAGAGGCAGTCTCCCGGCATCTGACCCGAGGTCGTCTTCTTCTATGGTACGGGGATGAGGGTTGTTCGTCCGGCCGAAGATGACTGGATGATCCCCTCCCTTGTGTATTCGGTAGGCGTCTTCTACTGGAGTAAGCTGGATTGCGGTGTACACATTTGTCACCTGTGTGTGTAGGTGAGCGCCTATGTCGTGTTCCATAGCATACATCGTACATAGCTTATTGAGCTCGATGTAGTTCAAAGATAACCCTTTATTGATGAAGTAAGGTATCTTTTCTAGGGGGATTACATCATCAGCGGAGGGAACATTAGTGTGGGCGGCCACATACTTGGCTAGCTCCGGTTC
This sequence comes from Iris pallida, assembly GCA_029216955.1. NCBI lineage: Eukaryota > Viridiplantae > Streptophyta > Magnoliopsida > Asparagales > Iridaceae > Iris > Iris pallida. The sequence goes on from JANAVB010020600.1 coordinate 9,712,474, forward strand.
CTCTTCGACTACCCCCTGTGTGAACGAAGACTGAGAGGACGACCTAGGAAGCTTGATCGTCAGTGGTCCAGTTGATGGAGCAGAGCATGGAGTAGTTGGCAGACTGGCGACCCCCAGTTTGGCATTCAATATGGAACGAGGAGTGGCTGGTTCGCTGGAAGTGTCAGACCTTGCATCGAGGCGACAACCTTTCTTGGGAAGGTATATTGTCAATGGCCTGTCCGAGGGGTTGAGCTTCCCTGTTTGTGGTTGACTGACTCTTGGTAACCTGATTGTTAGTGGATCCATTGTGGGTCTCGGCACTTGGCCGGATCTCGGCAGCCGGATTGTCATCTGCTCCTCTTGCGCCGAGAGGCTGATCGCGTCCTTCCGCAGAGTGGCGGTGAGGGGTGCAGACTTGCCCGGTTTGCGAGCTTGGAGGTGGATCGTCAGGGGTCCTTCTGATCCCGTGGCTGTCTCAGTATGAGCTTGTGCGTCTCCTTTATCCAGGTGCCTCTTCGACTTTTCGTATAAACAGGAGTCCGAGTAGTAAGATTCGACCCCTTTGAAGGGATCGATGTCAGCAAACTCTGTCTTCACGAAGCCGTATTTGTCGACATATTTGAAGCACTGGTGTAGCGTGGAAGGCACGATCATATAATCGTGTATCCATGGGCGCACCAAGAGGATGTTGTAAGAAGTATCTGCATCTATGACGTAGCAGGTGACATCGGATTGGAGATCGCCAATCTGACACTTCAGACGAATCTTCCCGATAGGGTAGCTCCTGCCCGAATTGAAACCGCTGATGGCGGTGCTTGTAGGCATTAGGCGATGCATTGGGATGCGGAGATGATATAGCAGACCTTTCGGGATGATGCTTATGGAAGAGCCAGGATCAATGTGCATCCGATCCACCTTTACGTCGCCGATGTATCCCGTGTAGTATAGCGGGCGATCATGTAGGTTGGTTTTGATGAGCATGTCCTGCGGAGTGAAGACGATGTTGGGCATTGCTCCCGTGTAGGCACTATCTTGGAGATCCATGGTTGAGTCCTCCCCAGTGAGGTTAGATTGAGCGAGATAGGCATCGGCATTTTGGAGTGCTTCGCTCAATGCAATACGAACGTCTTTGGAGAGCCTCAGGAGTTCATATAATGATAATTTGGCCGGAGTGTTAGCCAATTGTGCTAAGATGTCAAAGTTGTAGGGCCTCTCTAGCCCTTGGGCTGCGTCCTTTCGGAGAGATTTGTCGAAGCAAATCTCCTTCGGCCTAGGCTTGTCGGTCGTCGAAGGCTGAGCCGGTCCCAGAGCATCAGTTGCAGTGGGTTGATGATTTTCAGCTGGATTGTCAACCACAGGTTGGGATTGCACTCCGGACCGCGTGACGACGGCTGTAGCTTCCTCGTTGTCTGCTGAAATTGTGCGGTAGGTCTTGATTTTTCCACTCTTTTTGTTGGTGGGAGATGGTGTGGGCCGAGTTACTTCTGACACCAAGTCTGGATGGACCCACATGACCTCTCCTCTTGAGGTGGTGAGAGGTACTAGACCAGCAGCTTGTTCTCGGGGCGGAGGAAGATTGGTAATCTCCATTGCCGCGAGAGGGACGGGAATTACCCCGTCGTGGGTCTCCGTTGGAGGGAAGTTGCCGAATTGTACGGACACCATATTGGCTGCTACAGTTACCTCTTCGAAGTCGATGGCCACAGCGTTCGAATCGATGAGGCTTTGGATGTACCGTTTTAGTTGGTAGCAGTCATGTGTAGCGTGGTGTACATAACGGTGGTAATGGCAGAACTTCGGGCTCTCCAAATCAGCCGGCCGAGGCTCCCGTCTTGGTGGAGGAAGCTGAATTCTACCTCCTTGTATAAGCATATCTAAGATAGGCTTGACGTGGCCGTCTTCGAAAGAGTAAGTGATCTGAGGCCATTGCTTGTCTGCTGGCTGTGGCTCGGGCTTCTGGGCCGTGTCGGCCACCATAGCCTGTTTTCTCTTGCTGTCCCGATTGTTGGAGGAGTTACCCCCATTATCGTTGTTGAGACGCTTGCCCTTGTTTTCTCCTTCTGAGATGTGCAACCCCAGTTGGCGGGCCTTCTTCAGTCGTTCTTCAGCGCTTGTGGCGCTGATAATGAACGCCTTCTAATCTTTGAATTGACTCTCGCCCATCCAGAGACTGATCGTTGGAAGCAGTCTCTTTTGGCAGATTTCGATCAAAGAAGAATCCGGATTTCCGGAAGGCAGCTTCATGGCGGTCTGGCGGAACCGCTCGATGTAGTTCCTTATTAGCTCCTTCTCCCCTTGGACGACGTCCATGAGAGTGGACATAGTGATGTCTTGTCCTACTTCACAGAATCGTTCCAAGAATATGCGCTTGAAGCCGGCGAAAGAATGGATGCAGTTGTCCGGTAGATTGCGGTACCAATCAAAGGCGACTCCTTCCAATGCTCCAATGAATAACCGTGTGAGGATCGCATCTTCATGGGGCAGATGGTCGGTGGTGACCTCAAAGTAAGTGATGTATCGACTTGCTGAGGTTTTGCCATCATACGGGTTGATGTTGAACGGCTTATATCTTGGTGGGAATGGAACATCCCTCCACTCAGCAGGATATGGTTGCCGTATCCTGAGATCTTGAGCGTTTTCTCGGGCATAAAATATGGCACGGAGCTCTTGGACCTCTCTTCTTACTTCTCGGGTCTCATCTGTCGTGGCGGGGGCTGTTATTTCGGGAGGATTATTGCTCGGGTTTGGTGCCGCTGAGTTCGAATCTATATTGACCGCGGGGCCCGTATTTGTTTGACCAGGCGCTCCTCCTTGTAAAGTGGGCAGGGCCGCTTTAATCTCGTCTACAGACTTGACCAAAGCAAGTAATATGGCTTCGAGACTGTCGATGCGCTGGCGATCACTGGAACCACCTTGATCGCTGTCCGTCATGAACACCGTTCTTACGTGAGGAGTGATGGAAGGAACGGTGGAGGATGTGCCCTCTGAGTCGTACCCATGCACCAAGAAGTCATCGGGATAGGTGGGAATGTTCTCTTCGGGCTCGAACTCGGAGGGAACGGTATCCCCAGCTTCAGAGCTTGTCTTGTCTTGAGAGTTACAGATGTCCTCGGGGGCATCAGCGTCCGTTGCTCCTGGTGGAAGAGTTGTTTGTGCGGACTCGGTTCCTTGGAACATCGGATTGTTGCGGATGTTCGGAGGAGTGTTACCCGCAGCTCCTTCAACCCCCAGCGATGTGGATGATGAATTTTCTTTCGAGGTAAATTTCGTCTTTGAACGGGTGTGTTGGAATACACCAGTGGAGGGCAACCGTTTAGACGACAGTTTCTTAGTTGTAATGGTTGATATCTTCGGACTGGAGATGCTCGTTTTCTTCCTCCTCTCTTCGACGGGAACTTTTTGAGCAGAATTGCAGTAGACAACAGGAGGTGCCTCATCTTCTGAGTTCGGATGCTGTAGCCTTTGGAAGGCGGATGGCCGAGCTTCCGTCATTGCCGCGTTGTTGTAGCAGCAATTGACGATGATTTGGGTACAGCGATGTCCAAGCGAGGACTCTTTGCACACCGACACTCCTTCTCTTTCTTTGCATTTGTGGAGGATCGTCTCCCGCAGGTCAGAGGAACCACTCTGTCTGTTTGCCGCGGGGGGCTGGACTTGAGTGGTTGTATACAACTTTCCATCCGAGGCCCGTGTGATAGTCAACGGGACGCTCCGACAGTCAGAGGTTGGGACAGCTGACTGGGTTCGATGAGCCCGCGCTGCCCTAGACTTCCTCCTTCTAGCACTTGTGGGTGCGTAATAGGAGGAGTCCAAGTTGAATGCCACAGAATCTGGCTTATCATACAGAGAATCATCAGGGTCGGGATCGATTGAGAGACAGTCGAAGACCGATCGAGAGAAGCGTGGAACGGACGCTATGCTGCCAGAGTTGGGTACCGTGCAGGCTGTCTGTATGCGGTCATCTTCTGCTGTTGGATGAGTTGTCTTTGGGCGGCTAGGAGTCATGACCGTGCAGGCTGGCCGCATGCGGTTGGCAATAGTGGCCGCATGGGTTCTCTGCAAGCGGCTGCCTCCTGTAGCCTCATGTGTTTCATCCATGTGATTGGCGACTGTAGCTGCATAAACTATGCGGCTGCCAGATGTGACCGCATGATTCTTCTTCATGCGGCCAGCGACTGTGGCCACATGGGCTTTGTCCCTGCGGCTAGCGGATGTGGTCACATGAGCCTTTTTCACTCGACTAGCACCCCTATGCGGCTCAGTTCGCATAGAGTTCCTCTTTGCCTCTACAAGTCCAGCATCATAGTATTTTCTTCTGCCGGACTTGGAGACAGCAGAGTTGTCTACGGTCTGAAGTGGGGCCGCAGAAGATTCTTTCTCACCGTCTTGAGCAACAGAGGGTACACCGTCGGGGGCTTGGGGAGGAGCAAATGATTTTGGCCTCCACTTTCTGCGAGCCTTTGTCGTACGGGTGCGCTTCTGGACCGGGCCAGCGCTTCCTTCGGAGAGCATCTCTTCAAACGCTTGTTGGTCGAAGCGGACGACCATCTTTTGTTGCGTGGAGCCAAGTTTGGCTGTATCCGATTGCGTCACCAACTCCTCAGCCTTGGAGAAGTTTGTCCCTAGCAGAGTCGCCATCGTGTTTGCCATTGATTGTAAAAGTACAGAACAATTATCGGAGGACTGAACTTAGACTCACAATACAAACTCGCTTGTACAAAGAAAGCTTAGGGACAAAAACCTAGGTACAGCAATCTAAGTACAATTGTTTATTTTAGATTCTGGGGGGTGACGATAGAGGCTCGGGAAGGCGACGGCAGCCCTGCCTTACTCCTTGGACGATCGGTATGCAGTCTTGGCTCCTTGTGAAAAGATGGTTGGCGTTGACGAAGAAGTATTCTTTTTGCTCCTCTGTTGCTCTCCTGGCTTCCCTCTCTCTCTCTGTGTATTCTCTCTCTGACTCTGTATATTTTTATTCTTTTGTTGCCGGTCCCTGTGCAAAGAAATGATGCTGGCTATTTATAAGAGTGGGGTATGATTATTAGGGTTTGCTAATGATCATTGTTTTGGAATGTCGGCGCTCCTTCAATCTATCTGAACCCTTGGTCCTGATTACAATGAATCTCGGCCATTAATGAGGATAGCACCGAATCTTGTGAGCAATTAATGTTGATTGCTTTAAATCTTCATGATTGATTATACCAATGCCCGATTGCTCGCCACGTGTCCCATTGGCTTGATGATAAATGATATGCCTTGATCTCAGTAATTATGATGATGATGTCAAATATATTTGTTGAGATTCGGTTAAATCGTTGATTGATCCGATGCCACGTGTTTTGATTGTGGGTCCTGCCAGAGCCGCGTGGGATAGGCAAGACTTGAACCGCAGGGGGATAATCTTTATGAGCCGCATAGGACAATGCTTCATCGAACCGCAGGGAACGAACTCTCAATGAGCCGCATATGCATAGTCTTTGTGAGCCGCATGAGCTAGCGTTGTATTGAGCCGCAGGGGCTGAGCTCTCAGTGGGCCGCATATGGCTGATTTCTGCTAGTCATATAGGGTGACTTCTCCGTGAGCCGCATGAAGCTGTTCTCTATTTAAGCCGTATGAGATTTGCCACGTGGCAACCTAGGATTTCTGACGGATCGGGTCAGAGATCTTCTTCTTTTCCCGAAGAGTCTGTCATTATGGCAGAGTCATTATGACACTTTATGCCAGAGCCGCCACAGTCGTCAAATCGTGTCAGAGCATTAGATGAGGCCACTATTCAAAGGGCCAGCTGTAGGGAAGGATCACAGGGGGACACGTGGCATCGATCGAGCCGCATATTCCTGCTGAACCGCATACACTCTCGAGCCGCATGAGACGGAGAGTCTTCCTTTGAACTGTATAAGACAGCTCCCATATGAGCCGTATGGGCTTCGTATCCGGAGCCGCATGGACTATTATTCTGATATTTTCTATGCTTCTACACATGAAATGATCAAAACTTGAAAATAACAAAGTTTATTAGATCAAAAACCAAGAAATCCAAAAATACATTAAACCTAGATCTATATGAAATGAGCCATGGAAATTACAAATACTAAATACTAAAGAGACTTAAGATCAAGTAAGGAAGATGATGGAACAATAATACTGGGGTTCCATCATGAAGCAAGTTGGCACTTGCCTATGCGGCTGGGTAGGTAGGGAGAGTTAGGGAGGATGAAGAAGAAGAGTTAATGAGAAGGAGAAGTAATGAAGAGAGAGAAAGGGTTTGGGGCTTTAAATGAAGAGGGGGGTAGGTGGAAAATTGGTCGGGTTCATGATGAACCACCAGAATTAAACCAACTCAGGCCGAACCCAATAAGTAAAGTAAAAGCAGAAAGTAAAATACAGAAGGATAATTAGCATAAAATTAATAGATTTTAAATACAGAACAATACATGATAAATATTAAATAAATATATTCAAGCAGTACACGTATTAAAATACTTATTCTGGGAACGGAAAGTGACATCTCTACCCTCCTTAGAAAAATTCCGTCCTCGGAATTTCAAATCCAAGCAGGATAGAAACATCAAAGCTAAACTAATCTAAGTACAAGCAATTGGAGCAAGCAATCATTTTATAATGTCAATAGCAAGTAACATATCTATATTTAACAATCTACGACATCAAGTAATTTCTACTCATAGGGTGACAAGCATGCAAAGTTTAAGACAATCAAGGTATACGGAAAGAAATATACCTCGTGAGTCAAACAGGTACGGATACCGTGATCGAATATCATCCTCACGTTCTCACGTTGACTCCCCTAAAGAGTGATGACCCCAAGAAACCCGGACAAGGTTAATTGTTCGGTTCTTGAGTTTTTTCTCCCTTCGGTCCAAGATGGCCACAGGCTGTTCCTCGTAAGACAGGTTGGTACCAACAACCAGCTCAGAATGATCAAGGATATGGCTTGGGTCCGATACATACCTACGTAACTAAGATACATGGAACACATCATGCATCTCTCGTAACGAAGGTGGAAGGGATAAACGATAAGCAACATCGCCTATCCTATCAAGGATAACAAATGGGCCTTCGTATCGCGGACTCAACTTCCTGCGAACGCCAAATCTAATGACCCCACGGGTAGGTGAGATACGCAAAAATACATGGTCCCCAACAAAAAATTCTAGCGGCCTACGATGCTGGTCCGCCCAATGACGATGTCGATCTTGTGCAACTCGAAGTCGCTCTCCCTTAATCACTTCAACTGTCTGAACAATTATTTCTAGGCCTAGCATCTTCCTCTCCCCAATATCATTCCATGCTAGTGGCGACCTACATTTTTTACCATATAGTGCTTCAAATGGCGCCATCTGGATACTAGCTTGATAACTGTTGTTGTATGAGAACTCGACTAAGTGTAGGTAACTTTCCCAAGATCCTTCAAAATCTAGAGTACAAGCTCGTAATATATCTTCTAAAGTCTGAATTATTCTTTCTGATTGCCCGTATGTCTATGGATGGTAAGCCGTACTAAATCTCAACTTGGTACCCAGGCTATGATGTAAGCTCTTCCAGAAATATGATGTAAAACGGGTATCTCTATCTGACACAATAGTGACAGGGACTCCATGCTTCCTGACTATCCGTTGCGTATACAGTTCTGCCAACTTTTCTGTAGATTGCCCTACTCTAAAAGGAAGAAAATGTGCCACCTTTGTAAGCCGGTCCACTATCACCCAAATAGCATCCTTACCACTTGGCGATCTCGGTAAATCGGTCACAAAGTCTATTGTAATATGTTTCCATTTCCATTCCGAAATGGAAAGTGGTTACAATAATCCAGCTGGCCTCTGCTGTTCTGCCTTTACTTGCTAACATATCAAGCAACGAAAACCGAATCTAGTTATCTATCTCTTTATTCCGTTCCACCAGAAGTGCTGCTTGATATCTTGGTACATCTTGGTCCCTCTAGGGTGTATAGAATACTGAGAGCTGTGAGCTTCTGTCATAATCTTCTGTCTGATATCTCCACTAGGCACACATAGGCGTGATCCAAACCTAAGCGTACCATCTTCATGAATCTTCATCTCCTTCCTGAGCCCTGACTCACATTCTGTCCTAAGCTTCTGAATCCTTGGGTGCTGTGCCTGAGCTGCCTTGATCCTGTCTACCAAGTCAGATTGAACTTGTAGACTTACCAAAATTCCGACGTCACCAGAAAGTATAACCTCGATGCCCATCTCCTGAAGGTCTTCTAAGATATGCTTTTGTGTTGTCAACATAAATGCGCCGCCTCTCCTGCTAAGGGCATCTACTACCACATTAGCCTTGCCTGGATGATACTGAAGCTCCACGTCGTAATCCTTGATCAACTCTAGCCATCTTCTCTGCCTCATGTTCAGTTCCTTCTGAGTAAAGATGTACTTCAGACTTTTGTGGTCTGTGTACATGTCCACTCGATCACCATATAAGTAATGCCTCCATAGCTTCAAAGCAAATACTATTGCTACCAACTCCAAGTCATGAGTTGGATAATTCTTCTCGTAGTCTCGAAGTTGCCTAGATGCATACGCTATCACCTTCCCATGTTGCATGAGGACACACCCAAGTCCTTTTCCTGACGCATCACAATATACAGTAAAACCTTCGGGTCCAACTGGCAATGTTAGAATAGGTGTCGTGATCAGCTTTTGCTTCAAATTCTCAAATGATGACTGTTATTCTATCGACCAGACAAATGGCACATCCTTCCGTGTCAAGCGGGTCATGGGTGCTGAAAGTCTTGCAAAGTCTGATACGAACCTTCTGTAATATCCTGCCAATCCCAAGAAACTCTGCACATCTGCTACAGTCTTGGGTACTGGCCAACTCTCTACTACTTCTACCTTCTTGGGATTCACTGCTACTCCAGCTCCTGATATAATGTGTCCCAAAAATAAGATATGATTCGTCCAGAACTCACACTTGCTGAGCTTGGCATACAACTGGTTCTCTCTCAGAAGCTGTAACACTTTTCTGAGGTGACCTTCGTGCTCCTCTTTGCTAGCATAGTATACTAGAATATTGTCGAGAAACACAACGACAAACTGATCTAAGTATGGCATAAAGATGCGGTTCATCAAATTCATAAATATTGCTGGAGCATTGGTCAAACCAAACGGCATTACCAAGAATTCATAATGCCCATACTTCGACCTGAATGCTGTCTTGGGAATATCCTTCTTCCGAACCCTCACTTGATGATACCCTGAACGGAGATCTATCTTGGAGAAAACTCTAGCTCTGCTCAACTGATCAAACAAGTCGTCGGTCCTGGGTAGTGGGTACTTGTTCTTTACTGTTGCTGCGTTGAGCTTCCTGTAGTCAATGCACAATCTGGATGACCCATCCTTCTTCCCCACAAGTACCACTGGCGCTGTCTATGGTGATATGCTAGCTTGGATGAACTTCTTCTCCTTCAGTTCCTCTATGTGCTGATATACCTTGGCCTGCTCTGAATCCGCTATTCCGTAAACTCGATCTGATATAGGTTTAGTTCCAGGTGCCAATTCTATGCTGAACTTAATATCTCTAACCGGTGGTAGACCTGGAAGTTCTTCAGGAAATATATCTAGAAACTCTTCAACTGCCTTCGGAACTTGAACTTCTTCCATTGTCATAACTATTCCTTCTTCTTATTGGGTTGCCACCGATCTGACTAAGGTAAATCGCTCTACGCCTGGAATATCAAAAGATACACTCCCTCTACGATAATCTATTATCGCATGACTGTCTTTCAGCCAGTCCATGCCTAAGATAACGTCAAAATTTCCAAAAGGAAATTCTATCAACCTGGCTGGTAAGGAATGCCCGTAAACTACAATGCTACATGCTAGAATAATTCTACTAACTCCTACGAGCCCATTACCAGTGAGTATATTTAACCTCCCTGGCAATGCCTTGAATTACATTCCTAGCCGTGTCACAAATTGTGCAGATATGAATGAGTGTGATGCTCCCGAATCAAACAATGCTACTGCAGGATATGAGATGACGAGAATGTTACCTGCCACAACATCTCCTCATGCCAATGCCTCTTCCAAGCACAGAGTGAATGACTGTCCTCGACTTCCTTGTTGGTTCCCAGGCTGCGGCCTAGCCTGGTGCTGCTGTTGGCCCCTACCTTGGTAATGCTGGGGTGGTCTGTGTTGTTGCTGCTGCATCGGCGGTCCCCATTGCCGAAACATCTGAGCCTGCGACATGAACGGGCGCTGTGCCAACGGTCTCACTGCCACCGCTGGTCCTCGATACTGGCCTACCCCTGGTGCTGGCAGAGCAGAAAATTGTTGTACTGGTCCTCCTGACCTCGAATTCATGGGACAGGTAGAAACTCGATGATCTGGACATCCTCATATCAAACACTGCCCGTTCAATGTCCGACACACATCTCTAGTGTGCCCTACCTTCCCACAATAAGTGCAGTCCGCTGGGGGTTGCTGGTTCTTTCTCTGTTGTTATTGTTGTTGCTTTAGTGGTGGTGCTGGCCCTCGCATTGCCACATCGTGAATGCGAATGCCAGGAGATGGTGCTGTTGTTCGAGGCACTACTCCCCCTCCTCCTTCAATCTGACTGTGGGATCTCTTCTGACCTCCAGTCCTAGCTGTAATCCTATGAAGGGTGATCTCATGCCTTCGGATTGCCGTCAATACCTCATCGAAAGTCTGGTAGTTGTGCCCTTCTATCAATTGTAAGAGCTCAAGATGAAACCCTTGCTGGAACCTCATAGCCCTCTAGCTCTCCGTTGCTACCATCTCTGGGGCAAACCTACTCAATCTATAGAACTCTGCTGCATAAGCGTCTACTTTCTTGCCAGCCTGCTTGAGGTTGATAAACTTCTGTTGTAGCTCAAACTGTACCACAACTCTATAGTATTTCATCTTGAATCTTGCAGTAAAATTGTCCCAAGCAACAGGACGTCTGATGCCCACTTTCTCTGATTCCCACCAATCACGTGTGAGATCCTGAAGTAACAACTTTACTTGATCCACAAGTTCTTCCGCCGGCACCTTAGCTGCTGTCAAAATAGCCTTAATGTCCTTAAGCCATGCATCTGCTGAGATGGCATCTTCCGTGTCCTCGAAACGGCGGGGGTTGTACTTGCAAAATCTGGTTGAAGCTCTTAAATCTGTCCTCGCCCCTCTTTTCAAAGTCGTCTGCAATCCTTGGTTAAGTAATACATTCTGCTCTTGCAATTAAGCGTGCATGCGCTGCTGGGCCAACATCTGATGTTGCTGAGTAGCCATCATCCCTCTCATGATCTCCAGAAGGGCCGGTGTGTGCACTTCCACAGGGGTAGGTAGAACAATTGGTGGTGTTGGAACCTCCGGATACTGCGGTCCAGCTGCTGGTTCCACTATCACTTCTTCTTGGATAGTCTCTTGAGGTAGCACTGGCCCTTATTGCTGACCAACATGGTCAGGTTGTCCATGTTGCCCTTATTGTTGCTGTCCAGTTCTGACAGATGCGGACGAGGTGCCCCTAAGAAAAGGGATAAGAGAACAATCAAATGATAGCACAGGGAAGATCAATAAAGTCCAAGGATACCGAAAGGTCAAGCTAGGGTTGAGAATCAACGAATCATGAGATCAAGGGAGAACATGTGTGATTGAGATATCCTATAAATCACTACCAAAATATGTTAATTTAGCGACGGCCAGATCCGTCGCCCATCTGTCGGCAATCAGCATTAGCGACCGATTACTGACGGATCTTAGTCAAAATAATCCGTCGGCAATCAGCTCGTCGCTAAGTAGTCATCAAGCGACGGAATAGCGACGACTTTTCGTCGTCACAATACGATGCATTAGCGACGACTTTCCGATGGTCTTTCGTCGATTTCAAGTATTAAATATTGAACAGTGTAGACGCTAGCGACGAAACGGTCCGTCGATAAACCGTCGTAACAGCGTATCAGAGTGTACCATTCCGTCGCTATTCCGTCGAACGCCGTCGCTAACAAAGGACGGATTAGCGACGGAATACTAACGGATAATTCGTCGACCATGTTCTGGAAATGTTTGACATTTCCAGAACCATGGCGACGGATATGTCGTCGTGACTCCGTCGCTCATCCGTCGACGTAGCGACTGACTTGTGGCGGATAATCCGTCGCCATGGTTCTAGAAATGTCATATATTTCCAGAACATTGGCGACGGATGTTCCGTCGCTATTCCGTCGAACTAGGTACTTCCAGAACCTTGGCGACGGATTTGTCGACGCGAATCCGTCGACCACTCGTCGCTACCTGGAAACTGTTTCAATTCTCCAGGTAGCGACGGATATTCCGTCGAAAAGTAGTCAAAAACTGGAAACATCCGTCGCTAAGTGGTCACTAGTCCGTCGCTAACTGAGATTTTTTTGAAAAAAAATGCAGAGCTTTCCCTGTTCACACAAATATGCATAAACCAAACCAATATATAACGCACACCAGTTATCCAACAATCACATAGACCAAATGTATAATGCACACCAATTATCCAAGAATCACTTAGACCAAATATGCACATACGAATTTAATGCACACCAATTATCCAAGAATCACATGGATCAAACCAAATTAATATAAAATAGAAATCAATTATCCTGAAATCATAAACTAATATTCGTCGTTATAATCCGATCATAGCACAAATATTCCAAAATTCCCACAAATATTCTAAAAAAATTTAATTACAATACTTTAAGGAGGAGGAGGAGTTCGATTGCCAGGTGGTGGTAATCCCTGCTGCGACCGACGAATATACTGCTCTACTAGGTACGGCGGCAAGTCATCGTAGATACTGCTCGGAAGTCGGCATAGCTGCTATGGCGATATGAGATCAAGGAGTGCCGTCACAGTCGAAGGCGGTACCAGAGGGGCAGCAGGGTTGAAAGAAAAATGACCCACGAAAGAAGGACCGGCACCAGCAGTCGACGGACCGGCACCAGTAGAAAATGGACCGACACCAGCAGCAGACGGACCGGCAGCAGCAGACGGAGGCAGAAAGTACGTGGCAATTTGCTCCCGCAAGGACGATACCACCTCGTGCAGCTACGTAAGCTGCGACCTAACATCATCGTCTGTCGGGGCCGCGGAAGAAGGAGGTGTCGGTGGAAATCTCTGAGTAACTACTCTATTCCCATAACTGATATTAAGGTCTGAACCATATTACTCAAGAACAGAACCTTAATTGCAATATCTTACCGATACAACATGGTTTAGCTAAAACAGTAAACTAACCGAGCCTCTCTCATATGGTTGCTACTGACCACAAGGATTTAGGAATTTCTACAATGCAATAACTAAACAATTTGCTTATACACATGTGGACAAGACAAACTACATGAAGAATGGACTGCTCTTCCCAAGTCCGTCGCCCAGCCCCCAACGCCTCCGCCCCAAGCCCGCCGCCCCCCGCAGCCCCGCCACCCATAACCCCCCGCTGTCCAGCCCCCGACGCCCCCGCCACAAGCCCGCCGCCCCCGCTGCCCCTCCGACCACCGCGAGAGAGAGATCGAGAGATCGAGAGAGAGAGAGAGAGAGGGGATTACCTTCGGGAGAGAGAAAGGAGAGGACGCCGACGTCGATCACCGAAGCCGCGGGAGAAAGAGAGAGAGAGGAGAGAGAGTGAAATTTGGGAGGAATAAAAAGTTTCCTCCGTCGTTTCAATTTAAGTCTGGGTCGTATATTTAGCGACGGACTGGCGACGGATATTATCCGTCGCTATGTCGTCGCTATATTGGAAAACTGCCGACGGACTATCCGTCGCTACGTAGTCGACGACTTGTCCCGCCACTTCTTCCAATATTTTGCGCCAAATAGTCGACTGCATAGCGACGGTTAAAAATCTGTCGCTATATCTTCGACGCCCTAGCGACGGACTCACGACCTCTTCTCACCCTTAAAATAAAAATAAAAATATATCGGCTTATCGTCGGTACTCCGTCGGTGATATATCGCAAATCCGTCGCTAATTACGACAGAAAGAATCCGTCGCTAAACAGCCGTCGCTAATTGAATGTATTTTGGTAGTGAATTAAAATATCCCACAAGTCTGAAATAGACCTGCATGGGCCACCACTAAAACCTTGTCACGCCCCAGAACCAGAATACTGGAGAGCAGGGGAATGACTCATCCAGCTACGTATTACGAGTAGATGAATACCGTATAATACGATCAATGCTGTCTAAAAGACAAGGGTGCATACTACATGAAAGTCTCACTATGGTCACTTTATATCTATTGTCTCAATCATTCAAACAAGAAACAGTAATAGAGAACATATAAGATAAAGCAGTAAGGCGTCCCATACGCTCAGTCAAAATATTCTTGACATCTAGCTTTACAAAACATAGCCCGATGATGTAGCAAAGTATACACAATTGTTATCAGCTGCAACCTGACTTAGTTACAATTATGTAAAAGTAAGTACAAGATAATCCGACTAACATGTCGGTGCCAAACGGCAAAGTATAAAGTAAGTAACAAAACGATTGGGGAAGTAAGGAACCCACTCGAGTCCTCTTGCAATCATTCCTCTAGTATTGACCATCTTGGAGGTGGAAGTAAGCTGAGTCCTCGGGAACCGGCTCTAAATCTGGCCATACAAAACCAGAGAGGTTAGATCTCTAATAGCAAGTACCGTAAGGAAGCACTGTCACGACCCGCACCCTAGAGTTAGGGCACGAGAACGTAACAACGCCCAGCCTACGCCGCAGTGTCGGCGGTAGAACGCTGTCCTAGGTCTCAATGCATCTAACAGTATAAGACTAAACAGTTTATACTCCCCGAATGGGGGTGACATAGCAGAATGTAAACTCAATCACATCTAAGGTAGAGCATAAAGGAAGATAGATAAAACATGAAATCGAAAAGAGATACAACAGATAGAAGTCTAAGTGTCTAAGATACAAACTCAGAATACATCTCAAAACCCAAATATAGTAATCCATAAATACAACTCAAGATGACTGAAAATAAACTATAAGCAAAAACCCTAGATATCTATGCAACCTCTACTGTCTCCTCTAGGCTAGCAGACAACCTCCAGGCTATCTGTAAAATTTATCAACAGGTCCAGTCAGGACAGGAGCGAGCACATTACATCTCAACAGTTCATAGCAGGTTAGAAAATATAATCATGCAATAAAGTAAGATACAGGTACTGAAAGAAATACTGTATGTAAACAGAGAAAGAGCTGTAATAGAAATATCTACTATAAATAGAGAACTAACATGTGGCTAGTGAGTCAGAGTACAATATAGACATGTAAATGGCATAGGAGATTCTGATAAGACACTATGGAAGAGATTCTGATAAGATACTACTTGGGTATTATTCACATGTCTACTTCTACTCTCCCGTACCCCCAATCAGTACACAAGGATCCAACCAAGTTATGTTATAATTCCACGCAAAGCCCCCGAAGGGTGATACATGGATGTCCCAAAAATGGGAATTCTAGGAGATTCTAGGATACCCAGTAAATGGGATAGGAGATTCTAGGAGACTCTGTGATCATAAGAGTATATGTCACAAGTGATCAAAGAACCTGTGAAGCATAGTGATACGTCATGTAAGTGAAACGCACAGAACATGTAGTACCCGATGCTCCCTAAGGATAACATCTCAAGAAAGGATCCGTATAGTACCAATCCGTGTGACCAACGTGACAGTACAAGTAAAGTAATTTAATGCAGGAAATAATTCTAAGCAGGATATGAAATGATCAGAGAATATACTCGCCTGATATCTGAATGTCCAAGGTAAAGATACTGTCCGAGGAGAGGTGTCTGGCTTCTAATTAGGACAGCACAAGTCACAACATGTCCAGAAGGGTTATATAAAGCACAACAATGCATTCGACATGAATCTAGGTCAAACTAGGCCAAAGTCAATCCTTGGTCAACTCTGGTCAACTGCACTAGTCAAACTAGGTCAAACTAGGTCATGTCCTAACCCAGTAAGTCTTACTAAGCCTAACCAAGACTATCCTAGCAAGCACACATCAATACAAGGCTATACAAGCCAACATACACCCAACTCTATATAGCATGCAATTATTCAATACTCAAATAGGCAAGAATTCACATTGGATATACACTAGGTAATCTATTACTTTAAGCTATACATATCTACACATATATACACATGCATATATTGGTATTCAACATTAGGTCTATAATCATGGCATTTCAAATGGTTATATAAACTTATATATTACAACACAATATGCTAACATATATATAATATACATACATAGCTAAGTTAACTATATTCATAAATACTTATTTAAGAGGCTATGTGTGTGTATGTGAACATGGCAAATAGGCAAGTGAGGGTTAAATGGGCATACATAGTGTATACATATCAAAGAGTGTCAAAGTGTAAGTGAACAATGTGTCAAGTGTGATAGTGTCAACATAGTGTAAGGGGGTACATGAGGTAATATAGGATTTGTGTTAACATAGAACATTACATCTCATTAACTTGTATATTGCATACATTACATCTATTATTATATTACATTCATGCTTGCATTCATTCATCATTCATTTATTATCTTGCACCACTATATGCACCATACATTACATACTATGGAACCTACATATTCATTACAAGCCATACTTATACATGCTTACATTAAATAGGATACTTACACCTCATACATTATTTATTTAACCATTTACTCATGCTTGCATTCTCTATTTAATTATATAATGTATATACATTAACATGGGTTAAAATCAAATAGAACATTATATTACACACAAGGGTGCACAAAATACATATGCCGAATAGTAACTCCTACTAATAATCAATACTGTACCATCTCAGCATGAATTAAAATCTAGGATTAAAGTATGTTATAGATCTATGTGTTAGCTTTTCGAAACTTCAAACGGATCGCGTTTTCGTTTCCGGAAACTCCCGGAATCGCGAAAACACCGAGAACGCGTTTGTCTTTCGTACAGCTGACACTCAAATAATTCTCCAGAAAGTTACAGAAAGAATTAGGCCTATTAATACATGTTTTTGGAAAGCTAACTTCAATACGCTTCTTTTAAAAAAATGGAAGATTAAACCGAGCTTTGAGCTAGAAGTTATGACATTTCTAATTTAGGGCTGAAATTAAAAACGTGGATAAAAATCATGACGGATTTAGGTAGTTTGAGACAAAAGAACACAAGTATATAACATAATATATCAAGAACTCACTCTCTACACTAATATATATATGAGACACTATAGAACACATCTCCAATACAAAAATATGAGATTAAACATGTAATAATTCATTCATACATAACAACAACACATAGTGTGTCCAAATTTGGGATTTTTCCACATGGACACAACCACAACACAAAGGACACTCCTATGACCTCCAAATGGACACGAAATGGACACAAATGAAGATACAACCATGGGGATCATTCCTATGGGTTCAAAATAGACCTATATGCATGAGGAAATGAAAAGAAGAAGGGATTTATACCTCCCGGTAGATCGAATCGAAGAAAAGCCTTCCCGGAGCGACACCGACACGTTGAGATTCCAAAAGGACACGAACGAGCTCCGAATCCTCCCAAACTTGGGTAGCTTCCTCCTTGGCTAGAATAGAGAAGGAAAGAAGAAGATTTGGTGGTGAAATGGAATGATTTGGTGGAGAAATTGCTAGGGATTGCTCTCGAGGAATTTGGGGAAGAACAAGAGAGAGAGTATGGATGAGAATAATGAAATGAACTTGAGCCTATCATCTCCCAAAGTGGCTGGCCATATGGGACTATTTGTCCTATTATGGTAAGGTCCAAAATGCCCCCACTAACCTATTCTATGAGTATTAGGAAAGGACTAATTGGTTGGGGCTAAATTAGTCATTCTAAAGTCTCTAATCACACTAACCTTATCCATAATAATTAGTCTAACCTCTAACTAAAATATTTCTATCATATGGACTAAAATTAATATCATGTGGGCTATGCCTAACTAGTGTGTGGGTCCCACTAGAGTCAAACTACCCCCGGGTCCCTGTTTCAAGTCGAATTGAGTTGAAATTCGAACCCGACTCAAATAACCCCAAAACAATATCATAAATAATAAAATAATATCAAAATAATTCAAAGAGGTCAAATGCAAAAATATTCTTAGGCCAAAAATGATATTAAAATATCATAATCACATGGTTAGGCTCTAGGTCAAACAGTCTCTAGGGTTTCACTAGCAAAACGTCAAAACCACAAGTCATTGATTTAAATAATTTTAAAATGATTTAAAATCACCAAAAATCATATCATGAATTAAATATCATTATTAAAATAATTATAAACACGAAATTTTAAAATTACCCTCATTTGGAAAACTGGGTGCTACAACTCTACCCACCTTAGAAAAATTTTGTCCTCGAAATTTAAGATCGATAGTACTCCTTCTAGAGCCTCTAACCTACCCAATATCTAAGGTAATACTTCCTAACACTGGAATAATAAACGGACATCTAAAAAATGTCAATCTAGGAATACCTCCAATACTGCTCTGCTGTACGGCGGTAATGGAACTTCAATAAAATATGGACTGGAACCTATATCCAAGGGACTGGACCTATTTTAAAGTGGTCTTAACTAAGGATGAAAAGGAACTGATCATTGGCTATAGGTATGCTCAAACTATTATCTTCCTATTAACCATCTATTAATACATTCTATTACCATAGGAACGATGCATTACTAAGACATATAGGCCCCTATCTCTCATAACACATTTATACTCACCAAAAGACTAGTACATCCTATCAAGGCTGATACTATAATCTCTCCTAAATCTCCTAAGCTACATGTTTATAGACAAACATCCCCACATCAAGGACTAACCCATATATATCTACAACTGATACTAATGGAGTGACGTCCCTATTTCCCAACAATCAAGGTCTAAAAAAATTTTATCTAAATCATGCAATTTGAAGGAATAGTATACAAGGTCAGGGCATACCGTAGCAGTTGGAAGTCTCACCTAGGTACACTAATCATTCTAGGTCAAAACAGTACTATGGTATCAACACACAAACAATCTAGGGTGTCCTAATTGGGAAGGTAAGGAAACAACAATCATCAAGGTTGTAGGACTGTCTACCATCCTATATGAAAATTGGTCATTAACAAGCAACTAAGAAATTATTAAAAGGTTACTATTCCATAAAATAGCAAAAATTGAAAATTTAGGCACAACAAATCACAAATAGATTTTTGTCTTGACACGATCTAAGTTGATCAATTTCGGGATAAAACGAGATTTGGGCAAGAAGGAAAATCAATGAAATCAAAGTATGAGCACGAGCATCCAATGATGGAGGTTCAGGTCATGATTAAATTTAATTCGGCTGAGTACGAATACGAGGTTCATAGGCAATGAAAAGATTTCAAGGAGAATTGTCAAGGCTGTCGCGAATGAGACTCTAGGGTCAAGTTTAACTATGTCTCCATTCTCGTAGATTGATACATGAAAAAGCGAACCAAAGTGCAATAGGTTGATCAGACCATCATGTACCGGTTCTGATTAGACAATATGTTAGTGGGTGGCTACCCAATAAAATATGTCATGACCAAGCTCGAAAATAGATAAGCTTGCAAAACTAAGGCTAATTTAGCAGCACAAGATATAAGGGTGGTAATGATGAAAGGAATTACATAGTCCAAGTTTCTTAACCAACGGATCAAGTAATCAGATAATGTACAAGGTTAAGCATCTAAGGAAACAAGCAGAACACCATCACATGTCGGGTCGAAAGAATTGAGTCAAGGCTGGATTTCTAATTGAAATAAGAAGAAATTTAGTATAATGGTAGAGGTTATAGTTTAGCCAGTTGACCAGAAAATCATATCAAGAAAATAGAGTACAAGAAGACGGGTTTTAGTGGGACATGATATACCTACACGAAGGTGAGCTCGTCTAGGTCTTGCATATAAGATTTGTTGGAGGGTAACAACTAGTATTACATTCCGAATATCAAAGTCACGATAAGGAACGTCAAGGATCTCAATTAGAAAGTGGGAGTTCAAGAGGTGGTAATTAATGCACAAAAATAATGAAGATCTAGTTAGTCATCTACTTCTGATACTCTTAAGTTCATCTGGTCATAACTTGCCAATCATATCTTTACCTCACCAGTCTCCATATGAAAATTTAACATTTACTTAAACCCTTACCATGACTACCGTAGGCAATTCCCAATTTCCAAACATCACTCTTGAAGCACAACCCTCATATTTAGGAATCAATATTAACCATTTATTTAAATTTCCAAGTTCTTTCACCTTGTCTTAAATTTGACCCAAAACCTCTAAATCCCGTTTACGAATTCCTTGAACTTGTTCAAATTGTTCTCCTCGTATTATTTAATTTAAATCTCTAGGCCTTACAAAACTTATGTTTCATCATAAAATTAACTTCCGTATTTTCTTCGACATACACCCTTGAATATTATTCTCCTAAAAATATTTCACAACAATCTCTAAACTTCCATAACTTTGTGCTCTCTCTATCCCTAGTCATTTCCTCGCAACATCTTGTTTAATATCCTTATTAAACACAATTAACTTCTCTTTTCTATTACTAACCCTCTACATAGCCTCAAAGTAAAAGTTTTCCCCAGAATCAATAACCAAGATTTTCTAACTTCTCAAAACTAGGTTGACCTCTGATATCCTCATTAGTTTTGAATACACCTATAAACTATCTCATAACCCCAAAATTTCTCTAAATGTAATTGTTTCCAGATTGGCAGTATACATCTCTTTATTCTATTCGAGACCTTTACCACATTTCTATCTCAAGTTTCCATATGGAATACTCCACATTTGATTTCCTTTAGATTATCATAAAATAACCAGTTACGTCTTCTCTGAGCTACATAATTTATGTCACTTCCTTAACATTTCTCAGGCAAAATGATATGAAGATTCAAGAGTTGTCAAGGTATAGCTGACAGAATTATATACGAGACAGGGAATTGATATAATCAGGACAGGTATATAAGACAAGGAATGATAGTAGTAAAAATATTGGCAGGAAAAGAATGATAATAGAATCTGTTCTACTTATCTATTTAAAAGAGGGACCCATTTTTTTGAAACAAGAATTATAATACCAAATCCAAAATAAGGCCTAGCAAAATCATTGGTTTATTGTATTAAGAAGAAATAAATTTTTGTAAGAAGTTACACAAGGTTTATAAAAATAGCTAAAGCTACATCCTAAGTAAACAATGAGAAACAAAACAAAACAAAACAACAATAATTCCTTCTTCTTTTTTTGAATGACTGAAACAAAAGTAGCAAAAATATGTTCGAAAACATTTAAGGTACAATTTGATAATCATATGCGTCTATCCAAAATCATGGTACTCTAAATCCTCGTCATACTAGTGAGCAAGGCTACGATAATCACAGAGTCCTTGACTTATGCACATACCTCTAGAATCATGGTATTTAACATTTTCGCGATGCCGCTAGCTTGGCTGCAAAAACCTTAAATTTTTACACCCAAGAAATATATCCAAAATCAGACTATATGTCCTCACCATGCTGGCTAATGTGACTATAGAAGACAAGATTTCCATAACTTAGATGACCTAGCCCATATAATTTCATCTTGCCAAAAATTAAATTAAATCAACAATGAATACCAAAAAAAATCAAATTTATCAACGAACATCAAAATTCAGAAATGAACAAAATCCTTTAAATCATATAACTACAAACTCGGATGCTATAGCTAACATCAAGATTCAAATTTCAACAATCTTTATCAAAATCAATAAATACAAACTCAAATTCAATAATAATCCATCAAAATCAAATTCAATAGCAGAAAGTAAAGATAAATCAAATCAAAAAAAAAGAGTTTTCAAATCGGAGTTAAACAAGATTCTCAAGGGTCGTCCCAGGAATCTCTCAAGGGATCCTAATTGTGATTGAGTATCTTCAAAAATATATCCTAATCCTACTGCAAGATGTAGTGGTACTCTAGTTCGAATACCACTACACAAACTCGACCTGCATGGGCCACCACTAAAAACGTGTCACGACCCGCACCCTAGAGTTAGGGCTCGAGAACGTAACAACGCCCAGCCTACGCCGCAGTATCGGCGGTAGAACGCTGTCCTAGATCTCAATGCATCTAACAGTATAAGACTAAACAGTTTATACTCCCCGAATGGGGGTGACATAGCAGAATGTAAACTCAATCACATCTAAGGTAAAGCATAAAGGAAGATAGATAAAACATGAAATCGAAAAGAGATACAACAAATAGAAGTCTAAGTGTCTAAGATACAAACTCAGAATATATCTCAAAACCCAAATACAGTAATCCATAAATACAACTCAAGATGACTGAAAATAAACTATAAGCAAAAACCATAGCTATCTATGCAACCTCTACTGTCTCCTCTAGGCTAGCAGGCAACCTCCAGGCTATCTGTAAAATTTATCAACAGGTCCAGTCAGGACAGGAGCGAGCACATTACATCTCAACAATTCATAGCAGGTTAGAAAATATAATCATGCAGTAAAGTAAGATACAGGTACTGAAAGAAATACTGTATGTAAACAGAGAGAGAGAGAGAGAGCTGTAATAGAAATATCTACTATAAATAGAGAACTAACATGTGGCTAGTGAGTCAGAGTACAATATAGACATGTAAATGGCATAGGAGATTCTGATAAGACACTATGGAAGAGATTCTGATAAGATACTACTTGGATATTATTCACATGTCTACTTCTACTCTCCCGTACCCCCAATCAGTACACAAGGATCCAACCAAGTTATGTTATAATTCCACGCAAAGCCCCCGAAGGGTGATACATGGATGTCCCAAAAATGGGGATTCTAGGAGATTCTAGGATACCCAGTAAATAGGATAGGAGATTCTAGGAGACTCTGTGATCATAAGTATATATGTCACAAGTGATCAAAGAACCTGTGAAGCATAGTGATACGTCATGTAAGTAAAACGCACAGAACATATAGTACCCGATGCTCCCTAAGGATAACATCTCAAGAAGGGATCCGTATAGTACCAATCCGTGTAACCAACGTGACAGTACAAGTAAAGTAATTTAATGCAGTAAATAATTCTAAGCAGGATATGAAATGATCAGAGAATGTACTCGCCTGATATCTGAATGTCCAAGGTAAAGATATTGTCCGAGGAGAGGTGTCTGGCTCCTAATTAGGACAGCACAAGTCACAACATGTCCAGAAGGGTAATATAAAGCACTACAATGCATTCGACATGAATCTAGGTCAAACTAGGCCAAAGTCAACCCTTGGTCAACTCTGGTCAACTGCACTAGTCAAACTAGGTCAAACTAGGTCATGTCCTAACCCAGTAAGTCTTACTAGGCCTAACCAAGACTATCCTAGCAAGCACACATTAATACAAGGCTATACAAGCCAACATACACCCAACTCTATATAGCATGCAATTATTCAATACTCAAATAGGCAAGAATTCACATTGGATATACACTAGGTAATCTATTACTTTAAGCTATACATGTCTACACATATATACACATACATATATTGGTATTCAACATTAGGTCTATAATCATGGCATTTCAAATGGTTATATAAACTTATATATTATAACACAATATGCTAACATATATATAATATACATACATTGCTAAGTTAACTATATTCATAAATACTTATTTAAGAGGCTATGTGTGTGTATGTGAACATGGCAATGGGCAAGTGAGGGTTAAATGGGCATACATAGTGTATACATATCAAAGAGTGTCAAAGTGTAAGTGAACGATGTGTCAAGTGTGATAGTGTCAACATAGTGTAAGGGGGTACATGAGGTAATATAGGATTTGTGTTAACATAGAACATTACATCTCATTAACTTGTATATTGCATATATTACATCTATTATTACATTACATTCATGCTTGCATTCATTCATCATTCATTTATTCTCTTGCACCACTATATGTACCATTCATTACATACTATGGAACCTACATATTCATTACAAGCCATACTTATACATGCTTACATTAGATAGGATACTTACACCTCATACATCATTTATTTAACCATTTACTCATGCTTGCATTCTCTATTTAATTACATAATGTATATACATTAACATGGATTAAAATCAAATAGAACACTATATTACACACAAGGGTGCACAAAATGCATATGCCGAATAGTAACTCCTACTAATAATCAATACTGTATCATCTCAGTATAAATTAAAATCTAGGATTAAAGTATGTTATAGATCTATGTGTTAGCTTCCCGAAACTTCAAACGGATTGCGTTTTCGTTTCCGGAAACTCCCGGAATCGCGAAAACACCGAGAACGCATTTGTCTTTCATACAGCTGACACTCAAATAATTCTCTAAAAAGTTACAGAAAGAATTAGGCCTATTAATACATGTTTTTGGAAAACTAACTTCAATACGCTTCTTTTAAAAAAAACGGAAGATTAAACCGAGCTTTGAGCTAGAAGTTATGACATTTCTAAGTTTGGGCTGAAATTAAAAACGTGGATAAAAATCATGATGGATTTAGGTAGTTTGAGACAAAAGAACACAAGTATATAACATAATATATCAAGAACTCACTCTCTACACTAATATATATATATGAGACACAATAGAACACATCTCCAATACAAAAATATGAGATTAAACATGTAATAATTCATTCATACATAACAACAACACATAGTGTGTCCAAATTTGAGATTTTCCCACATGGACACAACCACAACACAAAGGACACTCATATGACCTCCAAATGGACACGAAATGGACACAAATGGAGATACAACCATGGGGATCATTCTTATGGGTTCAAAATAGACCTATATGCATGAAGAAATGAAAAGGAGAAGGGATTTATACCTCCCGGTAGATCGAATCGAAGAAAAGCCTTCCCGGAGCGACACCGACACGTAGAGATTCCAAAAGGACACGAACGAGCTCCGAATCCTCCCAAAATTGGGTAGCTTCCTCCTTGGCTAGAATGGAGAAGGAAAAAGAAGATTTGGTGGTGAAATGGAAGGATTTGGTGGAGAAATTGCTAGGGATTGCTCTCTAGGAATTTGGGAAAGAACAAGAGAGAGAGTATGGATGAGAATAATGAAATGAACTTGAGCCTATCCTCTCCCAAAGTGGCTGGCCATATGGGGCTATTTGTCCTATTATGGTAAGGTCCAAAATGCCTCCACTAACCTATTCTATGAGTATTAGGAAAGGACTAATTGGTTGGGGCTAAATTAGTCATTCTAAAGTCTCTAATCACACTAACCTTATCCATAATAATTAGTCTAACCTCTAACTAAAATATTTCTATCATGTAGACTAAAATTAATATCATGTGGGCCATGCCTAACTAGTGTGTGGGTCCCACTAGAGTCAAACTACCCCCGGGTCCCTGTTTCAAGTCGGATTGAGTTGAAATTCGAACCCGACTCAAATAACTCCAAAACAATATCATAAATAATAAAATAATATCAAATTATTCAAAGAGGTCAAATGCAAAAATATTCTTAGGCCAAAAATGACATTAAAATATCATAATCACATGTTTAGGCTCTAGGTCAAACAGTCTCTAGGGTTTCACTAGCAAAACGTCAAAACCACAAGTCATTGATTTAAATAATTTTAAAATAATTTAAAATCACCAAAAATCATATCATGAAATAAATATCATTATTAAAATAATTATAAACACAAAATTTCAAAATTACCCTCATTTGGAAAACTGGGTGCTACAAGCACGATATGAAGAATTAGAACCAGTAATAAGAAAATATGATAAATAGATCTCTACTTGCTACTGGGATTCACCTAACATCTCGACACTTCGAACCAACTTCCCAACCAAACAAGGACAGAAGTTGGTCCGTCATGTCCTGATATTCTGATCATCTTGGTAGTTAACAGAATAGGTACAGTACACAACCAAGTCAACTTAAACGGCCATGCAACTACTACAGCTTGCTACTGTGAGTTCCAAGTTACCCTGGAATTATGCAATAAGGATTCCTCAGTTCTTACTATGAACAAGCAAGGCTAGTCTACCCAATCAATCAATTGCGCCAATCATAAATTAGATGAGTCCCAGCGGGATGCCCGTCATCAATATACAATAAATAGTATAAGCAGATACCGCTCCCTGCCCGTGTGGCAGATTTGCAGTATCTGTGGGAACCAGCCGACATGTCGGGCACTAATAGTCCTAAGGATGGCTGCCATGTAAGAACTCAGGAATCTATTCTCTTCATGCAATCATTATTTTATTTAACTTAGTGGCCTCTACGTTAAGTGAAATTCTATGCCGTGGATCATGGTACTTCAGAATGAGTACTTTCGTACAAGGTACGATATGCACAACTCTACAACGATGCCCGTGCGGTTAGATTATAGGTCTTACATAGCGTAATGCAACAATCAAAACTAGCTACGGAATAATCATGCCTTGACCATAAAGTACACATGCTACTTTTGTAGAAAAATAAATTGAAGCATGCATGTGCCTATATGCCAATATTCGGGATCGGCCAAATTGATTGCAATAGTTCATAGTTAATATGAACGTGTCTCATTCAATTTAATAAGACGACTAGCCAGTCTCTTAGTTCCAACCAGGAACGCATGATCAATTATTAGTCAAGGTCACAATCAATGTCGATTAACGTCAATTAAGGGCAAGAATCAGCCCAAAGGCATTATGGGCTAGAGTTTATGCGGCCAGAAATTATTGGTTCACGCGGCTCCATAAAACATATATACGGCTAAGGAAACTAAGTCCATACGGCTGGAGTAACATGAGTATGCGGCTAAGAAACAACAAGTCTATACGGCTGGGGATAGGGACCCTATGCGGCTCGGGTCTCGAACTCATGCGGCTGGGATAGAAGATTCATGCGGCTGAAAACTAATCAAGCTCATGCGGCCGAGAATAAAAGATTCATGCGGCTGAGAACTAATCAAGCTCATGCGGCCGAAAATAAAAGATTCATGTAGCTGAGAACTAATCAAGCTCATGCGGCCAAAAATAAAAGATTCATGCGGCTGAGAATTAACAAGCTCATGCGGCCGAAAATAAAAGATTCATGCGGCTGAGAACTAACAAGCTCATGCGGCCGAAAATAAAAGATTCATACGGCTGAGAAAGTGTCATACGGCCAGGAAGTACCATGCGGCCTTATGCGGCTGGGATTAAGAGGAGTCTCATGCGGCTCAGAAAATATGATTTTATACGGCTCAGAAGACATGCGCTCAGGCGGGGGAAACATGAGCTTTATGCGGCTGAAAACGTAAATGGTTCATGCGGCTCGGAAATGTTCATGCGGCTCGAAAGTCCATGCGGCCGAGGGACTTGCCGCATGAAAACTCATGCGGTCAATCACTGTTTTTTTTCTCCAATTTCTGAGAACAGAACCAGGGAAGCCATTGCCTCCAAGCTCCCTACATCCTTCATTCCAAGTCCAAATCTGAATTTCCATAGGTTAAAATAGGGTAGAACAAAATTCTCTACAACATGGAACCATGAAAACTTGAAAATAACAAAGTTTACTAGATCAAAACCCAAGAAATCTAAAAATGAATTAAACCTAGATCTACATGAAATGAGCCATGGAAATTGTAAATACTAAATACTAAAGAGACTTAAGATCAAATAAGGAAGATGATGGAACAATAATACTGGGTTCCATCATGAAGCAAGTTGGCACTTGCCTATGCGGCTGGGTAGGTGGGAAGAGTTAGGGAGGATGAAGAAGAAGAGTTAATGAGAAGGAGAAGTAATAAAGAGAGAGAAAGGGTTTGGGGCTTTAAATGAAGAGGGGGGTAGGTGGGAAATTGGTCGGGTTCATGATGAACCACCAGAATTAAACCAACTCAGGCCGAACCCAATAAGTAAAGTAAAAGCAGAAAGTAAAATACAGAAGGATAATTAGCGTAAAATTAACAGATTTTAAATACAGAACAATACATGATAAATATTAAATAAATACATTCAAGCAGTACACGTTTTAAAATACTTATTCTGGGAACGGAAAGTGACACAGGTGTTCAAGCTCGATAACAGGTGAGCGTAGTTAAATTAGATAGAAGCTTTCGTAAATTCTTCCGAGGTCAGTCGGATTCTTGAGATCAATTGATCGGTTGTTGGTTCAGATCTGATCGAGCGCTCTGTTCAATTTCTTTCATGGGTGGTTCGTCCTCGAAGAGTCGGCCGACGCTCAGCGGAATCACGAATACTTGAAGTTAGACTGCTAGATCGGGGGAACAACAGATCGATTGGGAACCTTATAGATCAATTTGGAAATTGAGTCGTTTGGTAGTAAGTTATTCAAATCCTCTGTTATTTTCGATTTCCTGACTTCTTGAAAATTTTAGATTAGAATCTTCAGTAATTAGGATTTTGTTTCTTGATGATTTTTTCCGGTTCTGCTCATTAGGATATTCCAGACTCGGCTACTTTCGGATACGAAGAATTGTGTCCAACTTTGTGGATCGAGTTTTCATTTTTGAGTCAGATTCCTTTCAGGTAATTTTTTGTTCCATCTACTCTGTTTTATTCAAATTATATTGGTGCCTGGTTGATTTTCTTTTGGTTGTTCTGCTAGTGGTTCGTGTCCGGAGTTGCGTTCGTATCCTGAGTAGTGCACGAGTTCGTGTCTAGTTCGTGTACGTGTCCAAATGCTGATTGTGTCTAGCCTTGGTTCGTGTAAGGGGGATCAACTGGATTCGGGACCGACAATGGAGAATTTTTTTTATCTATTGTTTTTATTCAATTTGTTTGTATATTTAATAATTTGATGTATATAATTCTATATAATTTTCTGGTGTTGATAGGGTTTATTGATGAAGTGTTCCCTACTATTTCTTTGATTGAGTTCTGACAGTGAATGAGATTTTAAACTAACCTAGCCGTTACTTTTGAATGTCATTTACTAGGTGTTTTCAAAGATAAGCTAACGGTACATGAGTTATGGGTTCTGAATAATCCTTGATGGGTTCATATGGCCATTTTCCAATTTCTGATGGTGGTGATTTAGCATTTGCATTCCAACCAGAGTTCGGCGACATTGGAGCAAGCTCTGTTTCCCTTGCTCTTTCTGTGTGTGTGTGTGTGTACAAGTTTTCAAATCTGAGTATGACTTGAACCTTTGATGAGTAGCTTTTGAACTGAAGTTAGATGGGTTAAGTGGTTTACATGTTATTGAACTTTAGTTTGATGAATATTTGATAGTAATCTATTGGATTTATGTCTGTTAAACTCTGGTTAGATTGGAGATGGTTTCAGTAAATGGGGTAAGTTATGACTGGCCTGAGTTTGTGAGCCAAGTTTTAGTAAATGATTGGACTGTATATGGGCTGGAGCAAGGGATTTGGAATGGAGTTGTTGATCAGCTTTGTGGTGCTGGGTTTTGATAGATGTCTAGAGTATGACAGAGCTTGGGTTAATTATGACTGTTCATATATTCTAAGTTGGGCTAATGTTGTTGCCATAATTATTAGTATATTTTTGGGAACGAGTAAATCTATGAGTTATTGAGTAGTATTTTAGGAAAAATATAAATCTAAAAATAAATTATTAACATGTACTATTTTACTCTCTTGTAGTTTCTATATACGATCTTGATTTGTTAATATATTTTGGATCAATAATTTCCTAAGGGTATTACAGTCTTCTTGCCTACTACTAGAAGTATGCAAGCAGAATATAAAAAGAAGTTAGATAAAGATTAATAAATAGTTGATTAGTTAGTAATAATATACATTATTTAGATCTTAACCAACTTGTACCTAATAAACAGATGGACATACAACTTTACTACCCATTCTCAATCACCCTGAGCAAGGCAAGTATACTCCTCGGACTTGTTCATTTTCTCATGTCTTGTATATTCGTTCCTATATCTCCTTGTTGACACGATGTATCACGGGATTGTCTGGTTCATGTTTCATGAGTTACTTGTGTCTGGGAGGAGAAATACTACAGATATGTGATCAAACCCTGTTACTATTCATGTGAATAGCTTAGGTCCCGCATCGTGCATGCGGGACCAGAGCCGTACCATTTCATGTTCATTGAATCTACCCAAGCCGATCACACACTCTGGATGTATTTCAATCTTGTACATTTCAGGATTCGGATTGTATTTCATGTTCAGGTTGTATTTCATGTTCAGGACTCATATCATGTTCCTTGTATTTACTTTCAGTATTTTTTGTTCAGTTTTATGTCTTGTTCTCATTTCTCGTACTTTATATATATTTACTGTTTCTTGTTTATACCATGATGTTCATGTTCATTTCCTTGGATATACTTAGCTCCGCTCCTGACTAGGATATGTTGCAGGTGTACTTGCAGGGTACCATTCAACTCTATGGGCCAGAGTCCAGGATATTAGCTGAGCAGGATGAGACTTAGCTTGAGGCTTCAGGTTTAAACTACTTATCTTTACTTCTAGATATTGTCTTTAGAGTTCATAGCATTTTTTTATTCTTGTTGATTCTGGTACCTTTATGATATCTGGATTTGTGGATTATGGTGATCTTTCTGGGATACGTTTATAGATGCTGTGATTCTTACTTGTCTTGATTATCTGGTTAGATTTTCCTAGATTGGTACAGCTTACTTCGCCGTGTCTAACGACGAAGGCTGGGCGTGTCCGACTCGTGTCCGATTATTCGATGTGTTTCAATATTGCACATTTCAGAATTCAGGTTGTATTTCATGTTCAGGTTGTATTTTATATTCAGGTTGTATTTCATGTTCAGGACTCATATCATGTTCCCTGTATTTACTTTCAGTATTTTCTGTTCAGTTTCATGTCTTGTTCTCGTTTCTCGTATTTACATATATTTTTTGTTTTTTGTTCATACCATGATGTTCATGTTCATTTCCTTAGATATACTTGGCTCCGCTCCTGACTAGGATATGTTGCAGGTGAGCTGGAGGCTACTGTGATACTTACTACGGGCAGGAGCCTGGAGGCACCTATGAGCCAGTAGATGTAGCCTAGGACCTAGAGGCTGAGGAAGCCTAGTCTTTCTACTTTAGCTTTATCTGGACTTGTATTAGAGACATCACTATAGTTTACATTTGCTGGAATGTAATAACATTTAGATTTGTATCTGAGATTCTGGGATTGATATATTAGATGCTGTGATTACTTTCATTCTTATCTTGATTCGTAGTTCTCCCTAGATATTGGTACAGCTTACTTCACTGTGTCTAACAATGAAGGTTGGATGTGTCCGACTCGTGTTCGATTATTCGGGAGCGGATCGTGACTATATAGGCCTATATCATAGAGACTAATACATACATAGCCTCTACTATATAGACTAACCTATATATATATATATACATATATTATCCTCGATTTATATATAAATACATACTAGCATACATACAAATCAACATATAATCTATATACATATATATATAGAGATAGAGAGAGAAGAGAGTCTGTGTGTAAAGAGGGGGTGTACGTCAGTGAGGTGAAAATACAGTGGCATATAGTTTAAACTCAGTTTTCAAAAGCCCAAACTCAGGTTTCTAAGTCCCAGTTTTTCAATCATTCAACTCGAATTCTATTCTCAGGTTTTTTACAAAAATTCACATTTGACCAATACTAACATTCTCAGTTAACTTAAACCCGGTTTTCAAGCAACCCAAAAATCTCAGTTCTCATATACATTAAAAACTCAGTTTTCTATTCAAACCCAGTTCAATTTTGATATCCAGTTAACAGTCAAAAGCATAAATCTCAAAATTTGAATTCGAAAAACAACAAATCCTAAAACAACTGAACTCAAATATCATTCAGCATCTAACATACATCACAGGTTAAATATCTACATTTAAACTTTATATTAAACAGTCAAAACTCTCAAAAACATTGTTAAAATACACAGTATCAGTAATTGGAAAACTTGAGCAATTACAACCCAATTTGATTTTGAAAAACAAGTTTAAATACCAAATAATGTGCGCAGAGGGGTTATACACGTGTACAAGTGTTAAAGGGTTGTTCTCGGGTCCACAAAGTTGGACATGAGGTGTCCAGACGAAATTCGAACTCAGTTCAAAATAGCCAGGGAAGACTGCCTCGTAGGGCCATGTCATCTAGTCTAGGACACGACACAGACATCCATGTGTCACGTGCACGTATCAGTAGCTAGGGTAGGTCTAGGCGAATGTGTCCAGGTACTGAGTCATGGCCAAGTGGTATCGTGTCCGAGATACAAGGGCGTATCAGTGCAGATTTTTCGTGCGTACACATTCAGTACAAAAATAGTGCACTCGTGTTTTCGTATCCGACACAACATGAGGTGTCACGAAACTCGACGGGGGGTCTGTCAGTGATGGCCCCCACCTCTGTGCCAAGTGGCACGTATCCACGTGTCCAAATGAGGGAGAATTTAGGGTCGGGTAGCAGGGCACCCGTGCGGCTGTGTCGTACAGTGTGTCCAGTCCAATTTTGGACACAAAAATGACACAAAATTTAACTCAGTCTTCACAAAAATTAATCTACACATATAGATCTACAAATTCATGTAATTAGTTTTGCAATTTATAGAAATTTATTTTAATGTGACAATTCATCAAACACATGCACACACACTCCGATACGTGTCCGATACGGACACTAAATGGACATGGTTTCCTAACAAACTCACTCTAAAGCTAGGATATACCTATATGCATGCATCAATGAAAAAAATAGAATTTAAATAGGTTTTATAGGTATTTACCTATCGAGGGTGAAACCTCAATGTAAAGGCCTTGAAATGAGAGCTTCTCTCCAACTTGCAATAATCCCAAGCCCTATAATCCTTGCTAGCTAGTCCTCAATAGCCTCCACACCAGGAATAGAGTCCAATGCAATTGGTTTGGTCCAATTTGGTGGAGAAATGAGGAATCTAGGGTGATTTGGGGAAGAACACTATTAGGGTTTTGTGTAGGGATGAAAAGAGGCTAAGTATTTATGAAGAGATGATTAAATAGGGAGGGGATGGGCTTGATGGCTGTTGTAAATGATTAGGGTTAGGATTTTGCAAAGATAGATGAGTGGCTAAGGCATCTCCACACAATTCTAGCTCAGTCAAGGGCTCTCATCAAAAGTAGGGTTTACCTTTATTAATATCTAACCATAATATCTAGATATTTCTAATCTTGGCACTTAGTAGGAAAGTTATAATCGTCATCTAATCCTCATAACTAATCTAGATTAGGCTAAACTTCTAGATCAAGTCTCAAATAATTAACTAGCACATATTTAATTAATATAATTTACAATTTCACATAATTGTCAAAATGACCAAAATACCCCTAGGCTAAAAAGTTGCAATTAGTCATCCTAATAACATGGTTAGGTCCCCGTGGTCAAGGTTAGTCTCTAAGTCATGCAGTCTCTAGGGTTACACTAGCCAAACATCAAAATCATAAGTCATTGATTTAAATAGTTCTAAATTGATTAAAAATCACCATTAATCATATTATGATTTAAATATCATTATTAAAAAATTAAAATTACAAAATTTTAAAATTATCCTCTTTTTAGAAACTGGGTGCTACACATGTCATGGTTATTTTCTAGTTTCACGTGCACGTAGACTGTTACTCATTTTCCATATAACTTTTCTATCTTTCTTATCTTGTTCCTGTCTAGTGATAGTACTGCAATGCATGTGCCATGTTTTCCTGACCTGTTTGACCCGTACTTGACTTTGACATGACTAGATAGACTTGACTTCCTAGTACCTTAGGAGAGAATATTTTATTAGCCGTGGCTATACCTCTATTGTTAGTGCATCCCCGGGCTACGATAGAGAACCTATTATAGGACTGTTAGTGCCTCCCTGGGCTATAGTTTTTAGCCATGATTAATATTATATTCTCATGACATGTCACCATCTGTAGAGTTCCTTTACGTGTTATCCTTCCCTCTACTTGTTATTCCTATTTTTTTGTATGTTATTTACTGTATAGTAGGCATGTATATTATGTGTCTTGTTAGTCCTCTGAGGACCTCGTGATCTCTCTAGGTATTAGATGAAGGTATGGTACACTGATGGAGGATGATTGCTACACCAGGACTGTAGGTATATTTAGTTGATGTTTTATCTTTCTCTTCCATAATTAGATTTTGTCCTATATTTGATTCTTGCTGCATTATAGCCTAGTCTTGTACAAGCTTCTACTTTCCTCTAGCTTGTTCATGATAAATGTGTTATTGGGGATCCACTCTAGCATATTTATCTATTCTAGAATTAGAGTATTATGGTCTAATCAGCCTTACTGCACTTGATTCGTTATTGTTACTAATATTTAGTGGATTGAGATATAGTTGGTCTAGAATAACCAGACAGCTTATACATATTTGAGCTGGGCTGGAGTCCTCTCGATGCGTAGCTGGCATGTATACGTATCATAGTCCTACATATTTTGGGACTGGGGCGTTATATATTTTTTGGTGGCCCATGCAGGTCGAGTTAGCCGCTTCGGTTACGTTATTGTAACGAATGGGCCTGTGAACATGACTAAACCCTTAGGAATCTCAATCCACAACGGCCTTGACAATTCTTTAAAAAATTTTCTATCATCCTTGAACTTCGTATTTGCTCTCGATTATTCTTTCCTTGCTTTCTCATGTCATTGCTTCTCGTCTCTTCTTATTTCGAAGTGACGAATGATCGTGCTATATAGGATTTATCAGAAAATTCTTTTGTTATAGTGTAAGTTAGTTTACTTATTGTATTTTGATTGCTCGATAGATAGGAGGGACTAGAGATGCCATGTGCCACAGGTATCTAGTGGTATGGGATTTTTTGCAACTAGTATGTAAGGGTTATCAAATTTTAAGCCATTATGTGTTTGATGAGGTAGTTTGACCAAAGGTGGATAGACGTTCTAGAAATAGCTACATGATCATACTAGGTTACGCCCTTTATGGTAGTCGCTTGATCAAGAATAAAGTGGTAGTTTTAGTGTAGAGACTGGCCCTCTACAAGAAGAATCTAGACCTAGCCTAACCCAACCCATTTATTATTATACCCTGTCAATTGTGAAGTTAGGATTAGACAGATTTGTAGGTATCACTTAGCTTCATTTGGTGAAAAGAGACTTATATAGTTGTGATAATAATATGGTTAGGGGGACAAACCTTCAACGTGATTATTGCAAGACCTCCAGTACCAAGGAGAGCGACTAGAGTTAACCATTTATATTTTTACGATAAAGATGTTACGAAACCAATTTTTTTAAGATTGATTATTACTTGAATTGTTAGGAGACACCTTAGTGACCTAGCATATCCCTTGAACAATTCCTAGTTACACTAGCACGGTTCTTCGTTAGAGCCTTATTTTAATTTCGAGGACGAAATTCTTTTAAGGTGGGTAGATTGTGAGGACCCCAATTTTTGGAATTATTTTTTAAATTTATTTTATAGTATTTCTATTTATTAGGTTATATTTTGTATTTAATTATGATTATATATGTACTTTTTTGTGTCTTTGATTTTTGGAGCACAAGACATGTCCATCTCTCGAAACGTCCTTTATGAGTTTTGTAGTAGACAGGATGACCTTCAATTTGATATATCATGTCCCATTCAAACTTGTCCCCCTAGCATTCCTTTGACTTCGTGCAACTTTGGGCCAATTTAGGCCATTTGATTATTTACCGTAATTCTAGACCGAACTTACAACTGGAGTGCATGACTCGATATTAATCAAAACTCTTTGACTCAATATATGATTTTGACCCATTTTGAGTCTACAACACACATGCTAAGGGTGTGTCACTCAATCGAGTCCCCATGTGCTATTTAATTGTGAATGGCACAAGAGACTCGTTGGTTGGCTTTTCGAGTTTGATTTAATTAGAAAATATATTTGGACCTTAACCTAGCCAACCCCACTTTGTAGAGCATGTTAGTTGCCATTACTTAGTAGAGTTATTTTGAATTTATTTTGGACCAAATAGATTTAAATACAATTTTGTATATGTATGATTATATTTATAATAGATAATATTATATATATATATATATATATATATATATATATATATATATATATATATATATATATATATATATATATATATATATATATATATATATATATATGGTCTTAGCCATGGTTAAGTTTGAGGTGCATATTCACTAGGAATTTTGGCACGAAAAGTATAGTCGTATGCCTTAACTAGTGTATTAGCCATGCTAAGGGAGACCTAGCCATAGCAGTGTCTCAACTAGGAAAACCAGTCAAAGTTACGACTTAATCCCTATAGACTATTTAATTATTTACTAATTAGATTATTGACTTTTTAGGAGAACCCGATTGTGCTAAACTAGTCAAACTGGACCCGAATCAAACTCAAGCCCATGTAGTCGGATAGTGCGTCTAAGGACGTCCATCTAGATGTATATGATATTGGTATTTTATTTTAGGGATTTAGTAGGCAATTTTCTAAAAAGTGGTTATATATATTATATATTTCTTGCTATTAAAATAATATTTTATTTTTAGAATATGGTAAATAATTTCCATAAAATATGCTTGGGGATTTGTTTTAGGCCACATATATATATATATATATATATATATATATATATATATATATATATATATATATATATATATATATATATATATATATCGATTATTTAAGTACATAAATAGATACATTATTATTTATGAGGGTTGGTATATATATAAAATATCCCTATAAATAGAGTTAATAAATGCTATGACCGATTATATACCATTCTTGAAATATTTCTAATGACTGTGCATGTATATTTTTATATAAAATATTCTTCTAAGCATATACGGATTTAGGTATATATATAGATACTTATATATATATATATATATATATATATATATATATATATATATATATATATATATATATATATATATATATATACACACACACACACACATATATAGAAATAGAAAGGAAAAGAAAATCTAAACCCAAATTCTCCCTCGAGAATTTCAAATTCTAGGCGAGATGGTCCCCACACCTAAAAACCGAACAGAAGGCTCTGTTCTTCCTCCTTCTTCTTCTTTTTCTTTTTTCCTTTCTTTATTCTTCCG
This sequence comes from Iris pallida, assembly GCA_029216955.1. Classification (NCBI taxonomy): domain Eukaryota; kingdom Viridiplantae; phylum Streptophyta; class Magnoliopsida; order Asparagales; family Iridaceae; genus Iris; species Iris pallida. The sequence goes on from JANAVB010020600.1 coordinate 9,749,634, forward strand.
ATATAAATCTTGATAAAACCACAATCAAATCTTCCCAAATTAAATCCAATTCAAATCCTTAGTAGATTCTTTTCAATTTTTACACAAAAGATTGAAATGAATCCTTGTTTAAATCACGAATAGAATCGATTGAATCTATATACTTATAGGATATTCGAAAAATTCGAGAACCCAAATTTCCTCTAGCACACCCGCACAGAAATCTTGCGAACTCTATTCGAGGCCATCCCCAGGCCGTTCGTGCATTCTTTTCTGCCACCGCGCACCACCACCAATCGGCTGGCCGGCCACCACTGTGTCGGACAGCACGAGCAGCACCACAGCAACAGGAGCGCAACAGTAGAAACAGCAGCAGCATATGCAGGGCAAGTAACCGATTTCGTGACGAGTTTTCGTCCTCGATACTCTACCAATTTCCAAACCGTTTTCGCAGGTGCGTAGACAACCTAACCGATTTTGATCCCCTTTAATTAGTTTAAATTATTACGCTTTGTGTGCAACGAGATCTGAGTCCCAAAATCGAGAAAAATTTCGATTTTCTAGGTTTATAACAGTCCCAAAGTCCCTACTTTGAGTCCCAATTTATGTCAAACCAGTGATCAACATAAAAATCCGCTTGAACAATTTTGTGGGTAACCTTTAGGACTTCAAAATCCACTTGAACAATTTCTGCTTTATATCCTGATATATTTTTGTTCCTCCGGGATGAATGGAATAAAGATAATTGTGAGCCTCTATCGTAACCTTCCGTCGAAGGTCTTCACTTGGTACACAAAGACGGTTTCTGAACCTAAGCATACCATCTTCATAGATTTCTAACTCATTCCTGAGACCTGACTCACATTTTGACCGAAGCTTCTGGATCTGCGGGTCATCTGCCTGTGTGGCTCTGATCCTTTCCACTAAAGTAGACTGAATCTACAAACTGGCCATGATTTTCGTATCTTGCGGCAGGATCACTTCAATTCATATTTCCTGTAGATCTTCCAAAATATGCCTTTGCGAGGTTAAAATGAATGCACCACCTCTCCGGCTCAAGGCATCTGCTACCACATTTGCCTTGCATGGATGATACTGAAGATTCACATCGAAGTCCTTCAGTAACTCCAACCATCTTCTCCGTCTCTTATTCAGGTCCCTCTGGGTGAATACATACTTTAAGCTCTTATGATCTATGTAAATCTCTACCTGATCCCCATACAAGTAATGCCTCTATAACTTAAGCGAAAACACCACTGCTGCTAACTCCAAATTGTAGGTTGGATAGTTCTTCTCATGATCCCAAAGCTGTCGAGACGCATATGCTATCATCTTACCATGTTGCATCAATACACACCCAAGTTCCTTCCCAAATGCGTCACAATATACCATGAGCCCTCTCGATCCTACTGGAAGCATCAAGATCGGGGCTAAGATCAACCTCTTCTTCAACTCTTCAAATGATGCTTGACACTTCGCTGACCAAACAAACTCTATATCCTTATGCGTCAAACGCATCAAAGGTGCCAAAATTTTAGCAAAGTCTGCTACAAACCTCCTGTAGTAACCTGTCAATCCCCGAAAACTACGCACATCTGCTACTGCCTTCAGAACTGGCCAATTTTCTACCGCCTCAACCTTCTTCGGATCTACTGACACTCCTGCTCCAGAAATGATGTCCTAGAAATGAAATATGATCCAACCAAAACTTGTATTTACTAAGCTTCGCATAAAGTTGATGCTCCCTCAAGGTCTACAAAACTGTCTGAAGATGTTTCTCATGCTCATCTTCAATACTGGAATAGACGAGGATGTCGTCTATGAACACTACTACAAACTTGTCCAAATATGACATAAAGGTGCGATTCATCAAATCCATGAACGCTGCTGGGGCATTAGTCAATCCAAATGGCATTACTAGAAATTTATAATGCCCGTATCGTGATCTAAATGCTGCCTTAGGTATGTCCTGCACCCAGATCCTCACTTAATAATATCTGGATCGAAGATCAATCTTAAAGAAGACGCATGCTTTACTCAACTGATCAAATAAGTCATCAATTCTTGGTAACGGATACTTGTTCTTCACTGTTACTGCATTCAACTGTCGGTAGTCAATGCACATTCACGTCGATCCATCCTTCTTGGGTACTAAAATCACCGGTGCTGCCCAGGGCGATTCACTGTCTCGGATAAAATGCTTTGCTTTCAGTTCTTCTTCATGATGGTAAAACTTGTCCAACTCTGACTGTGACATCCTGTAAACTCTGCCAGCTTTAGGCTCCGTTCCAGGATTCAACTCAATACAAAACTCCACATCTCTCACCGGTGGTAAACCTGGAAGCTCATCTGGAAATACATCAAGAAATTCTCTGACCACTCTTGGAATCTGGTCCTGCTTTGCCAATGCCGCTGTAATTATGCCCTTGGGCCGATCCTCCAATGATTGAACAAAGACGAACTCTTCAATGCCAGGAACATTAAATACTACCCTACCTCCTCTACAATCTATCGTCGCATGACTGTCTCTCAACCAGTCTATGCCGAGGACAACGTCAAAGTTGTCCATAGGGAACTCGATCAAAGATGCGGGCAATAATCGCCCACATACTACGATCGGATACGCTAAGCACACTCTGCTAACTCCTACGAGCCTATTACCAGTGAATATATTTATCCTCTCTGACAACGCCTCGAATTCCAATCTAATACGTGTCGCAAATCGTGCATATATAAAAGAATAGGTAGCCCCCGAATCAAATAATGCTATTGCAGGAAAAGAGGTAATAGAAATATTACCTACAGCCACGTCGCCTGAAGCTAGTGCCTCCTCCAGAGATAAGGTGAAGGCCTGACCCTGGCCTTGCTGAGCTTCCTGCTGCTGTCTTCCTTGACCATGCTGTTGTTGCGGCATCTGCTGGCCTCCCTAGTTCTGCACCTGGCGAAACATCTGAGACTGCATTGGCAGACACTGGGCTGGTGGCCTTACTGTCAATGCTGGTCCTATGTTCGGTGCTGTCCTCCGGAGCTGGCAACGCTGGAAACTGCTGAACTGGCCCTTCTGGCCTCTACATCATTGGACAATTGGTAATCATGTGGTCTGGACTGCCATACCTCATGCACAACCCGTTAGCTGAATGACACACATCCCTAGTGTGCCCTTCCTTACCGCAGTAAGTACATCCTATAGTCGCCTCCTGACGCTGTTGCTGGTTCCTCGACTGCTGATGCCGAACTGGTGTTGTTATCTCTGATACCGTCAACCTTCGCGGTACAACTGACTCCTGAATACGGATACCGAGTGCTGGTGTCGATGCACGTTGCACTGCTCCTTTGCCCCCACTCTGGGAATGGGACCTCTTTTGGCCCCCAGTCCTTTTTGCCAACCTTTTTTGGGTAAGCTCGTGCCTCCGAGCTGCCGTTAAAACAACATCAAAAGTCTGATAGTCGTACCCTTCTACCAACTGTAGAATCTCCAGATAAAGTTTCTGCTAGAACCTCATAGCCTTTTCCTCCTCCGTAGCCACCATTGCGGATGCAAACCAACTCAGTCTACAGAATTCTGTCGCATACCCGTCCATCGCCTTACCAGCCTGCTTGAGACTGATAAACCTCTGCTGTAGCTCATATCGTGCTACCACGCCAAAGTACGTAGCCTTGAATCTCTGGTACTAAAGCTATCCCAAGGTACAAGATGCCTCATTCCAACCTCTTCTGATGCCCACCAGTCGCGGGCGAGATCCTGAAGCAATAATCTGACTTGGTCAACCTTCTCTTCTGCTGGAACCTTCGCTGCTGTTAATATGGCCTCAATATCCTGAAGCCAAGCATCCATCGTAATGGCATCCAACGTGCCATCAAAGTATCTCGGATTAAGTCGGCAAAACCTCCCCGACGCTCCTGAATCATTCCTGACACTCCTCTCAAGGGCTAACTGTAATCCCTGATTTAGTAGCACATTATGTTCCTATTTTTGGGTCTGCTGTTGCTGATGGGCTGCCATCTGACGCTGCTGAGTGGCTAGAAATCCTCGGATGACCTCCAGGAGTGCTACAGCATCAGGTAGTGTTGTTGCTGCCAGAACCGCTGGGGGTGCAGGAGCTTGGAAACTTGTTGCTCCACTGGCTCTGACATAATTTTCACCCGAATCTGACCAGGAGGAGGGCATTCCTTCCAGTGGCTACCCCGTCGAGACATGCTTCGTTGGACGTTCTTCATCATTGGCCTCGCCAGCTACTGAGAAAGAAGCACCCCTATAGGGAAAGTTACAGGATATCAATTGACAGGACGAGAAAGATTCGAGGATGCAACTCAAGTTATCAATCAATGTGAGAAAGGGAAGACGGAGCAAGATATCAAAGGGAACAAGTTTTGATTGATACTCCTATAATAACACCCTACAAGTCTGAAAATCAGGCCTGCATGGGCCACCACTAAGACCTTGTCACGCCCCAGCACCGAAATACAAAGGGTGACTAGGCCAACTACTTCATATAAGGTATAAAATGTCATACGACAATTGTGGCTGTCATGAGACTAGGGGGTGTATGCTACAATCAAGTCTCCTTTGGTCTCACAAAACATCTATGTCTCAATCAACCAAAGCAAGAAACATCAATTAATGAACATATGAGATAAAGTAGTAAGGCGTCCCCGATGCATCATTAAAATGATTATGGAGAACTAGCTTTATAAGTTAGCTAGCCCAGAGAGTCACATGCACATAATCGTATTTAGCTGCAGTCTGATTTAATTACAATTATGCAAGAAGATAAAATATCCTAAACAACCGGCTAAACAGGTGCTGGTGGCTAATGCCAGTACATAAGTAATGATACTAGAGTGGTGGGGAAGAAACCCACTCAAGTCCCTGCCAGCCATGCTCCTAGTATACACCATTGACGTCGGGGAGAAAGATTGGATTCTCAGGCTCTGCTACGTGATCTGGCAAAACAAAGCCAGCAGAGTCAGCCCCAAATAGCAAGTACCATAAGGGAGCATGAAAGAGTGAGATAAAATCCAAGCATAAAGATAAAATAAGACTTAGCTTATGAGTCATAGGGTGACGATGCATCATCAAGTCCATACGGCACTATTACAACCAAACAAGGACAAACAGAGCCAATATCAAAACGAGATGAGACCCAACCCATGGTCATGGTCAAGTTATAAGCTTCCGGTCGTAACCTCGGTCTGCAGCCTGTCGTAGCACGAAAGCCCAACCCAACAATCAAACAAGGATATAGGTTGGACCATGCACCATGACAGACCGTATCCCTCGATTACTAACGGAATGCACAAGGCACAAGCAAGTCATTTTTTAAGCGGCCAATCATTCCTACGGATTTCTATATTTGGCGGAGTTATCCCCGCAATACTATTATAGGAATCCTCAGATTGTGTCATTCCAGTAGGGCTAGCCAATCCAATATACATATAAATACGTAGCACATTGATTATGCACCGGTCTCCCGTAAGGCTGCCGTGCTAAAACATATAACACATAGCACATAGGAGTTGGATATAGTCATCTACCACAGGCGGATGAAACCATATCTGTGGCGGCCAACCTGACACGTCAGGATGGGACATGGGGTGGCTAGTATGGCACGATCTCGAGATTTCTCTCGCCCAATGAATCTACTAGATTAGTTGCCTAGTTAAACCCTAGGGTAATCTTGGGATTTACATGTCGTGGTCACATGCTCATCCTCCTAGATGTCGTAATAGTACGAGTACCCCAAGTAAGGATCGGTATTGGCTCAAGGAGTCATACATAAGGATCCCGCCTTAGTGTAATGCAGCACGCAACACATACCACGTCATTGCTATATACCCTTCATTAGGTAAGTGCTGGAGACTTTGGACGTACTAACATATATCGCGTAGGAACACTTATCACATGAGATAGCACTTTGGTGCTCACATAGGTTGTACCTCAGTACACGTATAGGATTCACCAGCACATGCATAGATAATCGGGTCGGGAATGAAGAGCAACGCACATAGTCATTGGAAGCTACAGGTCACGCAAGTCACTTAGGCACATAGGCACGAGGGTCAAACACACATGTAGCACGCAGGGATGGCACGTTACATGATGGTTGGCACGACACGCAGAGCGCACGAACCAACTACGCACAGGACAGGCACGCAGACAGGCAGTACGTGGGCAGCGCACACAGGGCGTGCGAGAAAGTAGTGCCCACAGGCGCACGGACAGTGCACGAGCAGCGTACGGGCGGCGCGTGCAGGGTGCGCAGGCGAGCATGCGAGCAGCATGCATAGGCGTGCGAACAGCGTGCGAGCGGGAAGGCTGCGCACGAGCGGGAAGGCTGCACGCAGGGTGAACGAGCGGGCATCGTCGTCCCCAACCAGCAGCAAGTTTGGCCATGGAGCTTTCGTAAACTCCCAATGTCCATAACTTGGGCTATATGTCTCAGATTTGGGCAAAATAAAAGTCAAAACTGAATAAAATTGAATTCTCTACAACATGGAACAAGTAGTTTTTAAAAAATAAGCAAGTTTGATAGACCAAAACCATGAAAACCCATAAAATTCTATTTTTTTAGAAAGTTAGATCTACACAAAAATAGCCATTAAAATTAAAAACACCAAGAACTATACTTATAGAGAATGAGGAGAGGAACATTTTATGCTAATAATATCCAAGAAAAGATCAAGAACTTCTCTTTTGAGCAAGTTGTACTTGCCTAAAAGTTGGTTGAGGAAAATAATGAAAAGTTATGAAGAGAGGGAGAGAGAGGAAGAAAATATATATAGTAGGGTTGGTGGGCTCTCATAAAAGCCCTAATCCTAAGCATGCTCTAACCATTTAACTAATGACATGATTAAAGACTACATGCAACAATTAATAAATAATAAATTAAATAGTACACAAGTACAATTACCTGATACCGTGTACATGATTCAAGAAGCAATTATGTATATCAGGAACGGGGAGTGACATCTGCTAACATATATAACAATTCATTGTTTAACACATACTTTAACACTTGTGATTTTTTATGGTGTTACATATAATAAGGCACATGGAGTAAGAAATCCATGTTACTTTAGTTTGTGTTTCGTTACTTTTGCATATCATTGGGATAGTGCAAAGTTCATAACATCTATTCTAATTCCATATTTTCTATTCATAATACATCGAGAGAAATTTTTTTAAATTTAATATTATTAACAACCAGTTAAGTAGTCCGCTGCCATGGATAATGATATAGAATTTTATCTTGTCATGATACAAACTAGGTATTACTACACATCAATAACAAATTTTACATCGTTCAATATTAATTATGGATTTTGGCATCTAGAACAAATTTTTGCTAAATCTTCTAAATATAAATATTTTGTTATGTGATTATTTTATATGTAATGTTTAATTTATGAAAAAAAATTGTTACATGCTTCTATATAGTATTGTCAAAATGTTTTTTTTCACTGTATTATGTAACTAAAATATATGTCAGACTTAGGCATACTGATAGCATCTTTATAATTCTTGTTTTTATATTTACCATAAAAATATTGTTGAATTATTTTAATGTTAAACAATATATATTGTTGTGTAAGAATGAACAAGTTGTGCATCGGTTAAAATTGTATTCTTTTTAATATGCAAACTAACATTTATTGAAGACCGAATTGTTAGAGTTTGTAATCCTCTTCGGATATGATCTTTGTAATGTTATTTCTTCAAGTCAGAAGCATTAGAAGTTATGACATGTTAGAAAAGGAACAAATATGCTAAGACGTAATGTAAGTAATATAAAGTTCTTCGCTTTATTTGATGTTCATAAAATTTCAATTTTCTAAATTCTTGGACAAAATTGGATGTCGGTGAGATTATAGAACTATTTTAAAATAATGTACAAAATGACATTTATTCTGAAGTGCTATTACTAAGCCAAAATCAAGAAGTACAAAATTGCTCCGAACATATGGAAATGTAATTTTTCACATTTACAATTCACATAGTCTATTCATTTTGACTACTAAGTTTAGTTGGACAAATATATGAAGTCTGTGAGCCATCATTATTTATTTCTGTATGTAGAATATGGTGATAATGGATAATATTCTTTCCTTGATCGGTTTATATGTTTGAACCTTAAATGACTATATTATCACAATATTAGAATTTCTAGTCAGAAAGAAATCACAATATTATTCTGTCACAATATTTAGACAAAATTTATTTTTGTTTATATTTCGTGACACTTTAATTCTTTTGTTTCATTCAAACAATTTATTCACAAGAAAATAGTTAGTGATTGTAAATTCCTTTAAATCAAAAGTTATAAAATTTAAGATTATTTTGGGTACAAGCCGAAAGAGTCCTTCTGTCAACCGGGCGTAAATAGCCTTAAGCGACACGTTACTTAATCATCCCCCTATGGACCTTCGCTAGCTGGGAACCGGCCCCTACAGCTAACCCAAGTTAATCAATCCTTGATAGACTAAAGATTTTTTAAGGTTGATTAGCAAATCACTTAAACTATTATTCTAGTACTTTGGACTGCCATTTTTGTAAGCATGACTTATAGAGATAAATCTTTAGAGCCATGGCTGAAAGATACTGTGTCTTACTTTAAGAGGTGATAGAGTCGGATGATTTTTGACTCAGTATCCTAAAATTTATATCAATAATTAGTGGAATCACACATTTTGTTAAATGGATTCTGATGACACAGAGTATGATTTAGGAGTAATCCAAACATCTGGCTGAGTCAAACCAAAAGTTCTTAAAGAAATGGACTACAATTGGTTTCACAGATTTTTAATATTTTCTACGTCATTATATGACATTTTCTTCGGATATAAAAACACTAAAGATCACTAAGATCCAGTGTAAGGTTTCATCTGTGGAACAACTTTGATACTTATAAGTTGATAGGTCCATGTGACAAACTATCATAGCTAGGAGTATCAAAGAATTTGAAAATGTACATTTAAGCATAGCTTGTATTAAAGCTGAATGGATCAGATATCTTACTATGTATATATCAAATAGATGCAGGCCTAAATTTTACTCTTGCTATAATTTCATGAAGTATTGAATAGATTAAGCATCTTATTATGCATATACATGATATACATATTTATGTACTTGTCACTTTTATAAATTATGCTAAAGAACTGCTAAAGCATGATCTTGTAAATGCTAAAATGAACAGGTACTTGCAGCTGCATTTCAAGATATTAAAAGAGTTTAAAAGGCAAAAATGTGGTTCTTGACTATAAAAGTCATAAAGAACTTTACAGTAGGGGTGAGCAAATACCGACCGATACCAAAAAACCGACCGAATACCGATTAAAAATATTCCGAAAAACCGAACCGAAATTATGTACCAATACCGAATTGCCGAACCGACTAAAATATGGTATAATGGTAGTGGTAACGGTTTGAGTGTAATACCATACCGAAAATACCGAACCGAACCGATCATATATATATATATATATATATATATATATATATATATATATATATATATATATATATATATATATATATATATATATATATATATATACTTTATTTTAGAATGTTGTTCGTGATTAATTTTATACTACTCATTTCTATTTTTATCTTTGTTTTAATCAGTTTCTTAGAACTTAGAATAGATTTTAATGGACTTGAAGTTATGTTAAAAACGCTGAGAATAGAGTTTTTGATCTTTTGAGCTTATGTTTTTGTGTTCTCATAGAATTTTGAAGTAAATTTTGGTTACTTAAACTTATACTAAAGATTAAACTTAGTGATCGCGTTTGATCTTTTAAGCTCATTTTTAGGTGTTTGCGACTTATTACATATTGTTCTAATAATTTTGAGTAGTTGTTTGGTTGGTAGAGGCTTGACTTTGAAATTTAATGCTTCCAAAAAAGTTTTTTTAAAAATATTATAGGTTAAGAGGTTTTATAATATTAAGTGTGTTGATTGATCAAATGTTAATTGGTAAAATACCGATACCGAATAAAAATCGACCGAATATCGATTTAACCGAAACCAAAAAAACCGATTATAAATGGTACGGTATTGGTATTGATTTTTTAAATACCAATTTTAAAAAATACCAAAAAGTTTGACCAAATACCGACCGATTATACCGACGCTCACCCCTACTTTACAGATCTCTTAACAAAGAGTCTGTTTACTCTTGACGAAGAGTTTATCCAGGAAATTAATCATAGAATCATTGAGGAAGGTAAGGTTAAGCCCATAAGTTAGTCACCAGCAGTGGCAACCCAATCGAGTCTGACTAGAGATCCCAAGAAGCCGGTTCAATGTGTAGAAACAAGCTGGACTAGGTGACTATTATGGAACACTAACCCTGAGATTAAATTCTCTTAAATAAATGCCCAAGAGGTTGTACAATGTTGTACATGGATACCCCATCCCTATGGTGACAGTGTTCCGGTGTGGTTTGGTTAGGATGAGTTTTTAAAGCTCTTAATAGGTCCAAGATAGGGCTGAAAATCGAACGAACGAGCTCGAACAAACTGTGTTCCAACTTGGTTCGACTAAAGTATCGAACGAGCTTTATTCGAGCCGAGCTCAAGATCGAGCTCAAAAATGGTGTTTGAACTCGGTTTGATTATAGGCTCGAAACGATCGAGCTCGATTCGATTTAGTTTTCGAGCTCGGACGAACCCGAGCCAAGACCGAACAAAAGCCACATTAAACTTGTTGTACGGTTACTCTCAAGTCGTAAAGATTTTTTTGTTGAATTAATTATGCTTTTTACATCACAAATTTACCATCATATAAATAACAAAAAAAGAGTAAATTTTCTAAGACAAAATTTATCAACATCCATAAAAATATATAGCATATATTAGAAAAAGCTATAATATTAGAAACCGAGCTCGGTATCGACCTGCCCACGAACGAGCTTCGAACCGAGCTTGATCCGAGCTGAACGCGAGCCGAACACGAACTGTTTGAATCATTTTACAGCCCTAGTCCAAGCATGATTATGCAGGGTTGACTCCAATCACCAACCCTTTGAGAATTTACCTATGTGAAAGATCGTGAAGGCCGCGATTATAGGACAGGGCGATCGTAGACAACTCTCATGAATATGAAAAAGTGTGCATGGCCAATCAAACGCGCCACCTGATAGACCCAAGAACCTCTAGCGTACTATATGTATCATTTTCTGAATCTGGTTCAAGAAGTCTGATTCAAGGTATAGTTCATCAAACACTTCTTCAGACAAAGATAATAGTCACTACGTGAAATTCAAGGTTGTAGTCCATCTCATCTATGCATAGTATTCACTTACCCAGAAATTTTGTACTTTGATTCTTTTGAATATTGTTATCTTTGTTTTGTTTTTAGAAACTTTTTTTTTGGGGGGGGGGGGGGGGGGGGGGGGGGGGGCGGGGGGCGGGGATTGTTGTTATTATTATGAAAAAAAACCAATTTTTAATACAATTATTTTCTAATAAATGGATTATTTTATTTGGGTGCTAAATCCTATTAACTTCCTATTAATTCATATTCATCACACCATTCATCTACTATTTTATTGCTCTTAATGTCTCATTGAAAACCTTTTAATTATATGGGATGGGTCATGGCTCTATATATGTTTCATATTTATTTTTTTTCTTTGGAGAATGAATTGATATGAGAAAAAAAGATCAAATGATCATGTCTCTTTCTCTCTTTCTTATCCTTAACACTCCTCTATATTTTGTTCTATTTTCTGGGCAAAGCTAAGTTCGGGTCAATCTCTCCGAGTTGTGTGCGACGACGGGATACCGGTAGAGCGAAAGTTTTACCACTAGGAGCATTCGGACAAAGTCTGCACATAGATCCGAATAAACTCTTATAGCAGTGCTACGTGCGCGACTTCTTCGAGGCCGGTAACTTCTAATTTTGGTTTATTTTGTTTACAGAATTTTGAAGATAAAGACAAATATATCCAACACAGAGGAGGTTATTGGCTTAAGCAATCTAGTACTAATGTAGTCCAGATGGCAGTCCAGGTGCAGTCCAGGTCAGCAGCTCCGGATCCAGGTCAGCATTGTTCCAGCTCTGAGTACCAGATCTAATGCCATCAAGAAGTATTGAAATACCAGAGAGAGATACTATAAATAAGAGAGGAGGGATGAAGAGAGAGCATGGATGATTTGTATTCAGCTTAGGTTTTTTTTTTTTCTGCTTGTTATTTTCCTTCAATTGTACCATGTAGGAACTTCATCCTTACTAATAAAACCCTAGATTACTTTCAATTTGTCTTCATTTCTTCAGTAGCGGTAGGAATCATGTCAAATATTGTTCAGACAGAGAAAGGATCATATAATATTTTGATACTATAATTGTATTTTTTTCAAAATATTTATTTTAGATTGTATTTGTCAAAATTATTTAAATATATAATATGGATAATAACAACAAATTCAAGTAAATAATGTTCTTCAAAAACTTTTGGTATTATATTTTCGACGATAATAAAAAATGGTATTATCTATTTAACAAATTCAAATTTTCAAACTTGTTTCGTTTTATCTAATTAACAAATGAATAATACCATTTTAGAAAGATAATATAAATAATAACATAAATAATTTATAAATTTTATTGGGTATTATCCATCTTATTATTTTGAATTTGTTAGTGTAGATTGTATATATTTGTTAATTTAAATTTTGCTAATTTTTGTGTAAGTTTGTGTATTCTAAAAAATAAATCAAATATGATATTATATTATATATAAAAAAAATCAAATATAATTTTATATATAAAAGAAATCAAATATATATTGTTTAAATTGACAAAATTATATTTGATTTCTTTTTTTATATATGATATATATTTGATTTATATATAGATAATAATAAATTTTGATTTGATATCCCCCATTTCATTTTATTTATAGATACTGGAAATTGCTAAGAAACCCAATTTCGGGATGGGCTTTTATGAAATGCCCACCCGCTGGATGAGTTTTATGAAATGCCCAGAATTAAGTATTTTCACGTTAAATATTCCAATATTCCCTTTTAGATGCCACCCGCTGGAAACTGATATTTTTATAATACCGAAACTACCCCTCCGTGCGAATTGGTCATCTATATGTATTTGAATTCAAAAAACTCAGATCTGGATTGCGATTTTCGTCTTCTTCTTCTTCACGAAAAATCTGAATTCCATTGCTCTCATCTTCAGCAGAGATCGCAAAGATCGTTCGTAGTTCGGTGTGCTTTTCTTCGGTCGAACTCAGATCATCGCTCGTCATCATCATCACCATCATCATCATCTTCATCGACGTCAATTGTGGAGAGAAGATCTTTCTTCTTCTTTTCCATAAGAATTATCATCGCTTTGAAAGAAGAACGAAACTCTTTATTCCTGAAAAAACTAAATTACACGGAGAATGGCCATTCTCTTACGTTTTAACAGTAGAAATGACCATTCTCCGTGTAAATTAACACGGAGAATGCCATTCTCCGTTTTATTTAAAACGGAGAATGACATTCTCCTGCGTTTTAACACTGAAATGACCATTCTCCGTGCTAAATTACACGGAGAATGACCATTCTCCGTTTTATTTAACACGGAGAATGACCATTCTCCGTGTAAATTAACACGGAGAATGCCATTCTCCGTTTTATTTAAAACGGAGAATGACATTCTCCGTGTTTCTAACACGGAGAATGGCCATTCTCCTGCGTTTTAACACTGAAATGACCATTCTCCGTGCTAAATTACACGAAGAATGACCATTCTCCGTTTTATTTAACACGGAGAATGACCATTCTCTGTTTTATTTAACACGGAGAACGTCATTCTCCGTTTTATTTAAAACGGAGAATGCCATTCTCCTGCGTTTTAACACTGAAATAACCATTCTTCGTGCTAAATTACACGGAGAATGCTATTCTCCGTTTTATTTAACACGGAGAATAACATTCTCCGTTTTATTTAACACGGAGAATGGCAATTCTCCGTGTTTCTAACACGGAGAATGGTCATTCTCCTGTGTTTTAACACTGGAATGATCATTCTCCGTGATAAACTACACGGAGAATGGCATTCTCCGTGTAAATTAAGACGGAGAATAGTCATTCTCCGTATAATTTAGCACGGAGAATGGTCATTCTCCGTGTAAATTAAGACGGAGAATGCCATTCTCCGTGTTAGTAACACGGAGAATGTCATTCTCCGTGTAAATTTAGGCCTGTCAATGGTAGACCGAAAATCCGTATCTGATCCGTATTCGAACCGAAAATATTCGAAATTTCGGATACGGATACGGATTCGGATATCATATCGGATATTTATCGGATATCGGATACGGATACGGTAAGTGTCATATCCGAACCAATAATATCCGAACCAATAATATTTAAATTATTTAATAAATTTAAAATGATATTTACTACAAATTATGTTTTTGAGCCAAAACTTATATATTGGAAAGTGTAGATACTTCAAACTATGTTTTTCAGCCACTTTAAGTGGTTTAAATCGGTACCATAGGGTTGAACTTAAATTTCCAGCAACTTATATACTACAATATATTTGTCATAACATATCTAAAGAGTTAAAACGTTTTGGTTGTCATCTTGCAAGCGGCTGAAAAAACATAGTTTGAAGTATCTACCCGATCTAAACCAGCAAGGTGACAACCAAAACGTTTTAACTCATTTTTTCTTCCTTTTTTTAATATTTTTTTAGTAATCTTATTGGTTCGGATATTATCCGATATCCGTTAAAATTATTGGTAACGGATATGGTAGCCAAAAATTATATCCGATCGGATATCGGATAGTTATCGGATATATCCGATAGTTAATGGTTCGGATATGGTAATCACAATATCCGACCAATAAGCTACCATTGACAGGCCTATGTAAATTAAGACGGAGAATGACATTCTCCGTGTTACTAACACGGAGAATGACCACCCTCATGCGAAATTAATATTTTTCGTGTTCTAACACGGAGAATGACCATTCTCCTGTATTTTATGGTCAGCTAAAACTTTGGAGAGCCATAACTTTTGACTGGGAGGTCGAAACGAGGTCCCGTTTGTCGCAAAATGAGCGTATCGTCGAGGAGACTGAAAATAACAGCTTCATCGTTAAACGGCCTTCCGAAATTTAAGAATCGCAAAAAAATGATGTTTGGACCTCCGTTTTAGCACTTTTGCCGTTTGTCCCGGTCTTTCCGAAATTTTCGGACGAGTTTTTGAAGATTTTTGAGGAGAAAACCTAGATTCGAAAGTGAGCAGCATATGGAAGAAGATGAAGTATCGAAACGTTTTTTTTAAGAGCAGTTTCGTGGGTGTTTTCAATAAATTAAAAGGAAGGGCAAAATGGTCATTTAGAACCCGCTTTGGATAAGTTTCTCTAATTCTGGGCACGCCATGAAAGTTTTTTTAGCGATGAGTTTTACATAAAACTTTTTTAGTTTTTGGGCATTTCATAAATCCTCCCTTATAGATAATAACAAATCATCTATTAATAATATCACAAAAAATATAAAATGGATAATAAATAAAAAAATACTTATTTAAAAAATAATATGGATATTATCTTTCCAAATAAAAATCCAAACCAATATACTAAACCTATGTTTTAAACCCAAACCACCCAAACCATCCGTTTTCTGCTAGCAAACCTAAATAAAACCCCTTCCACCACCTCTTTTCTTCTCGGAAATGGTAGCTAACTCCGCCCACAAAGACCATATGCCTCCATACTAACCACTTGGACTAACGATCATTAACACACACATTCTCTTTTATATATATATATATATATATATATATATATATATATATATATATATATATATATATATAAAAGAGAAGGTGTCACGGTATCCGAAATTTATAATTTAAAATCGAATCGAATATTAACGGATTCGAATATCTTACTATCCGAATTCGTATCAGAAAAAAGATAATATACAAAAAATACTCAGATATTGCAAATTCGATATCCAAAATTTCGGATAATATCCTAAAGTTTGGATAAGAAATCGAATCCAATCGAATTCGAATTTTTTACTCTATATTGACAGGCCCAGTTCAAGTGCTGGCTCTTGATATAGGCTTTACAACCAACAAGTGGAGTGCTGGATTTGGGAATTGATATTCACATTTCAATATACATTTACATGGTTAACTTGGGAATTGATATTCACATTTCAATATATACTCCAGCACTTTATAGTATAGGACGCGAATACAAATTGAAACTAGAATGCAAAAATTCTCTAATTTTATGTGTACTTGGTTGTCTTTTCCAAGAGCCGTGTCTAATGTGACTGCATTTTTTGTGACCTCCTTAAATCTATGCAACTTCTACCGGCACCTCAAGTTTTACTCGAGGGCAATCCAAATTTTTTTTAATTTATTTACAAATTTATCACTCTCAATCTTTACTTGAGGGCAGCTCACATATTTGGATTTGGACTGCCAACAAAGTTGACAGTCCCAACATAAAATAGGACTGCCAACACTATTGGTTGGCAGTCCTAAGTGGGGATTGGGCAGTCCAAAATAAAATTGGAACTGTCATGAGTAAAACTTACACCAAATTGGGATGTCCTGAAGTAAAATGTGGAGTGCCTATAAAATTTGCCTAAATATAAGGGCTCATGCTGAATTTGTGAAACATACATGTTCGACCATGGTGACAGTTGAAGACGGACACATACATACCCCGTTGATGGATTTAGAAGTAATCTATGTTTTTTTTTTTTCATTTACTGTGAGCATTAAGCATGGTACCACCTAAAGACGCATGCACGACCACAATCACAGTTCAGATCCTTGGTAGCCATTCCGCAAACGTAAACAAAATACGTGGTCAAAATATTCGCCAAACAACAATATTAAGATTAGAAAATTTGCATATGATCAAATTTTGTTAATTAAATATGTTGCCACCGCATTTTTTGTTTCAAATTTATCAATAATTTATACGGAACACGTTTATGTCTCGATCTCCTACGAAGACGCGGGAGATTGGGTCCTATGGAGATTTTCCTTGGTCTAATTCCACGACGGAGAGTCGACGTGACGTAAAGTGAAGATTGGGGGAGTAGAGCGAAATCTCCGTCTGGGGTATTCGGAAGGTGTAACCTAGGCAACGAAAAAGGTGCCGGCAAGGACGACAGACCACTTGGGCAATTTTCTATTCACCCGGACAACTTTTATTTCTCATTCACAAATCCATCCTTATATGTGCTGCTAACTCTCAATTTGGTCCTACTTTTTTTTGTTACAAAAAAGGGAGGGTTAAGTAAGTGCCAAATCCTTGGCAATCTTCTTGCGCTAATGCCGATCGGAGATCAGACCTTCTCTCTTCCGCGAAAAGGAGCTAAAATGCCACTTTTGAGCGACAAAAGATGTACTTTTAGGCCTGATTTCCCTCAACTCAGAGTGAGTGCCTGAGTGTACGACCCTATTCATGAACATAGGGCACCAGCCGCTATCTTAGATGCACAGAGTTTAAGGGCACCGACAAAAAATCTATGTTTTTTTTTTTTTGTTAAGCATAGCCTCTTCGAAAGTCTATGTATTAAACATACCGACAAAAAACATAGCCTCTTCGAAAGTTTTTTTTTTTTAAGCATAGCCTCTTCGAAAGTCTATGTATTAAACATACCGACAAAAAACATAGCCTCTTCGAAAGTCGTTTTTTTTTTTTAAGCATACCGACAAAAAATCTATGTATTAAGCATAGCCTCTTCGAAAGTATGCAAGTATTATACATTTATGGAAGATATGAAAAAAATGGCATATAATACAAGTTTTATTCGGATGATTGCTAACAAGGGTTCAGATATACGAATGGTGGATAAAATCCGTATCGATATTATTTCTGTGGTTTGATAAGTGATGCAATATTGACCAAGAACTGGGAAAATGTCCTGCTTAAGAGGTTGGAATGCGTATCATTTCTTGATGATAACAAGTAGACATCTCATTTCTTGCAGGTAATAAATAGGGATTGAATAGGCAAATGTTAAAGACACTACAAAAGTTACTAAGGACAACCACTTTCGACAGTCTTGTGCATATTCAGGACTGCCAATTTTTTTTTGCAATCCTTGTTATTTTAGGACCGTCAAATTATATGTTCTGTCAAAATTGACAATTCTAGATATGCACAGAACTGTCAAAAATATGTTGCCTCCTAATAATTGTAGCAGTGTCCTCAACATTTTGCCTAGAAATATCATAGGAGAATGCACATAGTCCAATGTGAAATGCATGTTATAGTACATCAATTATTCCAAGGAAAAAAAGAAGGTAAGTCATTGAAAGCCAAAGCTGCAAGTGTACTTCATCCAGTATTATAAAAACTGCTCATTTATCCCTCCCACCAGGACAACATGCCAAACATGGCAATTCTAAGTTTATTGGATTTGGAAGAAAAATGATAGCAATTGAAACTGTTCTGAAACATATAACCGTACCCGGGTATGCATACATTTTCTGGCTCCGCTCTAATTCTAACAAATATCAATGGGGAGATAAAAAAATCAAAACTAAAAGTACATTAGCTCAAGAATCTAGCAATATGTCGAATGTTAAGACGATTAATTCTAAAAAATCAATGGGAGCTTATGGGCAAGTGTGATGGCAGAAAATGAGGCAAATTGTGGAGATGATGCCAATACGAGCCTCCTAGAAATGTGCCAAGCTGTATACCAATATCCAGGCAAGCTACAAAAAACAAGTTGTTTATTAAAATGCAGATTGAGGAAGTTCCAAAGTAAACATGGGATAGATGTACTGAGTGAACATATAGGGATAGGGATTCCTTCATAAATGTGGTCACTGGTAGAAGAGAACATACCAGAAAAAGTGTGAAAGAAGCGAAAAGCCCCTCTTGAACCAATGTTCCATGGCCTCCATATTCCTCCTCATCGATCTTCAAAACGTGTGCATAATATCCATAGACGATCCCAGAAGATATCACCAAAAATCTAGAGACAATGGTAGAAATTCAGAAAAATATAATATTAAAAAAGCATTTTGGTGTTGAGAATCAAGAAGAAACTTGTATACCAGGGCACTGCAAATTACACTAAATGGACAACAGACTACTAGATAAACGCATGGCAAATGCGTAGCTGAAAGTAGCATGGACAGGAAAACTATATTGCTTCGTACATGGCAGTTACACTTTGGTTGTGTTCGATTACAGTGACTACACTATGAAGCTCTTCATTTTTTGCTTTTGGTTTTCGTCATAGAGATGAATAAGACCCCCTATAGGAAATCATATGATCTTACTCTTCTTCTGGACTACTAAACGAACTTGGAGGATGCTCCTTGGTTGTGTGAACTGAAATTCCATACCTAGGAAAAGGTAGGTCTACTTACCCGACCCTCTCTTGCCAATAGCTTCCTAGTTATGAATTGGCACCGACATAGATGGTTGGAATCAGGCTTACAAAGTTTCTAGGAAGTGGGCACCGGGATAGTGTTTTCACATTCTTCATATGAGAAGTATAGATAAAAAAATGTAATGAATTGATTGGACTATTGGAGCATGCAAAGAAGAAAATAAATAAACCATAACGACTGTGAAAATAACATCTTATAAATGAAGATAACCAGTATGAATATTTTATTTCAGAACGACTAGGAATAGAGCTAAGATCAACTATAGGAAGAGAGAGTTTGAGAAGCACCTTCCACCAGCAGAAACCACTATTTTTAAAGGAATCTAAGCTTGCATGGGTTTTAATTTGAGACCGAAGTATAAGAGTTACAGCTCTCAATTACAGTAAACATAGCCAGCTTACTCTAACTAGGGTAAATCAACTCCCTAAGTTTGCCCAATCAGGAAACCCTCTTAATGTAACACTTTTATCAGTTTGTCCTAGACCATTAGTTAACAGATCTATCCCGTCATCTCTACTATTCTTATATATTCCCTCCCCAGATCATGCATAATAAGAGGGAGCCTCGTGGCACGGAGACAGCCTTTTAATTTATTTAATTTGACAAATTTATCCTTCTTTTTCATTCTTGTTTCCTTCTAATTGTAGCATAATCCCTAATACTAAACTACCAACCCTAAGTCTCTCATCTAGCCTTTTTTATCCACTTCTCTATTCCTATCTTATACTCTCAATTTCCAACTTTAGCCCGAACTGAAAGTCTTTTCTCACTTCCGTTTTCTCCTTTCTTCCATCAAAACCTAGAACCCGACCTTAAACAAAACCAAAATGCAAACCTTTCTCGAATTTCTTTCTTTTTAATATGCTCAAATCCAACCTTAACTCAAACCCAAACCACCTCTAACCTAAACACTACTCTCTTTTCTTCACTTTCTTACAACCTTCATCCTGATCTCAACCTAAAGCTATAGTCCTAAATATAAAGCCATACATGAACTCAGCACAAACCTAACCTCCCAAACCCAATTTTAAAGCTACTCCCTCCTAAATCTTAGCTGAACATAAAGCTATTCCCTCCTAAGCCTGAGACCAAACCAAATCTACGCCCTAGCACCCAACTTCTCGTTAGGTTATGTTTGGAGGGGAAGAGGGCAAACTAACTACTTCTTCTTTTGTGGGGGGTTGGGGGGGGTGTGGAGGGCATAACTGTCAAAATTTATATAAATTTACTGAAAGTTAAGAAAATGAATTGGTCAACCAACAAGAAGGGGAGAAGTGATAAAAAAGAGGTAAGAGGGCTTCCTGAATGGGTTCTACAATCACTTCATTGAGGCCTTCCGATGCCTCCTTTTACTGTGAGTGTGACAACCTATGCTGCACGGATCAAACACAACTGGACATAATATGGACACCGCAACACGGACATAATAAGTACAAATTTGTCCTTGGAGGGGCTTTGTACTGGAAAAATGACTTATACGTGTGCGATTGCCACAAGTGTCTAGATGAGATTGCCAAAGGCTCCGTGGTTGGAGAGAGTAATAAATAAACGCGATGTCAATAGTGGTGCAGAAAGCCTTTCTTTTGTAGGCCCCACACCTAATTAACTGGATTTTGTAGCCAACCCAACCCTCATCTGCGAAGAGCAACACCTTTGTAGGCAAACAGTCAAAAGTTTTGGGTACTTTAGTTGGCTACATCAAAACAAGTTGCCACACCCCGTGAAAAGCCCTTCAGCTCATCCAACTCCAACCCAAAGTTAAAACAGGGCCCAATGAACTCCTCTTCATATCAGGCCAGCAAACATTGGGACTCTTACACTGTGTTTGGGAACATTTGTGGGGAGGGAGAGGAAAATTTGAGGGGAAGGAAAATGGAGGAGAGTAAAATGAAAGGAAAGTTAATTTCCCTTCCTTTGTTTGGATGGACAAAAAGTAGGGGAAGGAAAAGTTTAAAAATAATTTTTTATTTGTTTATGGATATAGGTATAATTACTATTTCCTCCTTGGTATTCTCAAATGATGCTTTAATATTAACTTTTTGAGGGGTGGTGGGGTAAATTCACTCAAATTCCTCTCATCTCTCTCCATTTTCCTCCCACATTTGGGAGGAAAATTTTTTGGTGGGACCCACCTACTTTTTTCTCTCAAATTTTCCTCCCCCATGTTCTCTCCCCCTTTCCAAACACCATCATTTAAAATTTTTCTCTCACTTTCCCCTCAACTTTTTCTTTCCTCCCACTTTCCACCCTTCCCAAACAATACCTTAAGTCAGGAAGCAACTCATGGTCAAGAATTAAAGACATTTTCTTATAAAATCAGCAGGTGGCTCTTAGGCCTGGTTTCGCATTGCTGCTCAGCAGAAGCAGCATTTGAAAGCATCTCTTAGCTGCTTTCAAAAACTGCCCCAAAATTGAAACATTTTCATTTTTTTAGAAGCTGCCGTTACCAAACAGCTCTCGGAACTGGTTTTAAAAAAATTTAAAAAAAAACAAGAATAACACAGAGAAGCAGCCACGATAAGCAATCCCAGACCCAATCTTAGTTAGGCTTGGCTTGAATTGCTGCTGCTTTTCAAAAAGCCACAAAAGAAGCAGCTTTTGACAGCCGGTGGGCGGCTGCTGTCAAAAGCTGTCCCAAAATTCAACCGACTTTTAGAAGTTTTTTGATAAGCTATCGTTACCAAACAACATAGGACCACTCTCCAAGAAAAAAAAAAACATAAGCAGCCTCCAATAAGCAGCTGAAGGCTGCATCCCCTTCGGCAGGCCTTCCTGCCCATGGCAACTCCTCAACGATGCTTACACAGCAATCTTTGCAACTGACAGAAACCACTATGATGCCACAGGATAGTTGGCCAAGCAGCCACGATAAGCAATCCCAGACCCAATCTTTGTTAGGCTTGGTTTGAATTGCTGCTGCTTTCAAAAGGCCACAAAAGAAGCAGCTTTTGACAGCAGGTAGGTGGCTGCTGTCAAAAGCTGTCCCAAAATTCAACCGACATTTAGAAGTTTGTTGATAAGCTATTGTTACCAAACAACATAGGACCACTCTCCAAGAAAAAAAAACATAAGCAGCCTCCAATAAGCAACTGAAGGCTGCATCCCCTTCGGCAGGCCTTCCTGCCCATGGCAACTCGTCAACGATGCTTACACAGCAATCTTTGCAACTGACAGAAACCACTATGATGCCACAGGATAGTTGGCCACTTCAGCTGCTGTAGTAGAAGGCACGGAAGGGCTTACATCAGCTACCTCGACAGCCGCCACAGCAACAACATTGAATATGTTGACAACCAGCATCCAGAAGCACTCTATTGCCAGCAAGGGCGGAGCCATGTAGAGCTGAGGGGGGCAATTGAACCCCTTAGTCGTGGTGAAATAGGAAAAGTTTGATAAATAAACAAAACTTTGCCACCACTTAAAATTTTCGATTTTGCCACTCATGTTAATCCAAACTTGACATTTTGAACCTATCAAGAAAAGGGAAAAGAAATCCCTTGAAGGAAAAGACACGAGAGATAGTAAATTAATTAAATATCAAGAGTATACACTAATTAAAGATTTATGGATCCCGGTCCCATCTAAAAAAAACAAAGCTATAGAATTGTTTTCCTTCTACATTATGGTTTCCTTAATTTATTTTTCTCCATATTACTACTATAGAAAACATGGTTGTCGTGGCAGAGTTTTTCCTTTTTCTAATTCTGATAGCCCTACATGGTTTCAAGTCTCATGATATCATCCTCTCAGCTCTCTATCATTGGGACAGGAAGAAAATAGAACACTTGGTAACTTACTCAGTTAGAACAACTTTCAATTTATTATCTTATTATTTTAATGACAACGATTATAGTACAGACTTTCGTTTGATTAAATTATAGTCTTAAGTTTGTATATTCTTAAGCTTCTTGTTTTTTATTTGCCCAAAAGAGCACTTGTTATACCTTTTATAAATCCAAAATTCAGTTGTGAATTCGAGAAAAAAAAATGTTGACCCCCCCCCCCCCCCCCCCCCCCCCTTATTGTCATATTCTGGCTCCGCCCATGATTGCCAGCTACCTACTCAGCCCCACCTTATCACCCACACAACCTTACGACCATAGTTAGAAGTATCAGCCATGCAAAATTGAGATGAATTAACTATTTTATTTTGATTGTTGTCAATATCAGCTCCGACGAATATCAAAAACATTGAGAAGCTCACTATAGTGTTAACTTATGATTTGCACACAGATTGTGTACTAGAATCAAGTTTTCTTATTATTTGTGAATTGGACAAGAATCTAAGGTGCTAAAGAAAGACGTGTTAAGTGGAATTCTGCAATTTTAAAGATAAAACTTTAGACAGGAAACCAAACTGAATTTTAAAACCTTGCTGGAAACCATAGGTACGGATTTATGTAAACTTTTACATTAACTGCCTGAATGAAAACAATAATTCGACTATCACCCTTACTATACAATCTATACCAACATCAGATGTACCATACGATGTGGGTCCCATATGATATGACATCCCTCTTAATCAAGAAAAGGCCCTTCTTTGATTTGGCATGTGAGAGCATGTGAAGACGATTACGTGAAAATCAAACCTCTCATATTTTTGAATTTTTTAACATGTCAGATTTGTAGTTTGAACCTAGAACTGACCAAAACCACCGAATCCTGAACTCAAAAAGGACAAACTGAAAAGTGAAACCGATATTACGGATCTTACTTTCAATGGAGACTTTGAGCATGAAAACTATTGCCAGCCTCGATCACTTTCTGCTTCACCACTGTAATGGCTCCCAATGACACCTCGACGTAATGTTGTCATCTCAAGCATCAGTGCTTCCGATTGCAACATGCACGGGATGAAATTTGGTTGGATGTCCTCGAAGTCAATGAGTGCCATCAAAGAAGAATCTAGGCCGATTGTAAGATCCAAATCAGTGGTGTAAGAACTGGCATCATCTCAATTGGAGAAGCAAGTTTGATTACATGGTCAAAAATTGGTAGGCACAACCTCAACCTAGTGCAAACCGATCTTGACAAAGCCTACTACAGGCGCTCCAACGCACACATGGAACACCAACAAACTAAATGCAGCAATTGTTCATGAACTTATAATGAGCATGAGGAGAAGCTGGTAGACAAATAGACAGATGCCTTATGATTGGTGCATCTACATGTACTGGAAAAAGCGTTGACAATTAAACTGAATTAGACAAGGCATTGATAGTGGTGCCAAATGGCATCACTAGGTAGCAGTAGGTTCCACTTAGGGTGATAAATGACACGTTTTCCTCGTCGTTCTGGTCCATCATGATCTGGTTGTAGCCTGAGTACACATCCATGATCTGGTTGTAGCCCGAGTACACATGGAACACATCCATGAAGGATAAAAGACCCTAACCCGAGGAGTTGACGACAAGCTGGTCAATCTTTGGCCGTGGATAATTATCTTTTGGGCAGGCATTGTTCATGTCTGTGTAGTCGACGCACATGAGACACTTTCCATTGGACTTCCTCACCATGACCACATTGACAAGCCATCTCAAGTATCTGACCTCCCGTATGAACTTGGCTTTAAGGAGTTTATCCACCTTCGTTTGGATGACCTCTAGTCTTTATGGGGCGAAAACTGTGCTTCTCTTGAGAAACTGGTTTGTAGTCGAGAGCTATCTTTAGCCCGTGCTTCCATTGATTGGTCGATGCACGACATGTCTTTAGGTGACAAGGCAAAGATGTCCATACTGTTTTTCAAAAACTGGATGAGTTCGTCTTTGACACGAGCACGCCTTGTACAAGCGCAACTTAGGCTGTAAAAACTTCTATAAAAACAACTATTTTTCAAATATACACGAACACACCTTGTACAAGCACAACTTAGACTTATACGACATCACGTCCAGTGGCGACTTAGCGATTCGGCAGTATCGAGACATGACATGTAAGTCTTGGGTAATTCGACATTCAACTAGTCACAGAACATGGTTCCTTTTCTAATTCCCTTGCCCAGGGCGAAAATGGGACGTCATTAGAATCATACTTCGTCTTCGGCTTAATATAAACAATCTCTTTATGAAGGACTCCGGACACTCCTTGTCTCCTTGTTTTATAAACAGGCTATTTCATTGTGATTTGTCGTCTTCGGGTGCCAATATAATGAACCTTGAAGGACTTTATGAGCACGCAATAGGAAGTGATAGATCCCTGGACGAATCATTAAATCACCTCAGTGTTTGACCCCTTTAGCGACAATAAGAAGAGTCTACAACTCACGGGTCCGGGATAGTTGATGATGACCATGAGATGGTTGAAGTTCTGGACATGGTAGTCCAGGTCCGTGGTGCCATCGTATTGATCCAGCATCAGTATTTTACTCTCTCTGGCATGGGTACCGATATGATGGCTTCACATAAAGGGCTTCGTGTGTAGGAAGGAGTTCTCATTCGCTCCTTGGTCTGGACAAGGTATCACTCGGGCGTGGGGTTGGGATGGTTGATCAGACAACTCCAACAGCACTATGGGGTATTCTCCACATAGATTGAGAACCCCACCCAACGCCAACAGCACGAACACTTCACTAATCAATGGCGTATCCGTGTAGCATCGTGACACTAATCTGACGTGACACATGCACTCCAGAATAAAATAGTACACGCCGACACCAAAATAAATGTATGTTGCATTACATGTATTGCTCCGTGACAAATTTGTGTACGCGCAAAATAGTCACACAACAATTCAGAATTTGCTACAGTCACTTAGTGCGCAAGCAAAATCACACCTAATAAAAAACATCATAACACATAATTCACCAAAAGTACTAGAATAAAAAAAAAAGAACACCGCTACTTACAGAACAATCCAGATCGCGCCGACTAGAGGAACCGCACCCCACAGCAACCCGCACAGAAGACCCACCACCTGCCGGATCCAGTGCAGAACGTCCCCCAATTGATCCTTCCAACCAGAAACAAAACCGCATACGTCACAAAAAAATCACAAAGTCGATCGAAACAAAACCCTAGAATCATCATCATCATCATCATCCAAACCTTGTCCCAAGAAGCTTCGGGATCGAGCAGCTTGGCGAACTTGAACGGGAGCGCGTGCCCGTTCTGCTGCTGCTGCTGGACTCCGGACTTCGCCGATTTGTTCTTCTTCATGGAGCTGATTCTAGGGTTTCTCGATCCGAGAAATTATTTTTGGGGGGGTCGATAAAATTATATGATAGGATCAAAGCTTGGATCTCGCGTAAAGAGAGAGGGAAGAAAAATGGAGATGGGGGTGTTCGGCATTTGTATTCTTGACATGCTTAGTGAAATTTTAGTCCCACATCCGAAATGCACTATGTGGTATCTCAACATATATAGGCTTCTATGTATTGTTGGGATGTGCACATGGGTGATGATCCAAAGGTGGAAACCATGTGGATGATTTTACTAAGAATTAAGAATAATGCTCCATAGTAAGCTTTCAGTTTTTTGCTCTTGGAAAATTTATTTCCATGGGAGCTAAGCCCCATAGGGCTCGGGCTCGGGCTCGGGCTTATTCTTACCTCTTAGCGACTTGGGCTCGGGCTCGGACTCATGAGGCGTAATGTGGCGTTTTGTTGGCGTACTTTGCAGTTACGCGGGCCTCGTTACGCGAGCCCAGTTACGTCGGCCCAGTTACGCAGCCCAGTACGCGCAGCGTGCGTAGAGTGCGCAGCATACGCAGTGTGCGTAGAATGCATAGTGTGCGCAGGTTGCGTAAAGGGGCTGTGTGCGTAAAGTACAAATCACGCTGGTTACGCGAGTGGCACAACTTGCGGCAGAACGTGTCTTTGTATTTTCTGAGTTTTTTGCTCTTGGAAAATTTATTTCCATGGGAGCTAAGCCCATAGGGCTCGGGCTCGGGCTTATTCTTACCTCTTAGCGACTTGGGCTCGGGCTCGGACTCATGAGGCGTAATGTGGCGTTTTGTTGGCGTACTTTGCAGTTACGCGGACCTCGTTACGCGAGCCCAGTTACGCCGGCCCAGTTACGCAGCCCAGTACGCGCAGCGTGCGTAGAGTGCGCAGTATACGCAGTGTGCGTAGAATGCATAGTGTGCGCAGGTTGCGTAAAGGGGCTGTGTGCGTAAAGTGCAAATCACGCTGGTTACGCGAGTGGCACAACTTGCGGCAGAACATGTCTTTGCATTTTCTGAGCGGTTGCTCCATATTCGGGGTGGTTATTTCCACGTCCCTAATATTGTGTTAATCGGGCAGTTGTTGCAGGGGCCTATATAAGGTCTCCTCCTTCTCTCTCACAAGATAGAAATAATACACAGGTAGTAGACAGAAAGTTTACAAGTATTTAGAAGCTGTGAGAGAGAAGAGAGGGATTGTACTAGCGTTGAGTTCTGCACGGGAGTTCGTGTTCATCCGATGAGTCAGAAGAGCAAGAGTGTTCCAAGTTCTCCGACGAACTTGCTGGTTCCTGGAAGCTATTCGTGTGGGGCGAATAAAGCTTTGAGCAACGGTGATCATTCACCCCAGCAGGAGTTTTTTCCATCTTTCGCCTGTCACCTTCTTCGTTTATCAGAATTCTATTAGCGCACCTTCGGTGAAGTGTTCGCGTTGGTAGAAATCTGTGCACCTTATGTGAAGTGTTGCATCACCTTCTTCGTTTATCATAATTCTATTAGCGCACCTTCGGTGAAGTGTTCGCATTGGTAGAAATCTGTGCACCTTCTGTGAAGTGTTACATTAGTAGAATTTCTGTTACGTATCTTCTGTGAAGTGTTACGTAATAACGATTGTTTTTACAGTTATTACGAATTCTCAGTTTTCCATCGAAAAATTGTGCCCAGGCAATAACAATCTCAAAGCTTTATAGCTACGATGGAAAACGTTAATGTTTCACTCTTCAATTCTAACTTTTGTAAGTTAGAAAAGTTTGATGGAGAACATTGCCAAGTCTGGAAGAGGAAGGTTTATCTCACCCTTCAACTCAAAGGCGTAGATCACGTGCTTCTGGAGGAAGAACCTACTGTTCCAGATGTTGGGTCTGCTGCCGCAACCACCGCGGCTACTAAACTTCAAGCAAAATGGAGAAGGGAAAATAGTATTTGTAGGCTGCTTATCCTGAATGCTATGGAAGATTCCCTTGCAAAATCCTATTCTAAGAAGACTATCGCTAGAGACATATGAGATTCTCTAGAAAAACTCTATGAAGAAGACAAGAACCGCAGTAAAATCTTTGTGGTTGAAAAATATCACAAGTGGTTCTTTGAGGATGAAAAGTCTATGTTGTCGCAGGTGAAGGAGTTCCTGAAACTGCGACAGAAGCTGGAAGACGAGGCGATGCCCCTCCCCGACAAGTTTGTTGTTGGAGGGATTATCTCAAAGCTCCTCGCTGGGTGGAGCAAGTTTTATGCAAACATGCATAAGAAGAAGCTGGAGATCACCATTGAAGATCTCCTGCAGGAAATCTATGTTGAGGACCAGATGCGGGCTCAACTGAAGGTGGACGCACTGTCCAAACAATTGGCTAACGCTAATTTGGTACATTCAAGGGAACCAAGGGGAAAGCATGCGGCTTCCTAAAGCAAGAAGAAGGACCTTAACAATCTGAAAGTCAATGGTACTTCAATAAAGAAGAAGAAGCCAAAGTCTCACTTGGCTTGCTTCAAGTGTGACAAGAAGGGCCACTTTAAGAATGAGTGCAAAGCAAAAGCCAAGCAATCGGAGCAAGGAGAGCCTAGTAAGGTATCTATGATCACTGATGTTGTTGTTATGATTGTGCAGGTTGATGCGGTAGGAACTGATGCTGACTGGTGGGTAGACACTGGAGCCACCTGCCATGTTTGCTCCAGTAAGGAGTGGTTCACCACCTACACCCCTACTTCTGATGTGGTTATGGTGGCGAATCAGGCACAAACTGAAGTGCTTGGGATCGGGACAGTGGTATTGAAGCTGACTTCTGGCAAGTCTCTGACGCTTCAAGGCGTGAAGCATGTACCTGCTATCGCCAAGAACCTGATCTCAGGAGGCCTACTCTGCAAAGCAGGCCTCAGGATGGACATCAATGCTGGCTAGATGGTGATATCTATCAGGGGAACATATTTCGAAAAAGTTTTTTATACCGAAGGAATGTTCAAAATTCAGCTTGTAAATCAGTTCAATGTTGTTAATACAATCACTCATTCTGCTTATACTTTTGAGTTGTGGCATAATAGGCTAGGACATGTTCATTCTAAGTGAATTAACAGAATGTCTAGTCTATGGCTTATCTCCAAGTGTGGGGGTAAGGTAGAGAAATGTGAAGTTTGTGCTCAAACTAAGATCACAAGGAAACCCTTTCCTCGGGTTAATCGAAGTACAGATCTTCTGGAGTTAGTACACTCAGATATCTGTGACTTCAAACAATTCTCTACAAAGGCCGGGATGAAGTATTTTATAGCCTTCATTGATGACTTCTCTAAGTATGCCTTCGTCTACTTGCTGAAGACTAAAGACGAAGCATTTGAGAAGTTCAAGGAGTTCAGGGCCGTAGCTGAGCGGCAAACTGGACAACAACTCAAAAGAATAAGAAGTAATCGGGGTGGGGAGTATAGGTCTTATGAATTTACATCATTCTGCAAAGAACATGGAATTGTCAATGAGACTACGGCTCCGTACTCTCCTCAATCCAACGGAGTAGCTGAGAGGAAGAACAGGACGTTGACAGAAATGATAAACTCAATGCTGTTGACTGCGGGTCTTATCACCCCCAGTTTTCGAATTAGGGATATTTTTGTCATTTTTTAAGTTTTATAATTTTTAGGAATTTTATTTGATTTTATGTGATTTTTTTGGGATCACTACCAAAATACATGGATTTACCAACGGCCTTATCCGTCGGTAGTCCGTCGCCAAAAATAAATACCGACGGATTACCGACGGATATTTTGGTAAAACAGCCGTCGGGAATAACCTCGTCGCTAAAACATATCCGTCGCTACTCCGTCGCTCAGCGACGACTTAGCGACGGAATACCGTCGGCGCATTTAAATATATATAGCGACGGATTACCGACTAGCTTTCGTCAAAACATGTATCAGGATATAGGGTTAGCGACGGAAAACTCCGTCGCTAACGAGTCGGCAAAACCGTATCAGTGATTTTCTGATACCCAATATCCGTCGCTAATCCGTCGTAAATTTGTCGGCAAAAGCGTATCAGAGATTTTCTGATACCCAATTACCGACGGACATTCCGTCGCTAAACCGTCGCTCAATGTAAAATTCTCCAGGTAGCGACGGATATTACGTCGCCAATCCATCGATACATTAAATTCCTACAGTTAGCGACGGATAGTCCGTCGGGACTTTGTCGCCAGTCCGCCGTAAGTTAGTCGCCAATCCGTCGCTAATGCTAAAATTTATGGACATCAAACAGCATCAGTTCGACGGATCGTCCGTCGCCAATCCGTCGCTTTTTTGAAATGCTCTAGGTAGCGACGGATTTTACGTCGCCACTCCGTCGCTAACCTCAGTTTCTCCAGTTAGCGACGGATTATGGTCGCCAGTCCGCCGTAAGTTAGTCGCCAATCCGTCGCAAAAGCTAAAATTTCTGGACATCAAACAGCATCAGGTCGACGGATCGTCCGTCGCCAATCCGTCGCTTTATTGAAATGCTCCAGGTAGCGACGGATAGTCCGTCGCCACTCCGTCGCTAACCTCAGTTTCTCCAGTTAGCGACGGACTATCCGTCGCTGAGTGGTCGCCAGTCCGCCGTAAGTTAGTCACCAATCCGTCGCGAAAGCTAAAATTTCTGGACATCAAACAGCATCAGGTCGACGGATCGTCCGTCGCCAATCCGTCGCTTTATTGAAATGCTCCAGGTAGCGACGGATTTTACGTCGCCACTCCGTCGCTAATGTCAGTTTCTCCAGTTAGCGACGGACTATCCGTCGCTGAGTGGTCGCCAGTCCGTCGCTAACTGCTAATTTTTGAAAAAAAAATACTGCAAACAGACTCTTTCCTGTTTATACAACACATCCAACACAATATCAAACATGCAAAATATCCATATACAACACCATATATCCATATCCAACACGAATATCCAACGTATCCAATATCCAACACCATATATCCATATGCAAAATATCCATATCCGACACCAATATCCAACGTATCCAATATCCAACAAAATATTACCAACACAATATATCCAATATCCAACATTAAATTATCCAAACATAAAAAAAATATCCGAACATACAATGTATCCAAATGTCTACAAAACCAACAACATAAACAAAATCAAACCCCGTCCGTCGGATCGTCTCGTGCTCGTGCCGCCGCATCCGCTTTGCGTATGTACTCCTCCACCGTGTGTGCCGACACTTGGGACAAGACATGGTCTGGAAGTGCGCGTAGCTGCTCTGGCGATATCATGTCAAGGAGCGTCAATATGGTGTTATCCGATACGATGCGGGCGTCCGCAGAGCGGTTAAACGAAAGCCGTCCGGGGGAAGAAGGACCAGGTCGATACGAAGCACCGGCAGCAGCAGTAGACAGACCGGGAGCAGACGGATATTGGGTGCTTCAAGATACAACTGAAATATAGCGATATTTAATTATCGTCATCGTCCTCTTCCTCGGCCTCGGCCTCATCATCATCATCATCCTCATCGTCGAATTCATCTGTATCCTCATCCTCATAAAGTTCTTCTTCTTCTTCTTCTTCTTCTTCAGTCTCAATACTTGGGACAAGACGCCTCTTTCTCCCCTGGTTGACATCTAAGTCTTGTATATCAACCTCTTCCTCCCCTCTATTTTCATCAGCAAGAGGTATATCAACCTCTAATTCAACATCCATGTCACAAGACTGTTGTCCCAAGTATTGGGGCTTTTCGATCTGGTCCTCTTGGTATGCTGGGTCTCCAACGTTGAATGTATTTCTAGATTTAATCTTGCATACTGCCCACCAGTCAAAGCGATCTCTACGACGCCTTGGGTAGCTTGTATAGTAGACTTGAACAGCCTGACTTGCTATCGCAAACGTATCGGACCCTCTATACCTCCTGCGATGATTTATATCGACGAATCCAAATTGTTTATCGATTCTCCAACCGATATTTGGTGTCGTATCGAACCACTCACATTTGAACATAACAATATGCATATCAAATGGGGCACTATATTGTAATTCTACAATATCCCGAAGTACTCCATAATAGTCAAAGTTCGGCTCGTCGTCATAGATTGTGCCTCTTATGCAAACACCAGAATCCTTCGTACTGAAGCCGTCATTGAAAAATTCAGCATTTATAGGATGTTGAGTTGTCTTAAACTTGAAGCCATTAACGACATAGCCGGGCCAAGTCTTTGCATGCTTCTTCGGTCCCAATGACAAATAACGAATGCTCTCATTTGTGAGTGTACTTGGTTCAGCTAATAAAACCTGTAAACTTTAAATGTTTTAGTTGCATATATATATTTAAATGGTAGCCGCATAACATATTATCTCAGTTACTTACGTAATCTCGAAACCATGATGGAAAGGTAAAATCAACCTCTCTTTGAAGTCCCTCATCGGTAATATCGGGTGTCCTTATTTTGACTTCATCTCTAAATACACTGTTAGAGAGAATAAAAATTAGTGCAGTCACTTACCTCACCAAATTAGAGATTATAACGAGGTGTAGTCACTTACTTCTCCAAATCTCTCACTTTTTGTATGTCACAATTTAACAAGACATATCAATGAGCGGCATCATACTCATCGTCACTCAACCACCGTTTCTTACTAGCCCCAATAGGCTTGTCCCTTAAATTGAATATACCTCCTTCCTCAACGTCTTCGTCATTCCTTTGAGGTCTATTTCGATTTGTCTCAACATGAGTATCGAAATAAATGGAGCAAAAGTTTGACACCTCCTCGATAAGATATGCTTCGCATATCGAAGCCTCTATATGAGCCTTGTTGCCAACTTTCTTCTTTAGATGATGTAGATACCTAGAGAGACAAATTATCTTGAGAATTAACAATGAATTGTAAAATCCACTTAAATTATATCGATTTTTATTTACCTTTCAAAGGGGTACATCCATCGATAATGAACAGATGCACCGACACGGGCTTCGTATGCTAGATGAATCGGTAGATGCTCCATACTGTCGAAGAAACTCGGTGGAAATATTTTCTCTAACTTACAAATTGTTAAGACAATCTTCTCCTCAAGTTGTATCATATGTTGCACCGTGAGCTTAGTTGAACAGATATCCCTGAAGAATGTAGACAGCTCGGCCAACGGAACCCATACAGTAGAAGACAACAACTCTCTCAACGCAATGGACAGTAATCTTTCCATAAACACGTGGCAGTCGTGACTCTTCATTCCTGTTAGCTTGCGTTCATTGAGATCAACGCATCTAGACAAATTCGACACATAGCCGTCGGGAAATCTTAAAGTAGATATCCACTTGCAGATTATTAATCTATCTTCCTTGCTCAATGCGTATGGCGCTATCGGCTTAGTTACTTGTCCACCAGCTCCCCTTTGTATCAAGTTTAGATTATAACGTTTGCATATCTCGGCCATGTCTTGTCTTGCTTTTGGATTGTCCTTCGTCTTTCCTTTAATATCCATAACGGTATTGAAGACATTATCGAACACATTCTTTTCGATATGCATGACATCAAGATTATGCCTAATAAGATTATCTTTCCAATAAGGCAAGTCCCAGAAGATACTCCGTTTGGTCCAGTTATGGCTTTGTCCGAACCCCTCGACGCGATTGTTCGATGGATCTTCCATTGCGGTGGGCAATTCCTTTACATCTTCCCAAATATCGTATCCCGACAATCTGGCAGGAGGTTCAGAAAATTTTTGTTTTCCATATCTGAACGCGTCCTTGTTCTTTCGCCAAGGATGTCTCGTTGGCAGAAATTGACGGTGACAGTCAAAGAAAGAAGTTTTTCCTCCATATCTAAGGCGGAACGCCTTACTATTTTCCATACATATCGGACAAGACATGTTGTCGTGCGTACTCCATCCCGACAGCATACCGTATGCTGGAAAATCATTGATTGTCCACATGAGTGAAGCTCTCATCTGAAAGTTTTGTTTTCTGGAAATATCATAGTTCGTGACGCCGATCTTCCACAACTGTTTCAGCTCATCCACCAACGGCTGTAAATATATATCGATGTTCTTTGTCGGATTTTTGGGACCGGGTATAATAGCTGTCAAGAACATATAAGGAGTCTTCATACACATCCATGGTGGCAGATTATAAGGGGTAAGAATGACCGGCCAGCATGAGTATTGAGATCCCGACTGTCCGAAAGGGGCGAAGCCATCAGAACATAGCGCCAGGCGTACATTTCTAGGCTCTGCAGCAAAATCTGGATGACACAAATCAAAATATTTCCACGCCTCCCCATCCGAAGGATGTGACAATTCTCCTTCGTCCTTTATGCGATCTTCACTGTGCCACGTCATGTGTTCTGCTGTATTCAGAGACATATACATCCTCTGTAAGCGCTTCGTGATCGACAAGTAATGCATATACTTGTAAGGACGTCATTTTCTAGTTGACTTTCCTTTTCCCTGTATTGTCTTGTAACGATCCGCATTACAGAACCAACAACTTTCTAATACGCAATTCTCTTTGTAATACAACATGCATCCGTTGCTACAGCAATCTATCTTCTCGTACCCCAGTCCCAGTTGTCGGACCATCATCTTTGACTTGTAGAAGTT
Source organism: Iris pallida (assembly GCA_029216955.1). Lineage (NCBI taxonomy): Eukaryota > Viridiplantae > Streptophyta > Magnoliopsida > Asparagales > Iridaceae > Iris > Iris pallida. The sequence goes on from JANAVB010020600.1 coordinate 9,784,732, forward strand.
TCTTGGGAGCTCTTTTTATTCCTTCGGTAACACCTCATTAGTTAATTGTGTGATCCGATCATAGCAAGCTTGTGGCAAGTTAAAATCAGACTTTATGTTCAACAACCGCATCGTCACTGACAGTGCGGAATGAGTCTCACAACCAGGATATAGAGGAGTATCTGCGTCCTTAAACATATCATAGAACTCCTTTGCCTCGGAATTAGGATCCTCCGGATCAAAATTAGGCCCTGCCGCAGCATACACCATATCTCGTGCAAGGTTCTGCATGTCTCCATAATCCACAGAGCATCCGTCGTCTTCGAGGACATCCGTTGCAGCATTATCATCAAAAGCATAAGTACCAGCTTCTGCAGCCTATCTTTCTGAATATAATTCACCTTGCGATGACCACAGGCCGTAATCACGTACG
>JANAVB010020600.1:9790143-10047643 GCA_029216955.1 Iris pallida
TCCATTGTTCTAGATCTAAGTTTCTTCTATTTTCGGTTTTGTATGGTTTTGATCTATTTAAGTTGTATTTTTATGGGTTTTGATGTTCTTATGTTGGAGAGAATTGAATTTCACCCAAGATAGAACTTTGCAAAGTCGAATTTGGACTTATTTTGACCAAGTTATGGACTTGAAGCTTTGGGTTCAACCCATGGAATACTTGCTGATTTGGAGAAGACAGTGAGCAGTGCGCGAGCTTTTTAGCTTGCGCCACTGAGCTGCACGCGCTCTTTAGCGCAGCGCAGTCTGACCCCATACGCTGCCTTTTGGGAGCGTATGACTCGCATACGCTCGCTTGCTTGACAAGGAGTCGTATGGAGCCCATACGCTGCCTTTTGGGAGCGTATGACTCGCATACGCTCGCTTGCTTGACAAGGAGTCGTATGGAGCCCATACGCTGCCTTTTGGGAGCGTATGACTCGCATACGCTCGCTTGCTTGACAAGTAGTCGTATGGACCCCATACGCTGCCTTTTGGGAGCGTATGACTCGCATACACTCGCTTGCTTGACAATGAGTCGTATGGATCGCATATGCTGCCTTTTGGGAGCGTATGACTCGCATACGCTCGCTTGCTTGACGAGGAGTCGTATTGAGTACATACGCTGCCTTTTGGAAGCGTATGACTTGCGTACGCTGACTTGAGCGTAGCCTGACCTGAGCGTAGCTTGACCTGAGCGTAGCCTGATTACCCTGGATCTTCTATAGCCCTGTATATTGATATTTTATTAGATATTTTACGCCCATTTTATATCCTTACGCCTTTTGTCATGAACTTGATAATCACGAATTTATGTAATATGTTTGGAAAAGATAACTGAGCCTGACACGATAGTGCCCCGTAGTGGTGCACTCCTGACATGAGTAACCTGACATGACCTGATAGTGGCCCGTCGTGGCGCACTCCTGACAAGTACACTTGACCTGATAACCTGACATGATTATCTCGAATAGCTATTGCGATGGCTACTTGACATGACATGACCTGTATAATAACCTGGACACCGTGGACGATTGTGCTTGTATAAATAAACCAGTCCTGTCTTGCATCATGTCTAGGATGGGACTCCTGAGTACCACGGTCAAGAGTACCTATTGAAATAAACTAAGGGCTAATAACTAGATTAATACATTAGTCATGAAGAGATTTCCCAGCTACAGGCAATCCCGTTACCTGGGCACGCCTTGGGATCTGTAGCCTGCCGTCGAGTAGGACACATTTTCAGCACACTGTCATGTGTTGCACCCTTCAAGCTACCTAAGGGTACATTCGTTTCCTGGACGATGTACCCACCTGAATTCAACTCTAATCTTTTAACCCGGGGAACCTGGATGGTCTGCAGGGCTTGTGGCTGTGGAATAATCTTACTGCATCTTGTTAGTAATTAGGCTTGTGACAACCCTAGTTAGTTAAAGTATCAAGCCGTAATTCTTGCTTGGCCGTGAAGTGATTGGATGGAGTCTAACCAGTCTAGTCTTGCCCTGATCCTGTTCCAGATTTTTTAATGATCAGAATGCTTGTATTTATTTTACCGATAAATGGTGAGAATTCCAAGTTCTGTTCAGACGAAGGGTTACAACCCCGGTCCTTGTTTGGTTTACGGGTTGTAACCTGGTTATCTGAATAGTTCCATGGTTATCTCGTCGTATATCATCCTGGTGTATTTTCTTTATTTCCAGTTCTTACTTTTATTTATATCTTGTGCTGATTGCTGGTTTTTAGTTCTTAAGTGAAGCTTCCTTTATGGCACTTGCTCTTTCTGGGGTCTGACCCAGCTGGTTTTGTATGGCCAGATTTCGGAGCAGCTCCAGAGGATCTACCGACCTTCCTGCCAGATGGTGAACACTAGAAGGAATCCTGGCAACGAGTGGGTTATTTTTGGCTCTCCCACTCTATTGTAAAAATATTCTTTTGAGACGTTTAGCCGACGAGCACCTGTTTAGCTCGATTGCACTTACTTACTGTCTGCCTACGGGCTGTAACATGATTAACAGATCCTAGGGTTGATCATGTATGACTAAACTCTTGCTAGTCCTAACATTTTGTAACGACTAGCTTCATGATCAGCTGAATATGTAATATTTGGGATGCCTTATTATTGTATATTTAATGATCATATATCTTGTAACCTTACTTACTTGCTTGTGATTGAGACACTAGGCTTGTTTATGACCTTAAGAGACTGCTGGCTTGTAGATAAACCCTCATGTATCTAGACAGCCGTGACCGTATAGCGAGATGAATTCCATTTCATATACGTAGCTGGCTATGTCCGCCCCCGCTCTCCAGTATTCTGGTTCTGGGGCGTGACATGGTTTAAGTGGTGGCCCATGCAGGTCTTGTAAATCAAGATATGTGAGGGTTTACCGAATAGATGTCTCAATCAGTATTCGTCCTTGATCTCTGCTCGTATCTTCTGAATCCCTGGATTTTTGTCCTGATCATATGCTTGTATCGTTGATATGTCCTGGTCCTTCCTTATTGTTCCCTATGTCGTCTTCTTCAGCGTCATTGTTCGTGGTCCTACCGACCAGCAAGGCGGAGCACCTCCCGCGGACCAGCAGCAACCTGGAGATCAAGCCCAGCATTCCGGAGTAGCCTCCAGAGTCGTGCCTTCTGGCGGAGAGCCACCAGTCCATCCAATTCAACCTGTAGAACATGATGACGGCACTTTGGTAGGACTCGTCAGGACCTTGATAGCTTCCCAAGATCGTCGTGGAGACACCTTGCAACAGGCAGTGACGGATGCTTTGACCCGGGGTGGTCATCAGGATAACAGCGCGGCCAACAGCTTCAAGCGCTTGAACCCTCCATTCTTCGACGGTAGTGAAGATGCTATCGCAGTAGATGTATGGCTTCAGGACACAGAGGTGATTCTAGAAGCAGCCAGGACTCCAGAGAACGAGAAGGTGGCCGTTGTGCGCCTACAGTTGTTAGATCTTGCCCGCAGCTGGTGGGCAGCACAGGCCGTTGGATTAGCAGCACCTATTGCTTGGGCAGTGTTCAGGGAGAGATTCCAGACCAAGTATTTCGATGCCGTGGCTCGGTACGATCTACAGACGAGGTTTACCAATCTGAAGCAAGGAGGCAGGACGGTCGACGGATATGCGGCCGAGTTTTCCAGACTCAGTCGGTTTGCTCCCACCCTGGTGGCAACCGAGTATGATAGAGCCCAGCGGTTCCAACAGGGACTTCACCTGGAGATCTTGTTGGCAGTTGAGCAGTTTGAGCATCAGACTTTTGATGCAGTCTTGAGAGCAGCCCGGAGGCATGAGTATACCTCCCAGAGGATTGTGGATAGGGCCGGAGGTCGGAAGAGATCTCACGGCCAGATGAATCAGTCTTCAGCACCGGCCCCGGCAGCCAGGGCTTTGACTATTGGAGCTCCGAGGCGAGCGGCCTCAGTGAGACGCACCCTCAGCAGCAGCAGAAGCAGAAGCAGTCTTCCGCAGTGGGATGTTCTCATTGTGGGAAGCCAGGCCATGTGGTGGCAGAGTGCCGTAGGGCGCAGGGATTGTGTCTGGCTTGTGGAGCAGCAGACCATAGGATTGGATCCTGCCCGAATAGGGGTGGTTCATCATCGTCCAACCTTTCTAGCTCCTCGGTGAGAGGACCAGCTCCGGTCCAGCAGCAGCAGTATCCATTGCCGAGGCCCTTGTCGCCTCAGACCCAAGTGTTCCAGCAGCAGAACCCCCAGCAGTATGCACAAGTCCCAGCCCAGAGTCAGAGCAGACAGCGAGGATTTCAGCAGAGGGGACCAGCACCCCGAGGGTACGGTCAGGCTATGGTAATGACCGTGGAGGAAGGATTGGCACCAGGAGAGGTAGTGGCAGGTACTATTCTCGTCAACTCCTTTCCAGCTTCAGCTTTATTTGATTCTGGTGCATCGCATTCATTTATGTCTGCACGATTCATGACACGGGTAGGATTGGAGCCCGAGTCATTATCAGTAAGGCTTAATATACTTACTGGTAACGGACTTGTGGGAGTAGATAGAGTGTTTTCCTCGTGTCGGATTGTAGTTAGCGGTAGAGAATTCCCCGCTAGATTGATAGAGTTCCCGAAGGCCGATTATGATGTGGTCCTAGGGATGGATTGGTTGAGGAACCAGTATGCTAGGATAGACTGCCACATTGGCAGGGTTGTTTTTAGCATTCCAGGCGAGCCGAAGTTTTCTTTCTCCCGAGGCGAAGTTGAGTCATCTCCTCCAGTATTACGGATGGCAGTAGCAGCAGTTCAGTTGCCCAGGATAGTCGAGGAGTTTCCAGATGTTTTCCCAGAAGAACTTCCAGGTATGCCTCCGGAGCGGGAGATCGAGTTCACTATAGACTTGATTCCCGGGACAGCCCCAGTGTCAGAGAGAGTCTACAGGATGGCGCCGTCAGAGTTGGAGATATTGTACAAGATGATTGAAGAGCTTAGAACCAAGGAATTCATTCGTGCTAGTGGATTGCCTTGGGGAGCCCCGATGCTTCTTGTAAAAAAGAAGGATGGTACGTCCAGGTTATGTGTTGATTATCGTACCTTGAACTCAGTAAAAATCAAGAACAGATACCCTCTTCCAAGGATAGATGACTTGTTTGATCAACTCAAGGGGCTTCAGTATTCTCGAAGATTGATTTGCGCTCAGGTTATCATCAGATCAGAGTCAGGGAGCAGGACATCCCGAAGACAGCTTTTAGATCGAGATATGGGCATTGGGAATTCCTTGTTATGCCTTTTGGAGTAACCAATGCGCCGGCAGTATTCATGGACCTCATGAATCGCATCTTCATGCCTTACTTGGATCAGTTTGTGATTGTGTTCTTGGATGACATTCTGGTCTACAGCAAGAGTGAGGCGGAGCATGAGCAGCATCTCCGTATAGTTCTTCAGATCCTCAGAGAGCACCAGCTGTATGCCAAGTTCAGTAAATGCGAGTTCTGGCTCGATCGTATTTCATACTTGGGTCATATCATCACCAGAGGAGGAGTAGAAGTGGATCCCCAGAAGATTGTAGCTATTGAGTCATGGCCAGTACCCAGCATAGTTGCAGAGGTTCGTAGTTTTCTTGGATTGGCCGGCTATTACCGGCGATTTGTTTCAGATTTTGCTCGAATCTCAGCGCCATTAACGCAGTTGACCCGCAAGGATGCGCAGTTTGCTTGGACAGCAGAGTGTCAGAGTTCTTTTGAGCAGTTGAAGCGAGGCCTGATAACAGCTCCTATTCTCACGCTTCCAGATGGGACCGGAGGATTCTCAGTGTACTGTGATGCATCAGGTAGAGGCCTAGGGTGTGTTCTGATGCAGCATAAGAAGGTAATAGCTTATGCGTCACGACAACTTCGTGATCATGAGAGGAATTATCCAACCCATGACTTGGAGCTGGCAGCAGTGGTGTTTGCACTTAAGTTGTGGAGGCACTACTTGTATGGAGATAGGGTGGAGATTTTCACCGACCACAAGAGCCTGAAGTATGTTTTCACCCAGAAGGATCTTAACATGCGTCAGAGAAGGTGGCTGGAGCTTTGTAACTCTACTTTTCTGAATATTGTAGAATTTAAATTTTTATATTGAGTCATGGTTGGGAATATTTTTATATTTTAACATAGGTGAAGTTATATTTTCATTATTAATTATTTATTTATTTTGTGCTAACTTCCATTTAAACCTAATTGGGTTGGGCTATCACTGCCAGCCCAAACTGAAATCTTCCTTTAAAAATCAACTAAGTGTTAGCTTTAGGCTATATTTTTCCTGCTCCTCTAAAGAAGTACTGGAGGGCTCTCGAATTTGAATTTCCCTCAACGGCCATGTGCTCTTCTAACAACCTTGTCAGAAATTTTTCGCCGATAGGTAGGTCTAATCCTCACGCCAACCCTGCGTAGAGATCAAGCTACCAGCCCTATTTAAGCACTCTTCTTCCTTCATTATTCTCTGTAACTTTTCCCTGAGAAATTCTCTTTCCATTCTTTCCTTCCCGAGCTCTTCTCCATTATCGATCTAATTCTAGGAGGAAATCAAACATTGGCGAATGGCTTGGTGATGAGTTGTTCCATTCGTCGAAGTCCCATCTTCACATTGAAGCCATTCCTTCAACAATGAGCACAGGCGATTTATAACTGCTGGTAAGGTGGATCGATCTCTGATTTGTTTTGAAGTATTCTCAAATTATGGTGAAACTGATCTGATCCTCATCGATTTGGATTTTGATCTGATTTTTCCTCTTCACAGTTTAGTTGTTGATCTGATCTTGAAGATCATTTGAGTAACTCAGGATTACAATTTGTGAGTATAAATTATAATTTCGACTCTTCCAATCTTTGGATTCCCTGTTCTTAATCATCTCAATTGATATCAGATTTCAATTGTTCTGCATAATCACTAATCCAGGAATCGATAGATCGACTGGCTCCGTTTAGGTAGGTAATCATTCTTGATTGATTTTCTCTTGAGATTCCACTTTGATTTGAATTGTATCGAAAGATTATAATCATTTGAAATACTTGAGATTGATCGGGTCCTGACCAGTGGGTTGGAATCGAGTTCTCATATTTTTCTTGAATTCGAAACAGAGGAGTTGGGAGGATCCAACAGTTTATTTCTGATCCTAAATTGTTTGATGGAATGTTCCAACCAGGTTTTGACGACCACTGGACACCTGAAACTGTACCTAGGAATCTCTTCTGTTTGCAACTCATCTCAGGTAACATCCAATATCCTTGTTGTTAATTATGGAGTAGCATAATGAGAATTGTATCAAACCTGGCATGAGACTAATAGTGTATCAGTCCCCTGTTCTAAAAAGTTGTGCCAATCTGAACCTGAGTCTCACTGATTCTAAAGTTGGAAATCAAATGATATTGAAGGATTTAGAAACTGACTTTTTGAGCTGTCCTGGTATGGACATTTAGGGGATGCAAATGTGTTTGGATGACTGAATTGTATATCAGTCTTAAACTGAGAAAACCCTGTTATGTGTGATTCATTTATGAATTTATATGTGCTTCCATATATGAATTTATATGTGTTTTCATATATAGATTGATATGTGAATTCATATATGAATTTATATGTGTCTTCATATATGGAACAGTAGATTTCTTCCTGTTAAATTATAGACCTCTTTTCATCTGAACTTGGGAACATATGGAGTCAGGAACTGTGTTACTTCAGGACAACTAATAAGAGTGTGGGTTTTTGGTTGAACTAATCTCTAGGATAGTGAAGTCCAGATCTGTAGGGGTTAGGTACAACCTGTAGGATTCATGTTTTGTTTGTTGCAAGTCTATGTTTAGTTAAAGGAGACAAGTTGATTGGTTTTTTTGCACTGATGAACATAGTGTCCCCGTTATTGCCAAGGCCTGAATGCTGAGCATCATAGCAGGATTCAGTATCAATTTCCAGTTGAGAACTGAACCTTGTTCAGAAATCATGTAATACTGAATATGATAGGACTAGTGTTAATTCATGCTCAGGACTTTTACTGTCCAAAACTCAGGAAACCTGGAGTATATCCTATGGAACCAGGAATGTATTCCTGTGTGGTTCCAGGAATTACTCTGTGTGGTTCCAGGAATTACTCTGTGTGGTTCCAGGAATTACTCTGTGTTCCAGGAATGAATTCCTGTGTGTTTCCAGGATGTGTCCTGTGGTAAACTCAGGAGTTTTGTTGTCTCAGAGATTAGGAGACTTGGAGTCTCAGGAACCAAGAACCTGAGAATCTTAGAAATCTGATTTGAGAGTTCAGTTCATCCTCAGGAAATCTGGAAACTTGGAGTATGCAGTAGGTAGTTTGTATCCTATTGCATGAGTTCAATTGATGGATTTGGTTGACACATACAGTAGCCATTTACTCTGTGTTCTTCATATCAGTTGTTCTCGATTTTAACATGATTAGGATTGTAATTAGATGGCCAGTTATGTTCTGAATATCCTGTTTCCTGGCAGATTTTCAGTGTGAACTTGAGAAGCCAATAAACCCTTTTAGTTGAACCCAGGAACTAGATAAAGCTCAACATTTATCCTGGGTCCTCAAATTATTATTTTTGGTAAATCTTTTGGGGGTCCCTTGTGAATTATACTTTCCTGGGACAATACACAATGTTATTGAGAGCCCAAGCCATATACCAAGCCCTGTTTTATGACAGGATCCTAATGGGATGTTGGAATCCAGATAAGTTCAGTGTTAGAAATGTCATTCTTTAAGTTAAGGATTATTTACTCTACTTAAGTATGTGAAGGTTTAAAATAGAAATAATGGAATCTACTCTTGTACTAGTCTTACTACTAAGTTTTGTCTTAATCATATCATCATGTGTTTTAGTTATTATAAGTTCTTGCTAATCTAGGATAAGGAGTAATATTGATACCCTATAGGAAACCATAGAAATTAAGGTTTTTATTATAGGAAAATATAGTGTGAATAGATTCTTGATAAACCAATTTAGAATTAGCTGTCTACTAACCAACTTGTACACATCATTATTACATTACAGGAGGATATCTAGCTCTTTTGCCTACTTGTACTTCCTGGAGCAAGGCAAGTACACTCTACGGTTTTGTACTTTACATTATCTTTCCTGTACTTCCTTGAGTGACACAATTGCAACACGACATGTTCTTTCTGGTGCTCTTGTTCTCTTGTGCTTATTACTTGTATCTGGGGAGGGGAAATATACTATCTATGTGACCAATCCCAAGTAACAACTCAGGTGTATTTTAGCTTAGACCCCGCATCGTGCACGCGGGTCCTAAGTCACCATTCATGTGCTTTCAGGTGCTTTCAGGTGCTTACCCTAGCCGGTCACATAGTTAGTTATATTTCAAATGCATTACACACATGTTCAGGAGATTTCCTTGTACTTATTTCCTGTGATATCATGTTCTTTTAGGTGCTTACATATCATGTTCATTCATGCTCTTATATTCATGTTCTTTCATGTACTTTACCCTGTTCTTCATGTACTTATTCACCTGTATTTTCCTGTACTTTCCATGTTCCCTTGTACTTCATTTCATGATGTCTTGTTCATTACCTAGAATTGTACTTGCTCCACTCCTGACTGGATATGTTATGATAGGTGAGATGGAGGCTTTGTGTGACACATACTATGGACAGGATACTGCCTTCCCTACTGAGCCAGCTGGAGCTGCTTGTGACCTAGAGGCTGCAGAGGCCTAGTTTCATTTAGTTTTCCATTTATCTTTCCATGTATTGAGACTAGCAGACTCTTATAGTTGAATTGTAATAAATTCAGATATTGTATCTCTTTTCTGGTTGGGACACATTATATAGTTGCTGTGATTCTATACTTCATGTTTATCTGGTTAGTTTCCCTAGCTTGGTACAGCTTACTTCATTGTGTCTAACAATGAAGGCTGGGCGTGTCCGACTCGTGTCCGATTATTCGGGAGCGGGTCGTGACATGTTTTAGTGGTGGCCCATGCAGGTCCATCCTAATGGTACCTAGGACTTAGCGTACTATTGGAGGACTTGATTACACTAGGGAAACTTGATCACAGCATAGGAAAATCGGGAAATAAGGGTATATCAGGTATATCAGGTGTATCAGGTATTTTGATATTCTATAAACACTTGTTGTATGTAGGTCTAGGTTATTTTAACAGTTTTCTGTTTTTCAGATAGTTCAAAAGCATGCGACACCAGAACTGTTGATCCACCTACACTTGAAGGTTTCGAGCTTTCACTACCTTCTATCACCCTACTATCCCCCTGGGTAGTACGTAGTTGACGAAGATGTTTGAAGAGTCCCTTGACAACCAGAGGGAGCATGCCGGACACCGAGCGCATATCTTGCACCGAGGGGCATATCGAGAACCCGGGGCCGCCACTGAAGATCATCTAAGTCTTGAGGATCCGACTCCTCTGAAGATTGAAGTCATCAACCGGGAGATCCAGCTCGTAGCACATACAAGACGGAAAACTGAAGCTCGGGAGAAACATGAAGACTTATGATGAAGATAGCAACTACTGTGGATCCGTAAAGCGTTGCCACACTCAGTCAGCGTTTCTTCGGTCACACCACCAGTCACATCATCAGGAGCAGATCTCAGCAGCCAGCAGCCATATATTCATGCCAGAGCCCTGCACTTCAGCTCCAGCGGGAGATCCAGATTCAGATCCAGCCGACAATTATTTACAATTTCTGCCACCTCTCAGGATGCCACTATGAAGAGTGCCGCAAAAGACGGAGGCTATACTATACTACGGATCGCCTGCCCACCAAGTCAAGACTGCTGGAGAACATTGATCACACTGCCCAAGAACAAGCGCGAGGAGCATCAGACTACAGCAAAAAGGGAACCACCTTCTCAGAATCAGCAAACACATGGAGTACTACTGCAAGGATCAGCCTATATCAGGACAGCTGAAGAAATTGAAGTGATTCCAGTCCCGGAGAAACACTGAAGATAGATTGAAGACAGAAAATTCTTTTGCATGGTTGGAAAACCATGTATTTTGATTAGCAATTCAGTCTCTCCTTAGAATCCTCTTAGCACCCAGATTACTCTTGAAACTTCTTGTTTGACACCTTGATTGATGTCGAAACTTATTTCGAAATATTGTTTCCTATTCGGGTAAGCTTGCTTCAGATCCACAATTTGATTCGATACCCTGTTTCATATTCACGGCTTTATTTTGCTTCTATTTGAAAAGTTTCCTATTTTGAACCATGTGCTAGTCGAGATTTTATTCCTATCCGAAATTTCATTTTTGAAACTTGACCCCAATCAAAACATTGTTGAACCTTCACTCCTATTCAGTCTCTATTCGAGACTTCGTTTGAAGACTTTGGTTGCTATTTTGAGAAATTGTTTCCTATTTGTTACTTGTTCCTGTTCAAGAATTTGTTTTGTTTACGACCTTGTTTGATCTCGTTTCCTAATTTAGATTTCGCTTGTTTCCTATCCACGAATTCCATGCTTGTTTTCCACTCCCTAATTGATATATTATTTTCTATTCATTATCTGTGGTTTTGCTTCTTGTTCGAGGTCTTCTATTCGAGAATTATTTTCCATCTGTGACTTTGTATTCTATTGAAGATTTCATTTTCTATTCGAACTCTGTTGAGATTTTATTGTTATTTGAGATTTTGTTAAACTCTGTTTCTGGTACGAGATTATGCTTCGAGATTTTGTTCTATTTTTTACTTTGCATTCTGTTCATCCTCCGAGATTTTGTGATCTATTCGGGCATTTGATTCCTATATGAGGATGTTGGCCAATTGAGATTCTGGTTATTGTTCGAAACTTCATTTCATGTTCAAGATCTATTTCAGGAAATCTCTTGTTGACTCTTAGTACCTAATAAACCCTTGTATTCTAACAGACAGGAAACTTCACCATTTCCGTGAATTGGACTATTGAAACTCATTTTGAACTCCTTGAAACTCTTTTGAAATTCTTAGAGATAAAGTCGAGAGGCTATTCGATGGCCTACTATGGCATGACAGATGCGCGCTGCAGCCATTAGCTGGATTATGGAGACTGAGGGTTCACTGCAGCCAGTAGCGCACTGGCGAGGCAGGAACTCTAAGTTGAAGTGATTTCAGACACCCATAGGTTTTCGAGTACTGTCAAGACTTATCATATTCTTCATACCTTGATCTCTTGGGTTGCTTCGTCAATGATTGTTGGAAAATGGATAAGGTTGACAGGTTATTCGGTGACATATTGTTATTTGAGTCACGGAGCCGAAAGTCCACTGCAGTCAGATATATACTGGCGGGGTAGGGATTCTAGGCGAAGTGATTTCGAATAGCTATATGTTCCCGGACACCATTTTTTTATGATTATTAGTTTTCGAGAATCACAGATCCTTGCACGTTCATCCTGATTTGATACTGTATCTCCTGAGTATTGCGTACGTCTCCTCAATCAACCCTTGCTAAATTTTCCTTCTAGCACTTTATCGTTAGATCATTGAATTCCTCAAAATTGTATATTACCAGATTGTGATTCCGTACTTCGTTGTGTCTTGTCTAAACTTCAATCTTAAATCATGTCTATTTGACCATGTTTTTCCTATCTTGTCCTGGTCCACTTGTGTTTTGTGTCTTCATAATTTTGCTCCTCTAAGTTGTAATCGAAACTTCATTCCATTCGTGCCTATTTAATTCTTGATCATTGTTAGATCGTATTATTTCAATTTCTTGTGTGTAATTATCGTATTTGATCTCAAAAGTTCAGGACGTCTCAGAGTTGCACAGGATCGACAGAAGAACTGGACATACGACAGCAGACGGCCACTGGGGTTCGCGTTTGGAGAAAGAGTATTCATGAAGATCTCACCAACTAGAGGCATCATCGGATTTGACAGAGGCGGGAAGCTTAGTCCGAGGTACATCGGACCCTTCGACGTGACGGCGCGGATTGGCGAGGTGGCGTATCGACTAGCGCTTCCAGCTAGCTTGGAGGGAGTGCACGACGTTTTCCACATGTTCCAGTTTCGACGCTACATTCCGGACCCGAGCCATGTAGTAGACTACTCAGAGTTAGAGGTGGGTCCGAGCTTGACCTACGAGGAGCAGCCAGTAGAGATCCTGGACCGGAGGGAGAAGCGACTGCGGAACCAGACCATTTCTCTTATCCGCGTCATGTGGAGACACCACCCTTCGGGAGAGTCCACATGGGAGTGCGAGGATGGGATGCGGAAACGTTATCCCAGTTTATTGTTTGAGTGTACCTTGATATTTTTTTTACAACAATAAATAATTGTGTTTGAAATTCTGTTATGATTTTGAGACCTACTTATGGTTGAATTTCGAGGACGAAATTTTTTTGAGAGGGGGAGTATTTGTAACTCCACTTTTCTGAATATTGTAGAATTTAAATTTTTATATTGAGTCATGGTTGGGAATATTTTTATATTTTTAACATAGGTGAAGTTATATTTTCATTATTAATTATTTATTTATTTTGTGCTAACTTCCATTTAAACCTAATTGGGTTGGGCTATCACTGCCAGCCCAAACTGAAATCTTCCTTTAAAAATCAACTAAGTGTTAGCTTTAGGCTATATTTTTCCTGCTCCTCTAAAGAAGTACTGGAGGGCTCTCGAATTTGAATTTCCCTCAACGGCCATGTGCTCTTCTAACAACCTTGTCAGAAATTTTCCGCCGATAGGTAGGTCTAATCCTCACGCCAACCCTGCGTAGAGATCAAGCTACCAGCCCTATTTAAGCACTCTTCTTCCTTCATTATTCTCTGCAACTTTTCCCTGAGAAATTCTCTTTCCATTCTTTCCTTCCCGAGCTCTTCTCCATTATCGATCTAATTCTAGGAGGAAATCAAACATTGGCGAATGGCTTGGTGATGAGTTGTTCCATTCGTCGAAGTCCTATCTTCACATTGAAGCCATTCCTTCAACAATGAGCACAGGCGATTTATAACTGCTGGTAAGGTGGATCGATCTCTGATTTGTTTTGAAGTATTCTCAAATTATGGTGAAATTGATCTGATCCTCATCGATTTGGATTTTGATCTGATTTTTCCTCTTCACAGTTTAGTTGTTGATCTGATCTTGAAGATCATTTGAGTAACTCAGGATTACAATTTGTGAGTATAAATTATAATTTCGACTCTTCCAATCTTTGGATTCCCTGTTCTTAATCATCTCAATTGATATCAGATTTCAATTGTTCTGCATAATCACTAATCCAGGAATCGATAGATCGACTGGCTCCGTTTAGGTAGGTAATCATTCTTGATTGATTTTCTCTTGAGATTCCACTTTGATTTGAATTGTATCGAAAGATTATAATCATTTGAAATACTTGAGATTGATCGGGTCCTGACCAGTGGGTTGGAATCGAGTTCTCATATTTTTCTTGAATTCGAAACAGAGGAGTTGGGAGGATCCAACAGTTTATTTCTGATCCTAAATTGTTTGATGGAATGTTCCAACCAGGTTTTGACGACCACTGGACACCTGAAACTGTACCTAGGAATCTCTTCTGTTTGCAACTCATCTCAGGTAACATCCAATATCCTTGTTGTTAATTATGGAGTAGCATAATGAGAATTGTATCAAACCTGGCATGAGACTAATAGTGTATCAGTCCCCTGTTCTAAAAAGTTGTGCCAATCTGAACCTGAGTCTCACTGATTCTAAAGTTGGAAATCAAATGATATTGAAGGATTTAGAAACTGACTTTTTGAGCTGTCCTGGTATGGACATTTAGGGGATGCAAATGTGTTTGGATGACTGAATTGTATATCAGTCTTAAACTGAGAAAACCCTGTTATGTGTGATTCATTTATGAATTTATATGTGCTTCCATATATGAATTTATATGTGTTTTCATATATAGATTGATATGTGAATTCATATATGAATTTATATGTGTCTTCATATATGCAACAGTAGATTTCTTCCTGTTAAATTATAGACCTCTTTTCATCTGAACTTGGGAACATATGGAGTCAGGAACTGTGTTACTTCAGGACAACTAATAAGAGTGTGGGTTTTTGGTTGAACTAATCTCTAGGATAGTGAAGTCCAGATCTGTAGGGGTTAGGTACAACCTGTAGGATTCATGTTTAGTTTGTTGCAAGTCCATGTTTAGTTAAAGGAGACAAGTTGATTGGTTTTTTTGCACTGATGAACATAGTGTCCCTGTTATTGCCAAGGCCTGAATGCTGAGCATCATAGCAGGATTCAGTATCAATTTCCAGTTGAGAACTGAACCTTGTTCAGAAATCATGTAATACTGAATATGATAGGACTAGTGTTAATTCATGCTCAGGACTTTTACTGTCCAAAACTCAGGAAACCTGGAGTATATCCTATGGAACCAGGAATGTATTCCTGTGTGGTTCCAGGAATTACTCTGTGTGGTTCCAGGAATTACTCTGTGTTCCAGGAATGAATTCCTGTGTGTTTCCAGGATGTGTCCTGTGGTAAACTCAGGAGTTTTGTTGTCTCAGAGATTAGGAGACTTGGAGTCTCAGGAACCAAGAACCTGAGAATCTTAGAAATCTGATTTGAGAGTTCAGTTCATCCTCAGGAAATCTGGAAACTTGGAGTATGCAGTAGGTAGTTTGTATCCTATTGCATGAGTTCAATTGATGGATTTGGTTGACACATACAGTAGCCATTTACTCTGTGTTCTTCATATCAGTTGTTCTCGATTTTAACATGATTAGGATTGTAATTAGATGGCTAGTTATGTTCTGAATATCCTGTTTCCTGGCAGATTTTCAGTGTGAACTTGAGAAGCCAATAAACCCTTTTAGTTGAACCCAGGAACTAGATAAAGCTGAACATTTATCCTGGGTCCTCAAATCATTATTTTTGGTAAATCTTTTGGGGGTCCCTTGTGAATTATACTTTCCTGGGACAATACACAATGTTATTGAGAGCCCAAGCCATATACCAAGCCCTGTTTTATGACAGGATCCTAATGGGATGTTGGAATCCAGATAAGTTCAGTGTTAGAAATGTCATTCTTTAAGTTAAGGATTATTTACTCTACTTAATATGTGAAGGTTTAAAATAGAAATAATGGAATCTACTCTTGTACTAGTCTTACTACTAAGTTTTGTCTTAATCATATCATCATGTGTTTTAGTTATTATAAGTTCTTGCTAATCTAGGATAAGGAGTAATATTGATACCCTATAGGAAACCATAGAAATTAAGGTTTTTATTATAGGAAAATATAGTGTGAATAGATTCTTGATAAACCAATTTAGAATTAGCTGTCTATTAACCAACTTGTACACATCATTATTACATTACAGGAGGATATCTAGCTCTTTTGCCTACTTGTACTTCCTGGAGCAAGGCAAGTACACTCTACAGTTTTGTACTTTACATTATCTTTCCCGTACTTCCTTGAGTGACACAATTGCAACACGACATGTTCTTTCTGGTGCTCTTATTCTCTTGTGCTTATTACTTGTATCTGGGGAGGGGAAATATACTATCTATGTGACCAATCCCAAGTAACAACTCAGGTGTGTTTTAGCTTAGACCCCGCATCGTGCACGCGGGTCCTAAGTCACCATTCATGTGCTTTCAGGTGCTTTCAGGTGCTTTCAGGTGCTTACCCTAGCCGGTCACATAGTTAGTTATATTTCAAATGCATTACACACATGTTCAGGAGATTTTCTTGTACTTATTTCCTGTGATATCATGTTCTTTCAGGTGCTTACATATCATGTTCATTCATGCTCTTACATTCATGTTCTTTCATGTACTTTACCCTGTTCTTCATGTACTTATTCACCTGTATTTTCCTGTACTTTCCATGTTCCCTTGTACTTCATTTCATGATGTCTTGTTCATTACCTAGAATTGTACTTGCTCCGCTCCTGACTGGATATGTTATGATAGGTGAGATGGAGGCTTTGTGTGACACATACTATGGACAGGATACTGCCTTCCCTACTGAGCCAGCTGGAGCTGCTTGTGACCTAGAGGCTGTAGAGGCCTAGGTTCATTTAGTTTTCTATTTATCTTTCCATGTATTGAGACTAGCAGACTCTTATAGTTGAATTGTAATAAATTCAGATATTGTATCTCTTTTCTGGTTGGGACATATTATATAGTTGCTGTGATTCTATACTTTCATGTTTATCTGGTTAGTTTCCCTAGCTTGGTACAGCTTACTTCATTGTGTCTAACAATGAAGGCTGGGCGTGTCCGACTCGTGTCCGATTATTCGGGAGCGGATCGTGACAAGCTTCTTGTGGATTATGATGTCAACCTGCAGTATCATCCTGGGAAGGCCAATGTTATTGTGGATGCATTGAGCAGGAGAGCGGGAGTTTATTTTCTAACAGTGCAACCAGAGCTGTTAGCAGATCTTCAGAAGATGGGTATTGAAGTTGTTCTCCCTTCCAGTGTGGCCTTGATGGCCCGTATGCAAGTTCAGTCCACTATAGTCGAGAGGATCCGGATGGCGCAGTTGGCAGATTCTAAGCTTCAGCGACTCAGAACAGAGTGTGAGGCAGGACGAAGACCAGAGTTATGCATTTATGAGGATGGTACACTTCGACATGGTAAGCGTCTTTGTGTACCCAGCAGAGATATCCGGTAGAAGATCATGTCAGAAGCGCACAGTTCGTAGTATTCCATTCATCCCGGCAGTACGAAGATGTATCATGTTATCCGGCAGAATTTCTGGTGGAATGGCATGAAGCAGGAGATAGCTCGGTTTGTCTCCCGGTATTTGGTTTGTCAACAAGTTAAAGCCGAACATCAGAGACCGGCTGGACTTCTTCAGCCCTTGCCGATTCCAGAATGGAAGTGGGAGCATGTGACCATGGATTTTGTGACTGGACTACCTAGATCCCCAGCTGGTAGAGATGCTATCTGGGTTATAGTTGACTGGCTCACGAAAGTGGCTCACTTTCTTCCATTCAGAGTTGGTCAGTCGACGGCTCAGTTAGCAGAGATGTACCTCAGGCAGATTGTCAGATTGCACGGTGTACCAGTCAGTATCACCTCGGACCGAGATTCAAGATTTACGTCGCACTTTTGGCGTAGCTTGCAAGAGAGTTTGGAAACTCATCTCCAGTTCAGTTCGGCATATCACTCGCAGACAGATGGCCAGTCGGAGCGCACGATCCAGACTCTTGAAGTCATGTTGCGATCTTGCACACTTGACTTCGGTGGTTCATGGGAAGATCACTTGCACCTGGTAGAATTCACGTATAACAACAGTTTTCAGGCCAGTATCCAGATGGCACCGTTCAAGGCACTGTATGGTAGGAAGTGCAGATCCCCGCTAGCCTGGGATGATGTTGGAGAGAGACAGATGCTCGGTCCAGAAATGATTGCCCAGACAGTTGAAGTGGTCAGGCGAGTCAGAGATCATCTTCGAGTTGCCCAAGATCGCCAGCGCCATTGGGCCGATTCTCATCGGCGCCCTCTCGAGTTTTTGGTCGGCGGTCATGTATTCCTGAGGATTTCGCCTAACCGTGGCGTCATTCGTTTTGGCGTACGGGGCAACCTTAGTCCTAGGTATATAGGACCGTTTGACATTCTGGAGCGAGTAGGAGATGTATCCTATCGTCTCGCTCTTCCACCGTCGCTAAGCGAGGTGCATGACGTGTTCCATGTATCCCAATTACGACGGTATATCCCGGACCCGAGCCACATCCTGGATCATTCGAAATTGGTTGTTGGTACCAACCTTTCGTATGAGGAGAGGCCCGTGTCTATATTGGACCGGAGAGAGAAGATCCTCAAGAACAAGACTATCAAGTTAGTCCGAGTTGCTTGGGGTCATCACTCTTTGGGGGAGTCAACGTGGGAGAGTGAGGATGATATTCGATCACGATATCCCGACTTGTTTGACTCGTGAGGTATAATGTCTTTCTTATGTCTCATGCCTTCGATTCCTTGCTTGAATGAGTGATTGTCTGCCTAGTTATAGCTTGCATGTGATTAATATAGCTTGTCCTTGCTCCTCTAGCCTCTTGATTTAATTTCGATGACGGAATTCTTTTAAGGTGGGTAGAGTTGTCACACCCGTTTTTCGTATTTCGTAATTATACTCGTAATTGAATTTTGGCATGAATTTTATTTTTCTCAACTTGCGGAGTTTTGGGGTTTTCTCGTATTTTGAGTTTTGGCTCGGCTCGGTTTTAGTTGGCAAGGCTTGGTTTTATTTTGTGGAGTAGGATTGGTTTGGTTTGGTTTGGTTCAATATGCTTGGAACACCTTAAGCCTATGATCCTCCCTCATTTCCACCACAACCACCCTCTTTATTATCTCCACCTACCTTTCTCTCTCCTCATAATTCTCTCATTTATTTCTTCATCTTCTTCTTCTTCCTTCCTCCACACAACACCAACACCCCTTAGGCAAGTGCACCTTGCCACCACTTGAGAACCACTTTTTATTTGTCCATTAGCTAGATTAGGCCATGGGGACCAACATTAGAACTTGACATTTTGTGATTAGGAGTCTCCATTGTTCTAGATCTAAGTTTCTTCTATTTTCGGTTTTGTATGGTTTTGATCTATTTAAGTTGTATTTTTATGGGTTTTGATGTTCTTATGTTGGAGAGAATTGAATTTCACCCAAGATAGAACTTTGCAAAGTCGGATTTGGACTTATTTTGACCAAGTTATAGACTTGAAGCTTTGGGTTCAACCCATGGAGTACTTGCTGATTTGGAGAAGACAGTGAGCAGTGCACGAGCTTTTTAGCTTGCGCCACTGAGCTGCGCGCGCTCTTTAGCGCAGCGCAGTCTGACCCCATACGCTACCTTTTGGGAGCGTATGACTCGTATACGCTCGCTTGCTTGACAAGGAGTCGTATGGAGCCCATACGCTGCCTTTTGGGAGCGTATGACTCGCATACGCTCGCTTGCTTGACAAGGAGTCGTATGGAGCCCATACGCTGCCTTTTGGGAGCGTATGACTCGCATACGCTCGCTTGCTTGACAAGTAGTCGTATGGACCCCATACGCTGCCTTTTGGGAGCGTATAACTCGCATACGCTTGCTTGCTTGACAAGGAGTCGTATGGACCGCATACGCTGCCTTTTGGGAGCGTATGACTCGCATACGCTCGCTTGCTTGACGAGGAGTCGTATTGAGTACATACGCTGCCTTTTGGAAGCGTATGACTTGCGTACGCTGACTTGAGCGTAGCCTGACCTGAGCGTAGCTTGACCTGAGCGTAGCCTGATTACCCTGGATCTTCTATAGCCCTGTATATTGATATTTTATTAGATATTTTACGCCCATTTTATATCCTTACGCCTTTTGTCATGAACTTGATAATCACGAATTTATGTAATATGTTTGGAAAAGATAACTGAGCCTGACACGATAGTGACCCATAGTGGTGCACTCCTGACATGAGTAACCTGACATGACCTGATAGTGGCCCGTCGTGGCGCACTCCTGACAAGTACACTTGACCTGATAACCTGACATGATTATCTCGAATAGCTGTTGCGACGGCTACTTGACATGACATGACCTGTATAATAACCTGGACACCGTGGGCGATTGTGCTTATATAAATAAACCAGTCCTGTCTTGCATCATGTCTAGGATGGGACTCCTGAGTACCACGGTCAGGAGTACCTATTGAAATAAACTAAGGGCTAATAACTAAATTAATACATTAGTCATGAAGAGATTTTCCAGCTACAGGCAATCCCGTTACCTGGGCACGCCTTGAGATCTGTAGCCTGCCGTCGAGTAGGGCACATTTCCAGCACACTGTCATGTGTTGCACCCTTCAAGCTACCTAAGGGTACATTCGTTTCCTGGACGATGTACCCACCTGAATTCAACTCTAATCTTTTAACCCGGGGAACCTGGATGGTCTGCAGGGCTTGTGGCTGTGGAATAATCTTACTGCATCTTGTTAGTAATTAGGCTTGTGACAACCCTAGTTAGTTAAAGTATCAAGCCGTAATTCTTGTTTGGCCGTGAAGTGATTGGATGGAGTCTAACCAGTCTAGTCTTGCCCTGATCCTGTTCCAGATTTTTTAATGATCAGAATGCTTGTATTTATTTTACCGATAAATGGTGAGAATTCCAAGTTCTGTTCAGACGAAGGGTTACAACCCCGGTCCTTGTTTGGTTTACGGGTTATAACCTGGTTATCTGAATAGTTCCATGGTTATCTCGTCGTATATCATCCTGGTGTATTTTCTTTATTTCCAGTTCTTACTTTTATTTATATCTTGTGCTGATTGCTGGTTTTTAGTTCTTAAGTGAAGCTTCCTTTGTGGCACTTGCTCTTTCTGGGGTCTGACCCAGCTGGTTTTGTGTGGCCAGATTTCGGAGCAGCTCCAGAGGATCTACCGACCTTCCTGCCAGATGGTGAACACTAGAAGGAATCCTGGCAACGAGTGGGTTATTTTTGGCTCTCCCACTCTATTATAAAAATATTCTTTTGAGGCGTTTAGCCGACGAGCACCTGTTTAGCTCGATTGCACTTACTTACTGTCTGCCTACGGGCTGTAACATGATTAACAGATCCTAGGGTTGATCATGTATGACTAAACTCTTGCTAGTCCTAACATTTTGTAACGACTAGCTTCATGATCAGCTGAATATGTAATATTTGGGACGCCTTATTATTGTATATTTAATGATCATATATCTTGTAACCTTACTTACTTGCTTGTGATTGAGACACTAGGCTTGTTCATGACCTTAAGAGACTGCTGGCATGTAGATAAACCCTCATGTATCTAGACAGCCGTGACCGTATAGCGAGATGGATTCCATTTCATATACGTAGCTGGCTATGTCCGCCCCCGCTCTCCAGTATTCTGGTTCTGGGGCGTGACAGTAATATATCTATAGGCTAGTACCTTACTACCCTAGGGAGCACGGGTCAAAATATCAAGCGTAGGTAGGCTAACTAGATAATCGTCGAAGGTAGAATTTTGCCCTTTTTAAGGGTAAAATAGGTAATTGGCCTATGGCCAAGATATGAGTATCGAAGTCCAAGATGGACTTGGATATGGGTTGTAGAGGTTGGTAATGGGTAGAAATAGCCGTCTAGACTTAGTCTTGACCCCAGTTGACCACGGTTGACTTTTTAGACCAAAAGTCAACTATGTGTCAACACTTTGCCCAATTTAGTTCCAAATTCCATTAGACTTGTGTAGTTGACAAAAAGTCAACTGTTAGTCACCAGTGACCTAGAGTTGACCTAGGATTGACCAAAGTTGACCACGGTTGACCAGAGTTGACCGGTTGACCAAAAGTCAACTGTTGACTCAAATTGACCTAGATTAATTCCGTTTGACTTGCGTTGACCCAGTATGACCTAGCTAGACCTAATATGACTTAGGTTGACCTCGTACAGTCTAGTTTGACGCGTCTTGACCTAGAATGACTTAATAGGATTCAAATTGATTTAATTTTACTTCCTAAACATAGTATTGATACGTCTTGTTCTCTTTAGGTCCTCGAGACGCTGCATTTGCTCCAGTTGACGTACCATATCATATTTCAGGCGAGTACATTCTCTGATACTTTTCCAATTTATGATAACTGTTATAATTCATGTAATTAGTGTAGATATGCTTGTTCTCGACACATTGGTCACACGGATTGGTATTCATGGATCCCGACATGAGATGTTATTCCTCGTTATCTTGGTATATCCTGTGCAAGCCCCTTGTAGTTCTTGTGCAGTATATGGACACCGATTCTCGAGGAGACTTGCTCCCTTCTCCTGGAATCCCGTGTCGTAACGTGTCTTGCTTGGATCCACTCTACCAGTCGGGGACGGGGAGCACTAGTCTAGATATGTGGTCATTATCCGCCTTGTTTATTCTTGTAGACCTTGAATAATACCAATCCTACACTCCACGTAGGATTGGTGGATCAGTAGACCTTGTGCAGACCCAAGCCGGCCACATATTGTAACTAGTACTCACACACCTAGAGATATGATTCTTGATTCTTGTACATGCCATGATCAGTTTACTTGCCTTGTTCTAGTTCTAGTTTTACAGCTTACCTTACCATGATACTTATATGTACATTCCATGTTTTTCTTGTATATACTATCTATTTACAGTCTTGTAGCTTTTATCATATCTTGTGAACTGCTGTTAGTAGATTGTACTCGTTCCATCCTGACATGATATGTTGAAAATATTACAGATGCAGATGAGGGAGACTACTGCACCTACTACGGTCCGGATGACGTAGTGGGTATAGAGTTGGAGACTTTGGTCCAGCAAGGCTTAGCTCCGCCTGACGAGACCTTACCACTTGCTTAGTTAGAGTAGGTCTTTTATACTGGACTTTGTCTCCAGCTACTTTTGAGACTGTTATTACTATGGACTGTATTAGAGACTTGGACTTGTATATATTCTTGTGTTGGACTTGACAGGTTATTATTTTATTATCGTCTTGTTGTCTTTATCTTTCAGTCTTTACTTTGTTATCTTAGAGTTGTGATTGAGTACTCATATATATTCATTGCTTGTCCTCCGTTCGGAGTTGACCATATTCTCGACAGGTTTTTGATATATATATAAACTGTTTGGAGTAGAAAAACCTATAGCGTTCTACGCCGTTTTTACGGTGAGGGCTGGGCGTCGTCACGTGCATGTGCCCTTATAGCGGGTGCGGGTCGTGACACGTTTTAGTGGTGGCCCACGCAGGTCCTGTAGTCGTAATTAGTGCGATGTTGTGGCGGCACTCGTCTTAGAGTATTGACTACGAGCCTGTGTTACACATAGGAGGTAGTAGGCTAAGAGTGCTCAATCACAGTAGGACCTTTTCTTGCTTATCTTGCTTACCGTCTTTGATATTGATTTACTGTATTCTAGCTGTCCTCCTTTGATATTGCCTTCATGTGCCATATTGATATCTTTTTTTCAATTTATCTCCAGGATAGTGATGACTCATTCTCCTGGCGAGGAGCACGGAGAGACGGAGAGGTCTGCCACCTCTGACGGGCAGGCTCCGGTCACTTCTCCTGCAGATGGGACTTCTGTTGGGGCTCTCGGGGGTACTCCTCCAGCTACCTCGATGACAGCCCCTGGGATTGCGGGTGCTCTTCCCGTAGTGCCGGGAGCTGTCGGGGGCGCTCTTCCTCCTCCTGCGCAGCGGATTCCTCCGCCAGTTGCAGACGTACTTCCACCTCCACCTCCTCTGCCTACAAATATGGGGCAGATGTTTACCTTCCTCCAGCAGATGCTGGAGACTCAGAGAGCCCAGGCCGAGGCTCAGCAGAGGCAGACAGACGCGATACGTCAGGGCATGGAGGATGCCCATCAGTTGGCCCTTGCAGCCGTGGAGCAGAGGGCTCCTCATCCGGGGACGCGATCGAGGTACGGAGATATCCAGGACTTCAAGAAGCTCGGGCTCCGTGACTTTAGCGGGACCGAGGGTGTGGTCTATGCAGATGATTGGCTCGAGGATATCGAGCGGCAGATGAGGGCCTCCCGCCTGGCAGACGACCTGAAGGTCAAGGCGGTAGGTTTGCAATTGCTAGACATTGCACGCACCTGGTTCAGAAACGAGCCAGACCTAGCTGGAGAGGGCCATACTTGGGCAGAGTTCAAGCTCCTCTTAAAGGAGAAGTTCTTTTCCCCCACGGACAAGATTGACCTGGTGTGACAGTTCCAGGATCTACAGCATGGCAGTCTATCTGTGGAGGAGTACGCAGCGGAGTTCGGCCGTCTGAGCCGATACGTAAGTACATGGTTCGAGACCCGGAGATCAGGACGAGCCGTTTCAGGGAGGGGCTGACTTGGGATATCAAGCACCTCATTCCCTCCTTCTATGAGACATATACCCAGATCTACGCGGAGGCCCGCAAGGTAGAGCGGCAGTGGGGCTTGAAGCCCAAGAGGAAGCGTGATCATTTTTCGGGGGCTACTAGCAGCACAGGGGCTGCTAAGCGCCCTCAGCTTCAGTATCGTTCTTTCCAGCATCACCAGCCGCAGGTGCAGGCCAGAGCACCGGTTCAGCAGCAGGTGCAGCACACTCAGCAGAGGCAGGCACAGCATGGGGTTCCTTGCAACTACTGCAAGAAGCCCGGTCACATCTGGGAGGTCTGTCGGAAGAGGCTGGGCATGTGCCTCTACTGCGGGGAGGCTGGACATCAGTTGAGGGATTGTCCTGCGAACCCTCGCAGGGTAGTCCGTGGAGCGGTAGTAGCTAAGGGGGCACCGACGAGAGTTTCTGCAGTACAGCAAAGGGGTCCACTTCCGACACAGCAGCAGCGGTTTGTTCAGCACCACCAGCAGCGGGGTGGTCAGGGTAGAGCCTTTGCTCTTGCGGCCGAGGAGATCGAGCCAGTCGCAGATGTAGTTGCAGGTTCGGTTCTTCTTGATTCTTTTTCTGCCTTAGCATTGTTTGATTCAGGTGCTACGCACAGTTTTGTGTCAGTTTCTTTTGCACTTAGGCACAATATCATTGCTGAGTATCTTAGTAGGACTTGCAAGATTATGACTGGAAATGGCATCATCCTAGTTAATAATGTTTGCAAGGAGCGAAGAGTTTCTTTGAGAGGCCGGGAGCTGAGTGCGTATTTGCTCGTAATGCCACTTCCGAGTTACGATGTGGTACTTGGTATGGATTGGTTGAGCATGCACCACGCTAGCATCGATTGCAGAGGGGGCAGGATTCTGTTTAGGCTGCCGGGAGAGCCGGAGTATGAGTTCACCAGGGGTGCAGTGGAGCAGGGAGATGGTTTCTGCGGAGCATTGTTGGCGGGGCCGGTGTTGCCACATCCACTCATTGCTGAGTTCTTGGATGTCTTTCCCGAGGAGCTGCCCGGGATGCCGCCATATCGTGATGTTGAGTTTTCTATAGACCTAGTGCCGGACGCTGAGCCTATCTCCCAGCACGTCTATAGAATCAACAATAGCGAGTTAGCGGAGCTGAAGAAGCAGGTCGACGAGCTAGAGGACAAGGGCTTTATTCAATCTAGCTCTTCACCTTGGGGTGCGCCAGTTCTTTTCGTCCCCAAGAAGGATGGTACGGTACGTCTGTGTATTGATTACAGGGCGCTCAACAACCTTACCATCAAGAACAAGTATCCTTTGCCAAGGATTGATGACTTGTTTGACCAGTTAAACAGGGCGAGAGTGTTCTCGAAGATCGACTTGCGCACCGAGTACCATCAGCTGAAGGTGAAGCGGGATGACATTCCGAAGACTGCCTTTCGGACTCGCTATGGCCAGTATGAGTATATCGTCATGCCGTTTGGGTTGACCAATGCCCCGGCGATATTCATGAACTTGATGAACAAGGTATTTCATCAGTACCTTGACAAGTTCGTGGTGGTCTTCATTGATGACATCCTCATCTATTCGAAGATGCCAGAGGAGCACGAGGAGCACCTGAGGATTGTGTTGGACACTCTCAGGAGGGAGCAGCTGTATGGGAAGCTGTTCAAGTGCGAGTTCTTCTTGGATCGCGTGGAGTTCCTAGGCCATGTTGTCTCGGGCGAGGGGATTTCAGTGGATCCGAAGAAGATTTCTGCGGTGGAGTCCTGGTCTACGCCGAGCTCAGTAGCAGAGGTTCAGAGTTTTCTGGGTCTGGCAGGTTACTACCGGAGGTTCGTACAGGACTTTTTCAGGATTGCCCAGCCGATGACCCGCCTTACTAGGAAGGACGAGGAGTTTGTTTGGTCCGATGAGTGCCAGGCCGCCTTCGAGGAGCTGAAGGCGAGGTTGACTACAGCTCCTATCTTGACGCTGCCATCTGGATCTGGTGGTTATACGATCTACAGTGATGCTTCAGGACGGGGTGTGGGTTATGTGCTTCAGCAGCACGGGAAGGTAATTGCCTATGCATCTAGGCAGTTACGTCCTCATGAGAGGAATTACCCTACCCACGATCTTGAGCTGGCAGCGGTCATCTTTGCTTTGAAGCTGTGGAAACACTATCTGTACGGAGAGCGTGTAGAGATCTATACTGACCACAAGAGCTTGAAGTACGTGTTTACCCAGAAGGAGCTGAATATGAGGCAGAGGCGATGGTTAGAGCTGATGAAGGATTTTGATATATCCTTGCAGTACCATCCGGGGAAGGCCAACGTGGTCGCGAATGCTTTGAGCAGGTATCCCGTGGCCATGTGTTTGACGATGGATCGTCACCTTCTGGCAGATCTAGAGAGCTTGGGCATAGAGGTGATAGTTCCTGGGTTCGAGGCGCAGATGTGGGGTCTGCAGGTGCAGTCGGAGCTGATGGAGAGAGTCAGGGCAGCTCAGTTTGAGGATGAGGCTCTGAGGGTCATCAGGGAGCAGGTCCAGATAGGGATGTTGGATAAGTTCTCTATAGCAGGGGATGGGTCGTTGAGGCATGGTACCAGATTGTGCGTGCCGAGCGGAGGACTTCGGGAGGAGGTTCTTCAGGAGGCGCAACGTTCTCAGTACTCTATGCATCCAGGAGCCAACAAGATGTATAGAGACTTGATACAGCATGTTTGGTGGTATGGCATAAAACGTGAGGTGGCTCAGTTCGTTTCGAGATGCTTGGTGTGCCAGCAGGTGAAGACCGGGAGGCAGAGACCCGGTGGATTGCTCCAGCCACTCCCCATTCCTGAGTGGAAGTGGGAGCATATCACTATGGACTTTGTATCTGGGCTTCCGTGCTCTCTAGGAGGGAAGGATGCGATTTGGGTCATTGTTGATCGATTGACCAAATCGACCTACTTTTTGCCTTTCAAAGTGGGTTTGTCGACGGAGAGGTTGGCCGAGATGTATGTGCGACAGATAGTCCGATTACACGGAAGGGGGGCACGAGGTGGTGTCGGCGAAGTCGGCGAAGGCCTCCTCGACGTCGGGAGGGGGCCGGGCCTCGTTCCACCGGAACTTCCTCGTGAAGCATATGCAGTACTTGTAGCTCCCCATTCCGCGAAGAGCCCCCTGGAATTTCTGTTATTTGCAAGAGTCCCCAAAGTCCTTGCTCTGACGGAGAAGAGGAAGTGGCCGACGGAAGGTGATGCGGATCGGACTCGGAGGGGGCACGAGGTGGTGGCGGTGTACGTCCGGAACCCCACGGCGCAGTCGACGCTGCTCTACTCCCACGGCAATGCGGCCGACCTCGGCCAGATGAACGTGCTCTTCCTCCAGCTCAGCGTCCAGATGTACGAGCTCTTCCTCCAGTTCGCGGGGAAGGCGGACTGCGGGCCTTGCCTGCAGTCCTGTCTTCACTTTGGACTGCAGGCAAGCCCTGCAGTCACTGTAGGTTAAAAAAATAGAGAAAAAATTGTCAATCGAGGACTGCAGGCAAGCCCTGCAATCCTCGATTGACAGGAGCGGGGTGACCCTTAGATCTCGTTTGGATCAAATTTTGTATTCCTAGAAATAAGTTTTCAATTCCTTTCCCATGGGAAAGGAATTAAACATTCACATACCCATGTTTGGTTAGGTTGGGAATATGTAGTTCAAAGATTTAAAAATTTCCATCTCCATTTTTGGTTTACAAAAAGATAGAAATATTAATTTATTTAGTTTTTCTTTAATATCCTTTCATTAATTTCATAATGATTCACATGTTTGGGATAGAAGTTAAAAATTTGAAAATAAAGAGAGGGTATAACCGTCCAAACAAAATAGCTAAATATCATTCCTAGGAAAGCAAATTTGTTCCCAAGGGGGGCTTGGGAATAGCTTTCTCAAGTAAATGGGAATAGTTTTCCCACCTAAGCCCCTCATATTCCCTCCTCATTCCCAATCCTAAGGGGGCGTTTGGTTCAAGTTTTTGAGGCTTGGGAATGGGATTTGAATTCCTTACCCATGTTTGGTATGTTTAGGATTGGGAATGAGGAGGGAATAAGAGGGGGTTATGTGGGAAAGCTATTTCCATGGATGTGGAAAAGCTATTCCCAGCTCCCCCTTGGAAATAGATTTGCTTTCCTAGGAATGGTGTTTGACTATTTTGTTTGGACGGTTATACCCTATCTTTATTTTCAAATTTTCAACTCTTATCCCAAACATGTGAATCATCATGAAATTAGTGAAAGGGTATTAAAGTAAAACTAAATAAATTAAGATTCCTATCCATGTGTGAACCAAACATGAAAATATTTTTTTTTTAAATTTTGAACTATCTATTCCCAACCTAACCAAACATGGGTATGGAAATTTTGAATTCCTTTCCCATGAGAAAGGAATTGAAAATCTATTCCTAGGAATCCAAAAACTTGATCCAAACGAGCCCTAAACGTACTAAACATGGGTAAGAAATTCAAAACCCATTCCCAAGCCACAAAAACTTGAACCAAACGTCCCCTTAGTGTTTTCAAAATGGCAAACTTGTAATTTTTTAAAGTTTAAGTTGGTGGTCCTTAGTAAAAAGGGGATGGCCTTTAACATTTACTTTTTTTTAAGATGGGTGTACTGAGCATCTCCAACGCTGTTGTTTTGTTCTGACAGACAATATCTTGTTATTTAGATGGCAATCTCATCACCACAACACAATATCTTTCTCCAACGCTATTTTTTCACCACTCATTTCTTTCTCGTGAGGCAGCCGGTCGACAAAATGAAAAAAAAATGAAAAATAAAATTAAAAAACGTACCTACTAGTGAAAAAAAACTCAAAATGCACAGTTTTGTGCGTTTAAAAAAATTTAAATCAAAAAAATTAAAAAATTAAAAAATTAAAAAATTAAAAAAAATTAAAAAATTAAAAAATAAATAAAAATAAAAACGTATTTGTGTTTTTCAAAAAAAAAAATGCAAATAGTATTTGTGTTTTCCAAAAAAAATGCAAATAGTAATTACATTTCAAAAAAAAAAAAAATCAAAACGCATTTATCAATTGCGTTTTCGTTTTTTTTTTTTTAAAAACATGCGAGAAACAATTGTTTATTTGTTCTCTCCGAACTATTTTCTCTAAATATAATTTATTAATATTTTTAATTCTTTGTACAAATTTTTTAATTTTTTAAGATTTTTTATTATTTAATAATAAAATTATTGTGCAGTCTGATGTCTACATTTAGACAACGGATTTCACATTCTCATTGTCAGCTCATTGCCAACTCAACTTCACAACCGGATGCACATTTGCATTCGAAAACAACTTTTGAAATAAAGTTATGTCATTCGTATGTGGCAATTATTTTTTTAAGTCACAACAGTGTTGGAGATGCTCTGAGTGTGGGAAGGACGTGCCGACTACTGCCGATGTGATTTTATTTTTATTGTGCCCACCTTTTTGTGCAGACAGTTTTATATATTTTTTGATTCACTATTTTCTAACTTCCGTTGTAAATTTAAAAAAAATAATACACTTGTGATTTTATCTATTAATATTTCATCTTTCAGTGAAACTTTTTTGCTTTTTCTAGCTGATAACAATGGTCACTCAGGTTCCGCCGATGTGATTAGCTTGTTAATGTGGGAAATGAATGAAGTTGGATTATTTGGCATATAAGTCCCTTACCAAAATTAAAATCCAGCATATTTTATATGTATACCTTGTTCGTTTAGAGCATCAACAATAAAAGAAGCTAAAATATACATTCGGAGGTCCAAATTTATAATAAAAATATGTTGAATCTATATGGAAATGATAGAAAATAATAAAATGATCTTCGATAACAAAGGTTGTGGCAAATATATATATATATATATATATATATATATATATATATATATATATATATATATATATATATATATATATATATCATTTAGAATAATAAAACTCAATTTGAAACTCTAATTTCTAGATTATATATATATATATATATATATATATATATATATATATATATATATATATATATCATTTAGAATAATAAAACTCAATTTGAAACTCTAATTTCTAGATTATATATATATATATATATATATATATATATATATATATATATAATCTAGAAATTAGAGTTTCAAATTGAGTTTTATTATTCTAAATGAGTTCCTACATTCAAAATGTAAAACAAATTTATATCCAAGTTATAGCTCATGTGACTAAAACGGAACCATTATGAGTCTTTAATTAGAATTGTGATCTTCATAAGCTTTTTTTGTATTTAGTTACTCGTTAATTTATAAATTTATTAGGTTTGATGTAACTTCCAAAGTCAGGTGTGTCAATTTTGATGTCACTGTTTCTTTGGTTGACATGATCCCTTCAAGAACATAGAAGAATTATTCATTTTCTATGTGAAGGTTAAATGAATTCTTCAGTGAAATGGGCACCAATTCAAAGAAATAGATTACATACATATGAATTATTGAGAAGCAAATGATCTAACTTTTCATATTCCTGAAACGAATAAAAATTAACTTATCGATCCCATTATGTAATGCTGGAGCTAATAATAAAATATTTATAACACCAAATGAGATTAGGAAACTTCTTAGTACCATGTAACCCTATCAACTTTTTTTGTGGTTTGGTAGCAGTCCTAGAATGGTCGGTACCTGACTTGCTAACTATTATGTAGACCCACCATCAAAAAATAATTTATCTATATTACTGTATAATAATAAAAAAATTAATTTACCATGATTTTTTTTTTCCAAATATATTCTTACCTAACATTAATAATTAAAATTGTTCATATATGCTACTATATAATAAGACAAATTATATGGGCACATCAAAATTTGATCATGGCTAGTCCATTTTGAACTTTGGTTTATTTACAAATTTGCCATTGAAGAAAGTGATCATGGGCCATGGCTATCTCACTATTGGGTATAAAAGTCAACTTTTCTAATTTTGCTCTTCTTCTTCCTCAACTCATCCAAGAAGAAGAACAACAACAAGAAGAATAAGAACAACAAGAAAAAGAAGAAGAGGAAGAAGAAGAACAAAAACAACAAAAATGAAAATTTTGATGGGGTTTAAACCCTAATTTTCTTTCTCAACTCATTCTCACTATCTCCAAGTATAATGGGGTTTAAACCCTAATTTTCTTTCCATTTCGATTTTCAATTGACGGAGAAGAAGAAAATGAGAAGAAACATCCAAAAATTAAACCCTAATTTTTTTTTTTTTTTCATTTCTAATTTTAATGGCACCCAAAGGCTCCTCATAATGCACAAATCCTAATATTGGTGGAAACCATAATATTGTTGTTTAACTAGTGTAAACAAGGACTGCCCAATTTTCTGGCAGTCCTACAAACTGAATGGACTGCCAGAAAACTGGACAGTCCTAAGTCACAGCATGTGAAACAAAGGACTGCCCATTTTTCTGGCAGTCCTAACTGTATGTTGGACTGCCAGAAGAATGGACAGTCCAACTCACAGCATGTGTAACTTTGGACTGCCAAACTATCTGGCAGTCCAGTCTGTATGTTGGACTGCCAGAAGAATGGGCAATCCTTTGTTAAACAGGCTCTACCTTAGGACTGCCAATTCTTCTGACAGTCCACCATACAGACTGGACTGCCAGATGGTTGGGCAGTCCATGTCGACACAGATTTTCTCAATTCGTGAATGTTAGGTTTTGATTTAAAAGACTTTAATTCCCTTTAAAATACTTACAATTAAAACAAAGAATGAAATGTAATGCACACGAGATCATTTAAACAAACAATTCTAGGATTTCGGATGGAATTTTTTTTAGAAATAATGGGTAATTTCTAGGGTTTCAGATTTCTCAAAATTTGATCATGGCTAGTCCATTCTTCGGTGCCATCGTTCTTCTTCAAAAGAGGAGGATGGTGGAGGGACGAGGGTTTTGAAAAAAAAATTCTTCAAAATGGAATTTTTTTTTTTTTTTTTGGGTTTTGTAACTTCTTCTTCAAAACTTCAAAACTCAAGAAGAGAGGGGTGAGGGTTTTGGAAGAGAAAGAAGGGATTTTGCAAATGAAGGAAAAAAATGAGTTTGGGGGAGGGGAGGGGGAGGAAATTTGGGACAGCCAATGATCAAAAATTGGGCTAGCCTAGTAAAAAACAAAAAAATTTGGGCTAGCCACAATCCGGACTAGCCATGATCAAAATATGATGTGCCCATATAACTTGCCTATAATAAGAAAAGTTGGCTTACAATTTCTTTTTTCGAATTGTACTTGCCTAACTTTATTTGTTAAAATTGTTCTTTAAATTTAATAAGGTTAGCTAGGTAATTACGTATAGCAAAAAAAAAAAATGTAATTTGCTCGTCTCGTGTCTTTTACTCTTTTCAAGTAAAAAAAAGTTAATTAATATAAGTACAACGCATGCGTGCATATATATTAGTCTTAAATAGTCGAACAAGAACCAACCAGTTCTATAGTCGAGCCAGGGTTGAGATGAATATTTTCCGATCAAGAGTCCGATTTTGCTAACCCTCTTTTAGTGGAAGTTATCATAACTTCCGTTAAAGTTAACACTAATATTAATATCAAATATTTAATATAACCCCGATCTCATTTAGTAGGTTTTCAAATACTTAATACTAACGAAATTACTGTATGACTAGCTTAGTACTAGCTCACTACTAGCAAAATGTTGATGTGGCGGAGAGAGGTAACCAAATTTACAGGTTTAGCTGGTTAACATTAACATTAATATTAAAATTAACATTAAAATTAATATTAGAATTAATATTAATATTAACATTAACATTAAGATTAATATTAAATTAAAATTAGCATTAACACTAACATTAAAATTAATATTAACTTCAAATTAACATGAATATTAATATTAATTTTAACATTAATTAGTATTAATATTAATTTTAACATTAAAATTAATATTAACATTAAATTAAAATTAGCATTAACATTAATAATAAATTTTTTGGGTAATTAATTTTTAGGGTTAAAACATGACATGTCAGCTGCCATGTCACTTTCCATGTCAGATGTCACATAATGGGAGATGTCATCGCCCAAAAATTTTGGGAGCCAATTAACATAAGAGAAATGTTTAAAGAATATTTTTCAAAAGTTGTTGACCAGCTAAACCTGTAAACTTGGTTACTTCTCTCCGCCACATCAACATTTGCTAGTAGTGAGGTAGTACTAAGCTAGCCATACAACAAGATTGTAATACTAATATTAATGTTAGTTTAGGATTTTTTTTTTCTAAAATACCACACTTTTACTTGGGGATAGCCCAAAAATGTTCAAAAAAATTACAAGTTTGCCACCCATTTTTTTACTTGGGGACAGCCCAATTTTCTCCAGCAAGTGGGATTGCCAGCAAGTTGGCAGTCCTCATATAAAGGAGGACTGCCAACTTAGCTGCAGTCCGCGTCGACGAAGACACCCTCGCTCGCCAGCGGAGCCCTCCGTCAGTACGAGCTCAGCCTGAAGCTCCTCCCGCGCGGCCACGCCTCCCGCGCCCTCTTCCACAGCAACCGGACGGCGTGCCTCCTCTCCCTCCGCCCTGTCGACCGTGAGGCTGTCGCCGTCGAGTGCTTGCTCGCCCTCCAGTCCCAGCCCCGCTTCTCCCGCGCCCTCCTCCGCCGCGCCCGCGTCCTCGACGCCCTCCGCCGTCCCGACCTCGTCCTCCAGGACGTCCGCTCCCTCCTCTCCTTCGACCCCGACAACTCGGACGCCCTCCTCCTCCTCCGCAAGCTCCAGCAGGAGACCCCCTCCATCGTCCCTGCCGCCCCCAATCAAGATCACCTCCACAGCAGGCCTTTTCCCCGCCGCGCTTGCAGCCTTCGCCGTCCGCTCGCCCCCCTCCCTCTGCCCTAATTTTTGGGCTGCTCCCAAGTAAATTGTGGGTGCCCCCCAGCAAAAGTTCCACATGCTTGGGCTGCCCCCAAGTAAGGACTGCCCCCAAGTAAACTTGGTGCTTGTCACCCTCACTTTTTCCAGTTAGGGGTAAAATGGTAATTTTCTATTTTATAATAATTTTTGGAAATTTTATTTCATGAATATTATTATTTAATTATTATAGGAGTCGGGTTCGAATTTCATCGCATTCCAAGTTAATTCGGGACCCCGGTGAATTTCGACTTGAGCTGTAATTAGCATGTTAGCTAACCATGGCCCACCACACTAAATTTTAGGGGTTTAAGAGTTTGGACTAGTTCCCCATGAGTAATTTAGTTTAATTATGATTTTTAATTATTTTTAGCAACTTCCTAAACCTAATTTAGAATTTATTTAATATTAGGCTTAGGGAGGGGCAAACTTGTAATTTACAAGTGCCCCTCACCCACACCCTCACCATGCCATGGCCGGCCATGACAAGCCCCCCCCCCCCCCCCCCCCCCCCCCCCCCCCCCCCCTCTTCCTTCTTCACTAAGCAACACTCTTTCTCTCTCTCTTTCAAATTCATTTCTTTCCAAGCTTTCTTCCTTTTCCAACTCCATTTTAGGTATGCTTTTAATTCTTCACCTATTTCTCTTTTGCATTTAGTTCCTTCACCATAAATGGAGAGGAGAAGATTCTCTACCAATTGCCCACAAATTTGTAGGTTTTCCATAGAAAAATAGGTTAATGATTATTAGGATTTAATCATTTTGAGAATGATTATTAGGATTTAATCATTTTAAAAAAATAAATATATATATATATATATATATATATATATATATATATATATATATATATATATATATATATATATATATATATATATATATATACATGTGTATTTATGTGTGTGTATTTATATATGTATTTGTGTGTGTGTAGAAGAGGGTGATAATTGTGTCATGGGGATGGTGGTGGTGTGAGAGTGGTGTGTGTGTGTTTGTGTTGTGTGAGGAGATGTGTGTGTGTTTTTATATAGTATATATATATATATATATATATATATGTATATATATATATATATATATATATGAGTGTATGTATATATATATAGATATGAGTGTATTTATATATATACATGGATGTGTGTATATGGATGTGTGTGTGTTATATATACATTTAGAGGGATGGATAGATATCTAGATAGATTATAGATATATATATATATATATATATATATATATATATATATATATATATATATATATATAATATATATATATATATATATATATATTATATATATATATATGAAGTGTATATATATATGGAAGTAGAAGGAGATGAAGAAGAAGATGAAACCCAGCAGTAGCAGCAGCAGGATCAGACCTGACTGCTGCCAGGTCTGAATCCCCCCCCCCCCCCCCAATTTTGGGCTTTTAAGCCTATTTACCCCCCCCCTCCCTTTTTTCACCTATGTATATATATATATATATATATATATATATATATATATATATATATGTATTATATATGGTTAGAATCGTAGAGAAGAGTAGAAGAAGATTATGGAATGAGAAGTTAGGAAAGAATTAGAGGTTAGAAGGAAAGAATGAAAGAAGTTAGAAGAATAGGAAAAGGCTAGAATAGGAAAAAGGAAAAAACCGAGTTAGAGGGCGAAACGGAGCTCGGAGTATCCGATTGAGTTGAAACTTGGCGTGGGACATGAATACGTGATTTAGATTTTGCGGGTAGGCTTCCGGGTGGAAATCGGAGTCGTAGGGCGCCGGTATCGCGTCGTATCGGTGCGTATCTTGAAATATTCAAGATTTTGACAACGGGCCGTAACATGGACTAGATGTCCATTTTACTTAGGTATCTTGGTAGGTAATATATATATAGGCTAGTACCTTACTACCCTAGGGAGCCCGGGTCAAAATATCAAGCGTAGGTAGGCTAACTTGATAGTTGCCGAAACTAGAATTTTACCCTTTTTAAGGGTAAAATAGGATATTGGCCTACGGCCAAGATATGAGTTTCGAAGTCCAAGATGGACTTGGATATGGGTTGTAGAGGTTGGTAATAGTTAGAAATAGTCGTCTAGACCTAATCTTGGCCCCGGTTGACCACGGTTGACTTTTTGGACCAAAA
This sequence comes from Iris pallida, assembly GCA_029216955.1. Classification (NCBI taxonomy): domain Eukaryota; kingdom Viridiplantae; phylum Streptophyta; class Magnoliopsida; order Asparagales; family Iridaceae; genus Iris; species Iris pallida. The sequence goes on from JANAVB010020600.1 coordinate 9,826,405, forward strand.
GTCAACTATGGGTCAACGCTTTACCCAAATTAGTTCCGATTTTCATTAGACTTGTGTAGTTGACCAAAAGTCAACTATTAGTCACCATTGACCTAGAGTTGACCATAGTTGACCTAGAGTTGACCAGAGTTGACCAGAGTTGACCAGTTGACCAAAAGTCAACTGTAGGCCAACTTTTGATCCCGTTTGACTTTCTTCGATTTGTTTTGACCCGTGATGACTGGTATGACCTAGGATTGACTTGGTTAGGCTTAGATTGACTTGATATAACTTGATTTGACCTAGATTGACTTGACAGGACTTAGTGTGACTCAGTGAGACCTAGTTTGACCTAGATTGCATATCATTCATTGTAAATCATTCCTAAACTTGTTTAAACCTAAATTAACTTACAGTATCTCATATTTAGGTCTTCTGATACTGCTCTGAGCATTGATATACCATACAGCTCAGGACAGCAGGCGAGTACATTTACTAATAGTTTTCATTGTCTTGATATTTGCTATATCCGATTCAGTCGTAGTGTCTTACTTGATTCTCAGACACGATAGTTCACGGACTAGTATTGTCGGATTCCTGTCATGAGATGTCATTCCTGGATTTCTTGGGATACTGGTACTTGCTTAGTCTTGATTCTCGTACTTGTATTGACGCCGATTCCTGAAGAGGACTTGCTCCCCTCTTTGGGAATCCCGCGTCATAACGTGCTATGTCCGGATCCGTATACTATTCGGAGAATGGGGAATATTATAGATAGTGTGATCAATGCCCACCTTGAGTTACTACTTGTATCATAGCTATACCCTCACCTCACGATGGGTATAGCCTGACCTGTGCTACTACTTACTCCATAGCTTACCATCCCGGCCGGGCCGAGTCCACGTACTTGTAGCCGGTCGGCTGGAAGCCTGATTCTTGACCCATACCGATCACATTAGGCTATAATGTTCGAGGCACATTTTATATTTACTTTCTTGTCATATATCATGTTCTGTTCTATATTCAGTACTTTCTCACCATGCATGATATACAGTTACTCACATGCTCTACATGCCTTACATTGAACCTTGATTGGAGACTAAGTTCTGCTCGGGAGAAGAGTTACAACTCCGGTCCTTGTTTGGTTTAAGGGTTGTAACTCGGCTTCCGAACGGTTCCCAAGTCTTCATATATCTTTGTCTTGTAGTTCATTATACTGTCTCTTATAGAACTTGTCAATTCACATGGAACTGCTGTTAGTATTTGTACTTGCTCATTTTCCTGATAAGATACCGTTATGATATATTACAGATGATTCTGATGCGGACTACTCGACCTATTATGGGCTCGATTCAGATGGTGTAGCCTTACATCGTGGCCTTATAGTGGAGCCACTAGATTTTGTACTTCCAGAGTAGTGTAGGTTAGCTAGGTTTGACTGGACTGCGATCCAGCTAGCTTATCAGACTGTAGTTTCTATATTCTATTTTGATACTCTGGGATGTTGTATATATCTGGACTTGTATTAGACTGCGGACTTATTTTACTCTTCATCTATCATATGTCTTTCCTCTGAGCTATCTACCTTAGCTTTATTCTGTGATTGAGACTGTATTGATATGTCACCTCCATTCGGAGAGTATATACTGTACAGGTACATTTTAACTGTTAGTCGTAGGTATTTACAGACGTTATATACAGCGTTCTACCGCCGATTCTGCGGCGTAGGCTGGACGTACCCACGTGCTCGTGCCCCTCATAAGGGTGCGGGTCGTGACAGTGCTGCCCTTAGAAAAGAAAAAAACTTTGATACCGAAGGGGGTATCAAAGTTTTGATATCCCCCATGTATGACACGTGGGCCCCCTCCTTCTTCGTAAAACGTGTAAACATATATATATACATAAGATTTGAGGGAGGGCCCACGTGTCATACATAGGGGGTATTAAAACTTTGATACCCCTTCCGTATCAAAGTTTTACTCGGAAAAGAAAAAACCTAGTTTAGAGAGGAGTCAAAATGGACTGACATTCGACAATCGCAAGCTCTCGGAAAAATATCGAGAAATGGCAAGGGTTTTTTTTTTTTTTTTCCTTCTCTTCCTCGCTATGCTCCTTTGCTTGAATTGAGAACTTTCATCAATTGTTCAGTTTCAATTCCGAAGACAAAGGTCAAATGATCGTTTTTGTTGTTTGAAGGCTCCTCCGACTCATTCTACTTCGAAACTCTCCCAAATTCATGGTGGTGGCCCTTCGATTCTTCGTCTCAACTCACTTACTCAAGCTCTTGAAAGAGTTAGAATGTTGCCGTTTGTTGAAAGCCTATGTTTGCAGAGCCAAAATGTAAATATGTTGATAATATACAACTTTACAGGTTGTCCGAAAGTAACAAGTTTCGTTCAAACAACTGCGACAGAAGCTACGACGACGTTAACAAGCAACCTTTCTACCGAAAGGGACTAATCCATAACATAACCCTAACATCATCTAATTGATTTTCAAATGACTAATACTAATATTAATGTTAAAAATTAATTTTAACCTTAATGTTAAAATTAACATTAATATTAATGTAAATGTAAAATACCAACATTAACATAAACTTTGAAACAGAAAAATATAGACGCCATGATGTTAGTGTCAAACTTCTGATCAGTTTGAAGAAAAATTTACAAGCTGTGACGTACAGAGAACAAGAGGTATAGCAGATTTTTCAAGGTCAAACTCTAGTGGCGCAGTTTGCACAATAGATTCACTCGCTTTCCTACTGTATACAAAATTTTAAGAACAAATTTGCTGGGTCCCCCTCACGGAAAGGAGTTCTCTCAAAAAATAGGCGTATGCTGCTTCAATGTGGCGGGCACACGGTATTCTTTAGTAAAAGGCGAAAGAATAGTTCGCTTTGTGCTCACCAGGCAGCTGCGTAGTTTGTTAGAGCAGCAGCAGGACTAATATATAGGCAACTCATACTGTCGTCACTTCTCTGCCAACCGATGTGGGATTAAAATATCCAATTCCCTTTGCTAGTTCTTTCCCTCTTTTGACTTGTGGGTCATTTCTACAGAAAGAAAATATGGTGTGATTGGAAAAGGTTTTTGATTAAAAAAAAAACCCACATATATGATTTCGTGTATTCATTGACAAAATTTATTACAGAACTTTAACCCCCTCTTAGGAAACGACACAATTTACATGAAAGTGCTGAACATAGGGGACATAAAAGGTCATATCTAAGACTATTTTGAATTGCAATGATGTTTTATTTAGAATTTTGTTTGGCCCAAATTCAAAGGACAACTATTTTGGATTGCAATTATGTCCGAATACTACACCTACATCTTCACCTCCCAATAATCCTGAGATCTCGTCTTCACCTCCCAATAATCCTGAGATCTCGTTTATAATGTAATCGCAATGTAATAAAATGAAAAAAAATTTATATTACGATTATATTACAGTGAAAGGTCTAAATCTCTCTTTTTTGATTTTGATTCATCCAAACTAATCTTTTAATCTTTTTATTTGATACTTAAGAAATTAGCCCATTTCGGAGCTTAGACATACTCGGAGAACTCGCTGGCAGAGACACTTGCATAACTCAATTGACTAAAGGCATCAACTATCAAGCAAAATTTGTAATGATATTGCATTTACATCAGGACGGTCATATAATTTTATTTAGATTTGGTTGGGGTGCGCCAGGCCTGGCAATAGTGCAACGCATGGACAACGCTCGAGAACCCGAAGTAGCAAGCTACTGCAGTTGGCCCACTCCCTGAAAAAAAATAATTTAATATCATTGTGAGCACATGGCCCACATATCAGATATTAAACTGATAAGAACAGATACTACACTTGATCTTAGCCAAAAGGCCGAGAAAGGTATGCTTTGCCATGGTGCCTTGGAGTTCCTTTTATAATCTATTCTCAGCAAGAGTCTTCTGGTCCAGCCGATGTGGGACTAAAAAGATGTTACTTCCATGGACGTTGACAGGCAACCACGGTTAGATTTAGTTCAATTTTTGCCAAAATTAGATGTCCTCTCAAATGATTCCAAAGGCTGTGAACTTCCTCCCACTCTTAACAAATAATTCCCAATATTGCAATTAACTCGATCAAATGCTGAAGAGTGAAGACACCACATGTTGATACAACCAAAGTGACTTCACATTGCCACAACTGATTGAGTTTCTGAATGAGTAGAAAAACGCTAGAATGAGTTTCTGAATGAAGGACACAATCACACAAATATTGTTAAAAATTAATAATATTTCAAGAAAGTGTCTCAAAAATTACATTTGACTTGATAAAAAAATTATCAGTATCGAGTCCTTTGTGATTGAATGCCGATTTGATGCAATGCTTCCAAAAAACAAAGAAAAAAAACAGATATACAATTGTGGGGAGCTATACCATGCCATACTCACCCGAGGGCTTCCAGTCATTGTCAGTGGGTCGTCCACGAGCTATACCATGCCATACTCACCTTCCTCTTTATGGCGCTCTATTATCTCCGTCTAACCGAAGGTTTCCAGTCATTGTCAGTGGGCCGTCGGTAGAGGCCACACAGGGGCGGCCCTGATCCAGGACAGGTCGGACGACGGTTCAGGACTTTCTGATAAAAGAGGACACCAACATGAAACTATCTACAATAGAACTAGTATATATCATGTGCCATTATATATAAAAAGTATTTTGGTGTAGTGGTTATAATGTTAGAATTTTATGTAAGATGTCGTTGGTTCAAATCTTCACTAGTGCAAAATTTTGTTTTATTTACATTTTTTTTATATTATGTATGGGGGCCCATTTTAGAAGTTTTGCCTCGGATCCCCATCAGCTGAGAGCCGGCCCTGGGGCCACATACCGATCTAGGGGACAGACTGGAGAATTTGGAACATGAAGAGTTGTATATAAAAATGAAACTTCATAGCACGCAAACTTTATTATATTGACCTTTAAACATAAATGACATGCAAGTTGACATAATAACATCATCTTTATAAAATACTCAAGGATATTCTAGGAATTCAAAATTTTTACCACCAAATTTTCCTATTATATAGTAGAATAGATAGATACTTTAATTATAATCTATAAAATACGTGTATATATATATATATATATATATATATATATATATATATATATATATATATATATATATATATATATATATATATATATATATATATATATATATAAAATATATATATATATATATATATATATATAGAATAAGGGAGGTAGGGTGCCACCTCACGGGGGGGTGTCTACTTGTCACCCCCCCCCCCCCCCCCCCCCATGCTATCATCATGCACATGGGTGCATGATGATAGCATGTGGGGTGTCACTCCCCGTTCCCAGAATACATATTTTTAATACATGTACTGCTTTAATATATTTATTTAAATATTTATCATGTATTGTTTTGTATTTAAATCTCTTTAAATTCATGTTAATTAATTTTCTGCAATTAATTTTCTGTATTTTACTTTCTGCTTTAGCTTACTTTAGTTTTGGCCTAGGTTGGTTTATTTTCGGGTTATGGTGGTTCATCATGAACCGAACCCACCATCACCATTTAAAGCCCCAATCCTTTCTCTCTCTCTCTCTCTCTTCATTACTTCTCCTTCTCATTTACTCTTCTTATTCTTCATAACTCCCTCTACCTACCAACTCGTAGGCAAGTACATCTTGCTTCCACATGAGAGCCTATTTTTATTGTTCCATTAGCTTCTTCTCATGTTTCTAAGACACATTAGAACTTGTCATTTTCCATTTTGAGGCTTTAATTTTTGTAGATCTAGAAATTAGTTATTTTCGGATTTTGGTGGTTTTGATCTATCAAACTTTTTTGTTTTCAAGTTTTGATGGTTCCATGTTGTAGAGAATTTTATTCTACCCAATTTTGACCTTTGAAAAGTTGGAATTGGACTTATTTTGACCAAGTTATGGACTTTTGAAGCTTTGGATTCAAACCATGGAGTTCTTGCTGATTTGGAGAAGACAGTGAGCAGTGTACGCGAGCTTTTTAGCTTGCGCCACTGAGCAGCGTGCGTTCTTTAGCGCAGCGCAGTCTGACTCATACGCTGCCTTTTGGAAGCGTATGTCTTGCATACGCTGCCTTGATGAGGAGTCGTATGGAGTACATACGCTGCCTTGAAGATGAGTCGTATGGAGTCCATACGCTGCCTCTTGGAGACGTATGTCTTGCATGCGCTGACCTGAGCGTAGCCTGACTTGAGCATAGCCTGACCTGAGTGTACGCTGACTTGAGCGTAGCCTGACCTGAGCGTACGCTGACTTGAGCGTAGCCTGACCTGAGCGTACGCTGGAGCGTAGCCTGACTTGAGCGTTGCCTGACCTGAGCGTACGCTGACTTGAGCGTAGCCTGACCTGAGCGTACGCTGACTTGAGCGTAGCCTGACCTGAGCGTACCCCTTTTATAAGTGCTTTGTGCACCTTGCGGAACACCTTGAACTGTTGTGGTTGCAGCTTCACCAGCACCATGTCCCCCTTCTTGTACTCAACCGGCCTTCGCTTCGCGTCGGCCCACTTCTTCATCTTCCTCGCGGCCTTCTCCAGAAATGCCTTGGCAATGTCCGCCTTTGTCTTGAAATCTGAAGTGAACTGGTTGGCCGCGGGGCTTCTACTCGAGGGTCCCGCACTCAGCGTGTGCGGGGCAAGCGGTTGGCGACCCATCACCAACTCGAATGGACTGCTGTGCGACGACTCGCTCCGTTGAAGATTGTAGCAGAACTGAGCGACGTCGAGGTGATGCACCCAATCCCTCTGGTTGGCACTCACAAAGTGCCGCAAGTACTCCTCGAGTAGCGAGTTGACCCGCTCGGTCTGCCCGTCCGTCTGCGGGTGGAAGCTGGTCGAGAAGTGTAAGTCCGTCCCGAGGATTTTGAACACTTCCGTCCAGAACTTCCCCGTGAAGCGGGGGTCTCGGTCGCTGACAATGTTGACCGGGATGCCCCAGAACTTCACCACATGGCTGATGAACAGTCGCGCGGCCTCCTCTGCTGTGCAGTCCGTCGAAGCAGCAATGAAGGTCACGTACTTTGAGAACCGGTCCACCACCACGAGAATGGACCCAAGCGCCCCCACTTTCGGCAGGGCGGAGATGAAGTCCATCGAAATGCTCTCCCACGGCCGACTCGGCACGGGAAGAGGCTCCAGCAGGCCCCCGGGCTTCTGATGATCCACCTTGTCTTGTTGGCACACAAGACAAGTGCGAACATAATCCTCCACATCCTCGCGCATGCGAGGCCAGTAGTATGCGGCCTCCAGTAGCGCCAAGGTTCGCTTCTGCCCCGGGTGTCCAGCCCACTTTGTGTCATGACACTCCTTGAGCAGCTATCTCCGCAAGCCACTCCACCTAGGCACGACCACCCTGTCACCCTTGGTGTAGAGAAGTCCGTCTTTCAGCCAGAACCTTCTCGTCTCGCCCTCCTTGGCAAGCTTCACTAGGGCCAGTGTTAGTGGGTCCTCCATGATTCCCACTCGAACACGGTCCAGAATGTCCCCCTTGAGCAAGCACACAGATGCGAGCTCGGCCTTCCTGCTAAGCGCATCGGCCACCTGATTTTCTTTGCCGGGTTTGTACTGCAACGCCATGTCGAACTCGGCTAGAAAATCTTGCCATCTCGCCTGCTTCGGAGATACCTTCTTCTGGGACTGGAAGTAGCTCGTGGCAACATTGTCCGTCATGACCACGAACTTGGTGCCGAGGAGGTAGTGCCGCCATGTCCTCAAGCTATGCACGACCGCGGTCATCTCCTTCTCCTGCATCGTGTAGCGCCGCTCAGTGTCATTCAGCTTGCGACTCTCGAACGCGATGGGGTGTCCTTCCTGCACCAATACCCCACCGATGGTGAAGTCGGACGCGTCCGTGTGCACTTCGAACGCCTTGGAGTAGTCCGGTAGAGACAAGACCGGCTCCTCCGTCACAGCCCGCTTCAGTGCCTCGAATGCCTCCTCGCATCGGGGCGTCCAGCTCCACGCCCGATCCTTCCGCAGCAGATCGGTCAGAGGCGCTGCGATGGCGGAATATCCTCGGATGAACCGCCGGTAGTAGTTCGCCAAGCCAAGGAATGATCGCAGCTCCGTCGGCTTGGTGGGAGCCTCCCACTCCCGTATGGACTGGACTTTTGCGCCGTCCATCCATATCTTGCCACGCCCGATCCAGTGCCCCAAGAACGACACCTCTTCTTGTGCAAATGAGCACTTCTCCCGCTTGACGAAGAGTTCGTTCTCCCTTAGCACCTGGAAGACAGTCTTCAAATGCTCGATGTGCTCCTCCATCGTGTTTGAGTACACGACGATGTCGTCGAGGTAGACCACGACGAACCGATCCAGATAGGGATGAAAGAGCTTGTTCATCAAAGTACAAAAAGTCGCAGGAGCATTTGTTAGACCAAAAGGCATAACCATAAACTCATATGCGCCATACCTCGTCACGCATGCCGTCTTAGCCTCGTCACCCTCCGCAGTCCGGACTTGATAATACCCCGAGCGCAGATCAAGTTTGGAGAACTATCTCGCGCCTCCCAATTGGTCGAACAAGTCCGCCACCAACGGGATGGGATATTTGTTCTTGACGGTTACCTTGTTTAGTGTACGATAGTCGATGCACAAACGAAGGCTTCCATCCTTCTTCTTCTGAAACAGCACCGGTGCACCATACGGGGCCTTTGACGGTCTGATGAATCCCGCGTCCAGTAGCTCCTTGAGCTGCTTCTTCAACTCGTCCAGCTCGGGCGGGGCCATGCGATATGGAGCCATGGCGGGCGGCTTCGTGCCCGGCTCCAACTCGATGGCATGGTCTACCTCCCTCCGCGGAGGTAGCCTCTTCGGCAACTCCTTCGGCATGACGTCCCCGAACTCCACAAGAACGTCATCGATCTCAGGCGGAAGATCCCCCTACACGGGCGCCTCCTCCGACTTGAGCACAGCAAGGTAAGTCATCTCTCCGTGTCGCATCCCCTTCTTGAGTTGTAAAGCGGAGAGAGCCTTCCCCTTCGTAAGCTCGCCTCGTGCAGTTGTCACCATGCACGGAGAGCTCTCCTCCATGATCCCGACGACTCCCAGATGTGGCATTGGGACTGCCTTTGCCGAAGTGAGGAAGTCCATCCCAAGGATCATGTTGAAGTCGTCCAGTGGTGTTGCTGTGAGACTGGTGACACCCGTCCAGTCTCCCACTTGGATCTTCACTCCTTTGGCCACCCCCTGCACAGGGCGCGCCTCAGAGTTGACTGCCTTTATCGTGCTTGAGTCTTTTTCCAGCGTCAAACCCAAGCGTCGGACCTCCGCGTCCGAGATAAAGTTGTGGGTAGCCCCCGTGTCGACCATCGCCCTGGTGTTGTGGCCGTTGATCTTCACGTCCACATACATCAGCTCTCGATTCGGGGTCTTGGACACTACCGCCTTGCTCTTCAAAGCATTCAACAGGCGCAGGGCACCCATATGAGCCCCCTTCTTAGGCTCCATGTCCTCGGCCTCCTCGCCTTGGACCGCGTTCACCCTCTTGCCCTTGTTCGGACAGTCTCGTGCGAGATGATTTCCACCGCACACATAGCACTCGATCTTCCGCTCCGTCGAAGGCTTTGCTTGCGGCTTGTCCTTCGGCGGCAGGCCTCCCTTTCCGTTGTTCTTCTTCGCTCCCCCACCATTGAACTTGGTGGTGGTCTTTTCCTTGGGCTTTGGGGCATCGCTCCGTCGATACTCCATCAGCTTTTCGGCTGCCGCAACAGCCGTGTTCAGATCTGACACATCTTGCCTCTGTAATTCTTGTGCCGCCTATGGTTGTAGACCCTCTAGGAACGCGAACAGGCGATCTTCTTCGCCCATACTGGAAATGGTGAGCATCAGGCGGGTGAACTCCGCCACATACTCCTTGATCGACCCGGTGTGCTTGAGTTGACGCAAACTCCGTCTTGCGACATACTCCACGTTCTTCAGGTAGAACTGAGACTTGATCTCCTTCTTGAGATCCTCCCAAGTCTCGATCTTGCAGAGTCCCTTTTCTATATCAATGCACCTGCGTCGCCACCACAGCGTAGCATCATCAGAAAAATATAGGGACGCTGTGTTTACCTTGTCGGTCTCATCCTCGATGCGGACCGCCTTCAGGTAACGCTCGACGTTCCAGATGAAGTTGTCCACCTCCTTCGCGTCCCGTACGCCATTGAAGGATTTTGGTTCTGGATACTTCACCCTCTGCGTCGACTCCCTCCTCGGAGTCGGACCACCAGCAATGGCCCTCTCGAGGACCTCCGCCTTGGTTTGTAGCTCTTTGCGTAGTTCAGCAATCTCCGCCTTCGTGGCCTTTCGTTCCTCTTCGAACTCAGCCTGCATCTCGCGGAGATGCTCTCGGAACTCTGACATAGCCGTGGCGACATCCGCCTCCAAACCCTGGGCGAATTCCTCGTGAGCCATTTGGTTCTGCTCCACTTGATACTCGACGCCCGTCACGCCCTTCTCCAGCATCTCAACCCGGTCCGACAACTCGCCAAGAGCCCGTTCCAGCAACGGTTCCTTGCTCTTGCCCTTCTTCGAGGTCTTCGCCTTCTCCTTAGGCGAAGAGGGTTGTGCCGGATCCTCGTTGATGATGGCTTCGGTCGAAGACATGACGGCGATCGAACCTTTGCTTTGATACCACTTGTCACGGACTTAGTGTTTTTGCTAGCACTTCATCCCGTGCGGCGCACTGTCTTTCTCCTCAAAGACTCGTGCAAGCCTTCCCGTCCCGACTTAGCTAGATCGCTAAGAAAACTAGAATAGTGGAGCAAAGATGGGACTAGTAAGAATCTCTTTATTGACTTGGAGAATGCTTACAATTTTAGGTGGTGAGGAACAAATGAGAGCCTCCCCCTTTTATAAGTGCTCAGAGAGCAATACAAGGAAAGTCCTGGAAGGAATATTCCAAGGATTATTACAATCTACCATAACTGGAATGGCATATTCCAGGATTATTCCCTAGCAACATAAAAGGAAACTTCAAGGGCCTTCTAGAAGCTTCTTGGGCCTCCTAGAACGATCTTGGGCCTTCCGGAGAGATCCACAATCTTCTAGAGCCTTCCGCCATCTTCTAGAATGTTCTGGAAGCTTCCCGCATAACCTTAATCCGCAAAAAGGTTATGCAACAGGGCCTCGGGCGGGGTGCAACATTTGGGGCGTTACAGTACGCTGACTTGAGCGTAGCCTGACTTGAGCGTAGCCTGACTTGAGCGCAGCCTGACTTGAGCGCAGTCTGACTCAGGCGCAACCTGATATTTAGGCGCAACTGGACCTGACCCTACTTACCCTGGATCTTCTATAGCCCTGTATATTTTTATTTTATTAGATATTTAACGTCCATTTTGTATCCTTACGCCTTTTAGCATAAACTTGATATAATCATGATATGTTAATATTTCTGTTAAATATAGATTGTTACGTGGGATGTACCATGTGTCGTGAATTGAGTTATAGATACCCCGATTGACTGGAATTAAACCCTGAGAGTTGTAGACTCGACCCCACTGAATACTAGTTGACTTTCATGCCTTGTCACCATTGATAATGATTGTGACCTTGACTAATAATTGATCATGCGTTCCTAGTTGGAACTAAGAGACTGGCTAGTCGTCTTTTTGAATTGAATGAATGAGACACATTCATATTAATTATGAACTATTGAAATCGACTGGCTAGTCCCGAATATTGGCATACAGGCACATGCAGGCTTCAATTCATTTATTATTTATTTATCTTACCAAAGAAGCATGTGTACTTTATGGTCAAGGCATGATTACTCCATGGTTAGTTTGATTATTGCATTACGCTATGTAAGACCTACAACCTGACCGCACTGGTATCATTGTAGAGTTGTGCATATCGTACCCCGTACGAAAGTACTCATTCTGAATGACCATGATCCATGGCATGGTACTTCACTCAACGTATAGACTATTAAGTTAAATAAAATAATGATTGCATGGAGAGAATGGATTTCCGAGTTCTTACATGGCAGCCCTCTTGGGACTAGTAGTGCCCGACAGGCCGGTTGGTCCCCACAGATACTGCAAATCTGCCACACGGACAGGGAGCGGTATCTGGTTATATTATCTATTGAATATTGTATATTAATGACGGGCGTCCCGCTGGGACTCGTCTAATTCATGATTGGCGCAATTGATTGACTGGGTAAACTAGCCTTGCTTGTGCATAGTAAGAACTGAGAAATCCTTTATTGCATAATTCCAGGATAACTTGGGACTCACAATAGCAAGCCGTAGTAGTTGCCCGGCCGTTTAAATTGATTTGTTTGTGTACTGTACCTACTCTGTTACTTAACTGAGATGATCAGAATGTCAGGACATGACGGGCCAACTTCTGTCCTTGTTTGGTTGGGAGGTTGGTTCGAAGTGTCGTGATGTTGTGTGAGTCCTAGTAGATAGCAGAGATCTATTATCATATTCTCTTATTACTGGCTCCATTCCTCATATCGTGCTCCTTTGCGGTACTTGCTATTAGAGGTCTAACCTCTCTGGTTTTGCATGGCCAGATTTAGAGCCGGTCCCTGAGGATCCAGCTTACTTCTACCTCCAAGATGGTCAACACTAGAGGGATGATCGCAGGAGGACTCGAGTGGGTTTCTTACTTCCCCGCCCGTTTTGTTATCTACTTTATACTTTGCCTTTTGGCACCGACATGTTAGTCGGATTGTCTTGTACCTACTTTTGCATAATTGTAACTAAGTCAGACTGCAGCTGATAACAATTGTGTATACTTACTACATCATCTGGCGGTATTTTGTAAAGCCAGATATCAAGAACATTTTGACTGAGCGTTTGGGACGCCTTACTGCTTTATCTCACATGTTCTCTATTTCTGTTTCTTGTTTGAATGATTGAGACAATAGAAGTAAAGTGACCATAGGGAGACTTTCATGTAGTATGCACCCCCTCGTCTTGTAGACAGCATTGATCGTATTATACGGTATTCATCTACCCGTAATACGTAGCTGGCTGAGTCATTCCCCCGCTCTCCAGTATTCTGGTTCTGGGGCGTGACATGGAGGGTGACAAGTAGACACCCTCCATAGGGTGGCACCTCACCTCCCTCATCCTCTCTCTCTCTCTCTCTCTCTCTCTCTCTCTCTCTATATATATATATATATATATATATATATATATATATATATATACCCACAGAGGCTATAATTAAATTTTGATATAGCCTTCTGCATCAAAGTTTTTCATCCTAAGGAGTCTAATTTTGTTAATCATTTTTTAATTGGGGATATATGTTAAAGTTAACTTTAATGTTAATATTAACATCCAAATTAATATTTAACATTAACATTACTTATTTCAAGTGACTAAGATTGAAAATCAATTATAGTTATTCTAATCTTTATTAAGAGCACTTAGGAAGACTAAAAGAAACTATCTTAATTATTCTAAATTTATTATTACATTAATGTATCATGCAAGTATATTTAGGACGACCAAAGGACACCTTCCATAATTACCTAGATGTCCTTATTAACTTTAATGAATAATTTTAATTAATAAACATATCCAAGATTATATTTGGAAAGAAACTTTTACGGTGAAACTCAAATTTTCTAGCATATGTGTACATGCCTTGCACGTATTTTAACATTATTTTATTTAACTTAGGAAGACTCTTTAGGAAAACCAAATTACCAAGTTGTCCTTATTAAAATTAGTGAACCATTTCAAATTAGTATAGATATGCAAGGATATCTATTGAAGAAAAATTTCACGAGAAAACCTTACTTTTGGCATTATATATACTAGTGTACATGTACTTGTTTTGCTCTATTTCAATTAGAATATCATAAGGTCAGCTATCGTCTTTTCGTCCTTTTCAGGTGACTATTCATGTGTGTGCTCTTTCTTTTTACAATGCCAAGGGATTAGAAGTACGAATTTTTTTTATAAATATTTTTTTATCGAGAATAATAACCTTTAAAAAATGGTAAGGAAAAAAAATTATTACCATTGCAACATGAAGAGTTGTATGGAAAGAGGAGACATCATAGCATCCAAACTTTATTGATTTGACTTTTAAACATAAATGATATGCAAGTTGACATAATAATATCATATTTATAAAATACTCAAGGGTATTTTAGGAATTCAAAAGTTTTACCACAAAGTTTTTATATATATATATACTAGCATATGTGCACGTGCCTTGCACGTATTTTAACATTTCTTAATTAGTTTAGGAAGACTTTTTAGGAAGACCAAAGGGTAGTCTTCCTAATTACTAAGTTGTCCTTATTAAAATTAATGAACTATTTTTAATTAGTATAAGTATGTAAGGGTATTTTCGGAATTTAAAAGTTTCACCATCTAAATTTTCCTATTATATAGTAAAATATATATATATATATATATATATATATATATATATATATATATATATATATATATATATATATATATATAATATATATATTCATATATATATATATATATATATATATATATATATATATATATATGAAGAAAAGGGTAATTTCATTAGATAATAAATAGTTTACATCATGCTACATTACAAGCCAATCAGGCCATCCTAACCGATGCCAAGACTATCTTTTCAGGCACATAATATCCTGTTTAATATTGTTCATAACTCCGGTGGCTGGAAGTATTTCCCCTTCAAATATCCTCCTATTCATTTCTCGCCACACATGTCACACAGCCGACAGAAGCCTTATGCGAGCCTTCCTGTATAATTCTTGACCCTGATTTTTCACCCTAACAATACCGTCAACTATAACTTGCAGGCCAGCACCATCAAACCTGATACCCACTTCTCTGCATAGAGCCCTCCAGATATATCTAGTTACCATGCACTGGAAAAACATATGGGCACGCGTCTCGGGTGCTTCGCCACACAGGATGCAATCGGTGCTCACAATAGGAATTTTAAATCGGACAAGTCTATCCCTCGTAAGGAGCCGATCTCGAATGGCTTTGTAAGCACACAACTTCCTCTTAGATGCCGCACATTTCACCCATACCACTTCGGCCCAAGGAACCTGCGGAAATTGTGGCCGGATCTGCTCGTACACCTGCTTGGTAACAAATGCTTCACGGTTGGAACCCTCCCACTATGATCCTACTATGCAATTATTTTCTTTTATATAATGTCACATTTACATTAAATTCATTCAATTACCACTTGATATAAGATTGTTACCCTCTAAATTTGTAATATATGTAGAACCCAAACACACCTCAGTTTTCTCTCGTGTCTCTCTCTTACTTCAAAATCATAATCATTCAGTGGGAAGGACTCATCATGGGCCTTCCAATAATATAACCACGTTTTGTAATTTTTTTTCCTCGAATCACCATTAGCATCATAGCATGTGGTGTGGTGAGTCCGTCACACTGAATAATTTTTCCTCGAATCACCATTAGCATCATAGCATGCGGTGAGTCCGTCACACTGAATAATTTTTCAAACCAACGTGTCCTCTTCCTCACTCCTTCTCTTTTTCCTCCTCCGTTACCGAGTAAATTAGGTGTCAAATTTTGAAATATTGATCGGATGCTAATCATGCAATTATACATTTACCAACTAGAGAACGAGATTTCCTTCAAAAAAAAAAAAAAAAAAAACTAGAGAACGAGATGATGAGTATGTTTCTCGAATCCATCAACACCTAGGAAGCATGGACACTTGAAAAATCAGTGTTGTGCCATGCAGCGTGGGCCAGGGTGCAAACATGTACTGGACATGACGCAATCCTCCAAAACACATTATGACACTCTGAAATTTCTGACATATCTGTGTTACCGTATCCATCTTGTGTCGGATTGTATACATGTCCATGCACACCCATCTGAGATTGATAATACTCAGGTGTGTTATCGTTTTTTTTTTTTACATTGATAGTGATTATCTATAAGTTTCTAATTTTCATGAGAAAACACTATTAATTTGTTATATATATATATATATTATATTGTCGACTAACAAATTACCTAAGTAATAGGTAATACCAACTCGCTTGGAAGCACGGACACTCCCAAAACTGGGGCCGGTGCCCGTGTCCAACATGCATTGAACAACAAGGACAAATAAAATAGGTGCCACGCTCGTATCGTGTTGTGTCGTATTGCGCCCTTGCAACAAAAGCATGTGAGTATGTGCAAGATACCTAGATTCACTTATCTACATTACCAGCCCAAAACCCGAATTCTCAAAAGACCAATGTATTTCTAGAATATATTATACACACGGAGCCTATATTTAATTACAGGCTTTATAATTTAAATTTTAAAAAGATTTATCTGTAAATTCAGATTGGATTAGCAGTTCCAGCACAAACACAGCCTAAGCTTCAATCATAGTCATTGAGTAATTAAACCAAGAACTCGATTATATTCAAAGCCCGGGAAGCCAATCAAGAATCTCCAATTTCAATCAAAACCGACAATTCCAACTACTAATCTGTGAAGCGGTGTACAGGCACAAGAAATTACAGTATTGTAGGGAAATACTAGAGTAGTGACCAAAGTGGAAGCTTTAGGGTTTGTATGGTAGTTTGCAGTATCATCCGATACCGATCCGTTACAGCTGATATCGATACGGTTAATTTGGCATGTTCCGATTCTATACCGGCACGGAGAGTCTTTTTTTCCGGTCAATTCCGCAAATAAAATGAACTAAAAAGACTAGTCAACAAGGATGTAAATGCATAGTAAAGTTATAAAAACATATAAAAGAAGAAAGCTTATCTATCACACATAAGCCAATCGGCAAAGGTGACTACTATTTCATTCAATTTTAAACCACCGAGAAACAACACTAGAAATACTTAAAATTATGCCTAAATGTATAAAATATATATTTCAAAATAAGTTATTAATAATTATTTGTTTTTCGATACCAAAAAAAATTGATACTCGGATCCAAAACCGACGATACCTCTGATCTCGATACTCATAGGAATGGTCCTATACCAATTATGATACCGATACCTACGAACCTTGGTTTGTATAGACTAGAGTTGAGACCTTGTGATGGTGCTTTATGAATCAAGAAAAGTTTGGAAATGGGATTTTAAGTTTTTCCCTTCTCCAAATACTTTATGGAGAGTTGGCGATGCCATTTAACCATTGGGATCTTTCTCGTATTTTGGTTTGACTTTTTTTCCCCCTACTGTTATTTGTTCAATGTTTTCTTATTATCATACATAATAAGATGACTTGTAACAGGTTTATGTTGTTCATCGGTATCGGTATTAAATTCATATGTATTTCTTCATTGCAATTTGTCTCCAAATTTGTGTGTGTGCGCCTTTTTTATTCATTGCTTACTGCTATTTGCTCAATGCTTTACTACTTAAAATGTCAAGTTGTAACAAATTTGTGTTTCACATCAGTATTAAGCTCTTATTTGTTTATTAACTGACACAGTTATTTGATATCATTCTTTAATGCTACTGGGTTATGAAGGACTTGTAGTAATCAATCCAGAAGGAGGCACAGAGGACACTGAGGCAGAAGCTCAGAGAGGAAGATGGAAGCAAGAGGTTTTATTCTCATCAAATGTATCTCATTGTCGTCGTCATCATCATCTAAGCCTTCTACCATCAAAGTGGGGTTGGCTAGGCGTATCCACTCTGTCGGCTGGGCTGGCACCCCAATTTTTTTTCTTCTTTTTCATATATATATATTTTTTCTATGAGTCAGCCTACACGTAGCCTACTCTAATATACTCCAGCCTACCCTAACTTGAATTTCTGGTTCCGCCCTTGGCTATTAAGCATAAAAAAGGTCCAGTCCATAATGGAACTGACAAAGTTCTTATAACCGGTTGTCAACCTTGTTAGTCTCGGGACTTGACCAAAGATGGTAGACTCTATGTCGAGATCAGAGGTTCAACAAACGTTCACCTTCTGATAATTCTCGAGATCCAAGAGGAACACTATAATATGAATCTGATTACAAAAGCAACAATAATCAGAAAATAAATCTCACGTTCTCCTCGCAATCGCAGTTGCTGACGGACAGAACTGAGTTACAATTCAGATGAAGGAGAAGAAAGAAGAAAGAAGAAAGAAGAAGAGGAAAGGTTCTTGTTGGGATGATTAAGATCACCGTTGCTCAAAGCAAGATTCGTCCCACCACGATCTGCTTCCAGGAACTAGCAAGTTCACGAAGAACTTCTGGAACGCTCGTAAGTCAATATTTGATACTTGAACGGACTTCCTGGACTTTACAGACTCCCTTAACTCTCTTCTTGGTGCATCTTTCAAAAGGGGCCAAGGGGCTCTATTTATATAGTGGAGTGAGACTTCACCTCTTCTCCTATCTGATGTGGGACTAAAATACGGCCAATACTCAAAAGATAGAGTTTGATATTTTAGATCATCCCACAATCAACATAGAAGTGTGACAGTCCACGCCTACCCGCCGAACACTCCCGTGCATGCACAAGACATCCTGGAGTCCGTGTCCGAGTCCGCACAACAAAAATTAACTTATATCTTTGTTGGAATTAATCCTTTTTCCTTCTAGAAAAATACTCCCACATGACACACACTTGTGCCCCACTACACCTCATGTGCACACCTCAACACAAGCAATGCATTATATTGAGATACTCACCATTTGGTGTAGCCGATGTGGGATTATCTTTTCTAGTCC
Organism: Iris pallida; assembly: GCA_029216955.1. Classification (NCBI taxonomy): domain Eukaryota; kingdom Viridiplantae; phylum Streptophyta; class Magnoliopsida; order Asparagales; family Iridaceae; genus Iris; species Iris pallida. Next base: position 9,845,073 of record JANAVB010020600.1, read on the forward strand.
AAAGGCAAAAATACCAACAATCTTCCACATATCTCAATATTTGGGTTGAGCGTTCCCCACAGTGACTGCCCATCATGCATTAAGAGAGATGTCGCTACGACTTGAATCTTCCCGCATAGGTTAAATAACAGCATGATACAAGAATGGACTAAGCCTTGAATTCTGCACCATAACTGTAATTTTTTCTACTCACATAATGACATCAACTGTGCTTCTGGCTGCACATTAAAGGCCTTGTGCCAGCCTGGTTTCAGTGTATAATTTTTGGGCGTCTACAAGTTTACCCTCAAGAGACGGCCTGATATCTCTGTCCATACACCATAGGTGAGTTCTTTATAAAGAGTCATGGCATGAAGCATTGCGCTTCTTTGCGGTGCTACGCCGCTATGACATGGCTTAAAGCCGAGGCTTTACCCCACCTGGGTACCTCATCGTAGTGTCATACTACTGTAGCATGAGGTCACAAGCCTCTTTGTAGTGCCAAACTATCCAGCATGAAGCCTTGCGCTTCCGTGCAGTGTTACGACGCTAAGACATGGCTCGCGAAGCCGAGGCTTTACCCTACCTGGTACCTCTTCGTGGTGTCATGCCACTGTAACATGAGGACATCGTCCTCTTTGTAGTGCTGTCTACCTCTCTTTATTACAATTATCATACAACATTAGACTACCTGCCTATTTGCGGTGCTACTCCGCTGTGACTTGGCTCACAAAGTCGAGGCATTACCCCTAACCGGGAACCTCATGGTGGAGTCATCCCACTATAGCATGGAGTTACACTCCTTGTAGTGCTGCGCTACCGTTCTTCCTGTAAAGCACTCTAGGCATTCACTCTGCCTGAGAAGTGAGAACTCATTAAGACATTTAAGCCAACCTTCCCACATGATCCGTTTTCTGCAGAAAACAACAGTAGACAACAGTGGTTGTAGGTTCGTAACCTCTCCATTCCACAGAGGATAAGTACCCACCGTTCCTGATATTCTTCCGGTTAATAGTCCTCTCTTGAACCAAAAGCTAGATGCCTAGTAGATTTTTCTTTGAACTAATAGCATAAAACTTTATGGTAGGATTGTAATAACACAATATCAGAATGCCTTCAAGCCCATTTTATAAGCTGTGTCATCGACCAGCTGGCGCTTGAGGCCCTTGGTGAACGGATCCGCCAGGTTCTCCTGACTCCGAACATCAATCACTGCAATGACACCTCTCTTGATGAGATCGTTCACTGTCCTGTGCTTCAACCGCACAGTCCTCTTCTTCCCGTTGAAGAGGTCATTTGATGCTACCGTCGCAGTCGCCTGGTTGTCGCAGTATATCGGTATCCCCGGTATTTATGCCCCAACCACTGGAAGATCATACATGAGCTCCCGAAGCCATTCTGCTTCCTCCGCTGCGGTATCAAGTGCAAAGAACTCAGATTCCATGGATGACCGCGAGAGCATAGTCTACTTCTTCGATTTCCACGATATAACAGCTCCATCCATTGTAAAAATGTATCCACCTGTGGACCTCTCGCTCTCCACTTTTGAGCACCAGCTGGCATCACTGAAGCCTTCCACTACCGGCGGATCTCCGTTGTAGTGCAGTACATATGTCTGAGTCTTCTTGAGATATCTCATAACCCGTTTCACAGCTTTCCAGTGCTCAATGTCTGGGTTGCTCGTGAAACGACTCAACATTTCCACAGCGAAAGCTATGTCAGGCCTTGTGGCAGTAGTAGCATACATCAAACTCCCGATTACGCTTGCATACTCCAGCTGCCTGATGTTTTTTTTCTGAATTAGGCTTCAGCTTCAGATCACACTTGTACGGCGTATCGATCCCTGGAAGATCCTGATACCCGTAATGAGTGATCATCTTCTCAACATAATGAGATTGTGACAGCGCTAGTCCAGTGTCTGTCCGGACGATCTTGAGTCCCAAGATAACATCAGCATCCCCCAAGTCCTTCATACTGAACTTCGTCGAGAGGAACTTCTTTGTCTCCGTGACACAGCTTATATCCGTACCTAGGATTAGCATGTCGTCCACGTATAGACAAACGATGACTCCTCTTCCGTCAGCAAATTTCGTATAGACACACTTGTCTGTTTCACTGACCCTGTAGCCATTTGACCTTATAACTTTGTCAAACTTTTTATGCCATATTTTGGGAGCTTGCTTTAAACCGTACAGAGATTTTATCAACTTGCAAACTTTGTCTTCAAGACCTTTGACGACAAACCCTTCTGGTTATTGCATGTAGATCTCTTCGGTCAGCTCGTCATTCAGGAATGCCGTTTTTACATCCATCTGATGTATCACCATCTTATGTATCGCTGTGAGAGCAATCAACATTCTGATGGTGGTCATCCGGGCTACTGGAGCATACGTGTCAAAGTAGTCGATCCTCTGCTTCTGAGAAAACCCCTTTGCCACTAGCCTGGTCTTGAACTTGTCAATGGTTCCATCAGCTTTCATCTTCTTCTTGAAGATCTACTTGCATCCGATAGGTTTTGCTCCTTCAGGTAGATCAACCAACACCCAAGTGTTATTGGAGGTGATTGATTCAATTTTATTGTCTATCGCCTCCTTCCAGAAAATAGCATCTCTGGTCTTCATCGCCTCATCATAGGTAAGCGAATCTGCCTCCACATGATAGGTGATAAAGTCATCTTTGAAGTTCTTCGGTCTTCTCGCTCGCTTCGACGACGGCTCAGCGAGTACTGGTTCAATCGTTGTCTCCTCGGCAACAACTTCATCTTGGACAACTGGCTCATTGAAGATCTCAGTCTCCTTTGCACCTTCATCATTCTTCGGAATGTCCGTTAGAACGATGTTCTTGTGCCTTGCAAACTTGTCTTCAAAATATTCAGCATCGCGAGATTCGATGATATAATTTGACTCAATATCAAGAAATCTTCGAGCATCACTCTTCTCTGCATACCCCAAGAAGATCGTCTCCGTAGTCCTTGTCTCCAGCTTCTGAATCTTCAGATCTGGAAGCTTCACATAAGCCAAACACCCCAACACTCGAATGACATTCAAGTTAGGTCTGACTTTGAACCAGAGTTCATGAGGAGTTACGTCCGAAGTTGCATACGGCACTCTATTTAGAATAAAAGTGGCCATCAATGCAGCTTCTCCCCAGTAGCATTTAGGAAGACCCGCAGTTAGCAGCATTGAGTTCATCATTTCTGTCAACGTTCTGTTCTTCCTCTCCGCTACTCCGTTAGATTGAGGAGAATATGGAGCAGTAGTCTCGTTTATGATTCCATGTTCTTTGCAGAATGATGTGAATCCATGAGACCGATACTCTCCGCCTCGATCACTCCTTAGCCTCTTAAGTTGTTATCCAGTTTGTCGTTCAGCCTCGGTCCTGAACTCCTTGAACTTCTCGAACGCTTTGTCTTCAGACTTGAGCAAGTAGAAGAATGCGTACTTTGAGAAGTCATCGATGAAGGTTATGAAATACTTTATCCCAGCTTTTGTAGAGAATTGCTTGAAGTCACAGATATCGGAGTGCACCAACTCCAGAAGATCTGTGCTTCGATTGACCCGATAAAAGGGTTTCCTTGTGATCTTTGTCTGAGCATATACTTCACACTTCTCTACCTTACCCTCACATTTGGAGATAAGTCCTAGACTGGACATTTTGTTAATTCTTTTACAGTGAACATGTCCTAGCCTATTATGCCACAACTTAAGAGAATAATCAGAATGAGCGATTGCATTGATTACATTTGACTGGTTTACAAGCTGAATTTTGAACATCCCTTCGGTTTGAAAAGCTTTTCCGAAGTATGTTCCCTTCTTGGACATCACCATCTGGCCAGCATTGATGTCCATCCTCAAGCCTGCGTTGCTAAGCAGGCTTCCAGAGATCAGGTTCTTTGCAATCACCGGAACGTGCTTCACACCTTGAAGCGTCAGAGTGTTCCCGGATATGAGTTTCAGCTCCCCAGTTCCGACCCCCAGAGTAAGCCCCCACAGCTGAGACCTGAGCAATCATAGCAGCAATGTTAGAAACCATGGAAACCTTGCTAGGCTCACCTTGCTCAGCTTGTTTGGGCTTGGATTTGCATTCACTCTTGTAGTGACCCTTCTTGCCACAGTTGAAGCAAGTCACGTGGGACTTGGACTTATGTTGCTTTAACGAATGATCCTTCACTTTCAGATTTGTGGAGTCCTTCTTCTTGTGATGAGAAGCCACATGCTTTCCTTTGAACTCTCTTGTCTGCACCAAGTTGGCCTTAGCCAGTTGTTTGGACAGAGAGTCCATCTTCTGTTGAGATCGTATTTCGTCCTCAATGTGGATCTCTTGTAGAATATCTTCCAAGTTAATGTCCAGCTTCTTTCGATGCATTCTAGCATAGAAGTTGCTCCAACCAGTAGAAAGTTTCGAGACTATCCCTCCAACGACAAACTTGTCGACGAGGGGCATCTTCTCGTCATCTAACTTCTGGCACAACTTCAGGAATTCCTTTACTTGAGGTAGCATCGCCATCTCGTCTTGGAAGAGCCACTTGTGGTACTTTTCGACGATAAAGATTTTGGACCTGTTCTTATCATCTTCATATAGCTTACCCAAAGAATTCCATATCTCTTTGGCCTTCTCCTTTTTGGAATATGACTCTGCCAGAGAGTCTTCCATAGAATTGAGAATCAGCAGTTTACATATGCTATTTTCTCTCTTCCATTTGCTCTGCTTGACGAGTACAGCAGCAATAGCATCGGCAGTTCCTCCTTCTGGAATGGTCGGTTCATCCTCAATCAACACATGGTCTACGTCCATGAGTTGAAGATTAAGGGTGACCTTCCTCTTCCAGATTTGGAAATATTCTCCGTCGAATTTCTCCAACTTGTTAAAGCTGGTATCGATGAGAGAAGCGCGAGAGTTCTCCATCTACAAGGATCTTGCTTTGAGATTGTTAGTCTCGGGGCTTGACCAAAGATGGTAGACTCTATGTCGAGATCAAAGGTTCAAAAAAACGTTCACCTTCTGATAATTCTCGAGATCTAAGAGAAACACTATGATATGAATCTGATTACAAAAGCAACAATAATCAGAAAATAAATCTCACGTTCTTCCTCGCAATCACAGTTGCTGACGGACAGAACTGAGTTACAACTCAGATGAAGGAGAAGAAAGAAGAAAGAATAAGAGGAAAGGTTCTTGCTGGAGTGATTAAGATCACCGTTGCTCAAAGCAAGATTTGCCCCGCCACGATCTGCTTCCAGGAACCAACAAGTTCACGAAGAACTTCTGGAACGCTCGTAAGTCAATATTTGAGACTTGAACCGGCTTCCTGGACTTTACGGACTCCCTTAACTCTCTTCTTGGTGCATCTTTTAAAGGAGGCCAAAGGGCTCTATTTATAGAGTGGAGTGAGACTTCACCTCTTCTCCTATCCGATGTGGGACTAAAATACCAATACTCAAAAATAGAGTTTACAATTTCAGATCATCTCACAATCAGCATAGAAGTGTGACAGTCCACGCCTACCCGTCGAACACTCCCGTGCATGCACAAGACATCCTGGAGTCCGTGTCCGAGTCCGAGTCCGCACAACAAAAATCAACTTATATCTTTGTTAAAATTAATCCAATACTCCCACATGACACACACTTGTGCCCCACTACACCTCATGTGCACACCTCAACACAAGCAATGCATTATATTGAGATACTCACCATTTGGTGTAGCCGATGTGGGACTATCTTTCCTAGTCCAAAGGCAAAAACACCAACAAACCTGACGTCAAACTCTAATTGCTGCCAAATTTATCGCCAAGGTTGCTAAGGACATGAGAGGGCCATGCCATAAAACCAAGACAACTAGTTCGTATGTTGGTTGAGTTATCTTTTGAATACGTAGTTAAAGCTCATGTTACCAAGGAGCAACCTCCAAGATCCCTATAGACTATAAAGAGTCCAGACGAAACGATAAGACGATAGAATTTTCTTTAGGGAATTGCGTTCATCTCTGTGACACATAAACCCAAAGAGTGAAAAGGAATGACATTTCCAACCAAATGATCTATCTAGTATCTGTGTATCTTGTTATTCTTTAGTAAACTGTAAACTATTGCATAATGAGCTCCATGGATATTTCCCATGTATAACTTCATCAGCTGTAACATCAGAGGTGTTCAGAGATGGATGCCCCTGTTCGAGGAAGAGATTCATTATTGTTTGTATTTTTAGTTGGTTTTACTTTTTAGTTGGTTTTACTTGATGTTGTTTGGAGTAGTGTTAGATTATATTTATTTGTAACTAATGTTAATATGGCCCATAAGCCCAATCCCAATTGTGTAGACACTATATATATTGTAAACAACCCCAATCAAATGAGAACAAGGCATTATTATTCCCTACATGGTATCAGAGCCTCCATAAAAAGCCCAAGCCGTCATCTTCACCATCCTCGTTGCGGCCGAATCCTCGACCACCGTACGCGTCGACCACCCCGCGCCCGTACGCTCGACCTTCGTTCGTCAGCGGCTGATTTGACGCACCGACCGCGCTAGACCGAACCGCGCCTGACCGATCCACGCCGACCGCGCCTGACCGATCCGTGCCGACCGCGCCCGCGCTCTCCGATTCGCGCCTGATCGAGCGGCCGATTCATCGATCGCGCCGACCCTGATCCGTGCCTGACCGATTCGTCGACCACGACGATCCGTGCCTGATCCGGCGGCCTGATCGCGCCGCCCGCGCCTGACCGCGCCCGCGCCTAACCGTGCCCGATCGTGCTCGACAGCGACCGTGCCAGCCCGCGCCCGACCGCGCCCGACCGTGCCCGATAGCGACCCCTACGTGCCAGATCCGGCACCCATGTTCGCGGCCGATTCGCCGCCGACCCCGTCCATCAGCGGCTGATTCGTCGGAGCTGTATAAAATTTTGTACACCCGACATCCGTACCGCTCCCGTAAGCTGACCCCTACGCGCCAGATCCGGCGCCCCTAATCGCGGCCGATTCGTCGCCGACCCCGTCCATCAGCGACCGACTCATCGGAGTTGTACAAAATTTTGTACACCCGACATCCGTGATGGCAGATGATGCTGCGTCCAGCTACTCCGTCGCGACTGGCGGAGGCGGTGCACATAACCCAAATTATCCTAATCCGAAGGATCCATATTTTCTGAGTTCTGCTGATCAACCAGGAAATATCATTACTCCTATTGTTTTCCGTGGACCGAACTATGCTGAGTGGTCTCGGTCGATACGTCTCTCCCTGATCTCTAGGCGAAAGATCACTTTTCTGGAAGGTACTGAAGTCAAACCTGTTAATGATGCTAGTAAATTGCTTGATTGGAGATGCGTGCAAGCGCTATTGGTTCAATGGGTTCTTAATACCGTTGATCCGTCTCTGAAGAAATTTTTGCCGTACTTTGAGGAGGTTTATCCATTGTGGAATTTGTTGGAAAAAAGATTTGTTGTTAGCAATGACACTCGGAAGCAACAAATTAAGGTGGCTTTGGCTGAGTGTAAACAGACGACTTCGATGTCTGTGGAAACCTACTTTGGAAATTTACAGTCTTTGTGGGATGAACAAGCTACTTATTTCCCATTGCCTTCTTGTACATGTGGTGAACTTGCTGCAAGGCTACATGCTATGAGGGATGAAGACCACTCTCAGGACTTTATATATGGGTTGAATGTTGAGTTGTATGGTCATACCCGATCTAATCTTCTGGCTCAGGATCCTCAGCTAAGTTTAGATCGGGCATACCAGACAGTCCGTGAGGAGGAGGATATGCGAAAAACTCAGGTCCAATCCGCTACTGAGGAGGTATTGGCGCTGGCTATCAAGACTTCACCTCGTCTTTCTACTACTTGTAATAGTAGGACCTCAGATTCCAGGGACAAATCAGGTATGATATGTACTCATTGCAAGAAAACATGTCATGATGTTGCAACTTGCTTTGCCAAGATTGGCTATCCAGAGTGGTGGAAGACTCGTCCTCGGCGTGAGGGCGGACGTGATGCTGGTGGTGGAAGAGGCCCGACACCACAGCAGAGACGTGATGGGGGACGCGGGGCTGGTGGCGTCGAGGTTGTTCATCATGTCGTCGTTGCTGGTCATGGTGTCCCTGCTAGTCTTACTGGGAGTTCGACGGATATGATGCATGGAGGGTATCCTTCGCCACTCTCAGGTGAACAATGGCAGAAACTGATGAGCTTGCTAGGTAACGACAATTCTTCCAACCCTGGTTCTTCAAACTCTGATCGTCTGATGGGTAAGACTTCTTTTGTCACTTGGATATTCGATACAGGGGCTACTCTTCATGCGACAGGTTCTCATGACTGTTTAGTTGATTACTTTGAGGGCCCTATCTGCCCTGTGATTTTGCCTGATGGGAGCACTATTGAGGCTGTTCTGAGAGGTAAAGTATTTTTGACTGCTTCATTGGTGTTGACGGATGTTCTTTATGTTCCGACATTGACTTGCAATTTGATCTCTGTCTCACAATTGATTGGTGCCAGAAATTGTGATATGTTATTTACTCCTGATTTGTGTTTTGTTCAGGACCGAAGTACGAGGATGGTGATTGGAGCAGGTGAACAAAGGGGTGGACTTTACTTCTTGGGGGAGGTTCCAGCTTCTTTGGCTTCGGTGATCCTGACATGCAAAGAGAGTAATTTCGAGGTTTGGCATAGTAGACTGTGGCATCCTTCAGATAAAGTAATACAGACTTTACCTTTTCTCTCTAGTAGTAGTGTGTTTTCTCATAAGGCTTGTGATATTTGTCATCAAGCTAAACAGACTCGTGATGCTTTTCCTGATAGTAGTAGTCGTGCTTTGAGATGCTTTGAACTTATGCACTGTGATCTGTGGGGACCATATCGTGTTCCGTCATCTAATGGGGCACGATATTTTTTGACTTTGGTGGATGATTTTTCTAGAGCTGTTTGGATTATTTTATTGACGGATAAGTGTGTTGTTTATTCTATGTTTTTTAAATTCATTGCTATGGTGAAGCGTCAGTTTGCGGCTGATATACGTCGTGTGCGGAGTGACAATGACACTGAATTTAATTGTTTACGAGATTATTTTTCATCTCAAGGTATATTGTTCCAAACATCCTGTGTTGGAACACCTCAACAGAATGGAAGGGTGGAAAGAAAACATCGGCATATTTTAAATGTAGCCCGGGCATTGAGATTTCAGGGTTCTCTTTCGGTAGATTTTTGGGAGGAATGTGTTCTGGGTGCATGTTATTTGATAAATAGAACACCTTCTAGTATCTTGCAGTTTAAGTCTCCTTATGAAGTTTTATATGGTTCGGCTCCTTCGTATGATCATCTACGTATTTTTGGTTGTCTGTGCTATGCGTATAATTTGAAATCCCGAAATGATAAATTTTCTAGCAGGAGCAAAAAATATATCTTTGTTGGGTATCCCCTTGATAAAAAGGGATGGAAACTGTATGATTTGGAGACTGGTGAATTTTTTGTGTCCCGTGATGTTACTTTTTATGAAAAAAAAATTTCCTGGGTGTGGCTCTGCTAGCGAGATGTCTTCTGCGATACGTCATACATCTGTTGGGGTGCCGGGAGACGATATCGAGGTTTTTGGGATGGTGCCGGCTGCGGTTGCTGAAGCCGAAGTGGTTGCTGGTGGCTCGGCGTCGAGTGGCGAGGATGCACAGGTAGCTACAGAAGTATTGACAAGAGAGTCTACTGGGGGTGATGCGGATACTACTGATGATACAGGGGATACAGTGTTGCCAGAGGTGCCCGACGAGGTAGTATTGGGCAGAGGAATGAGAAAGAAATCACAGCCAGTACGATTACAGGATTTTGTAATAAATGCTGTTCGAAGTAAAAGTTCCCCCTTCACCACAGTTCATCTGTTCCCGTCACTTCCTCAGGTACTTCGTATCCTCTAACACAATTTCTAAGTTATGACATATTTACTGCTGGACACAGAGATTTTCTTGCAGCTATAACTGCAAGTGTTGAGGCTACTTCATATCGCCAGGTCTCGCGAGATTCAGGCTGGCGCACGGCTATACAAACTAAAATACAGGCTCTGGAAGATAATAGGACTTGGAGTATTGTCGATTTGCCTTCTGGGAAGAAAGCATTGGGAAGTAGATGGGTATACAAGATAAAGTACAACTCCGACGACAGTGTTGAGCGCTTAAAGGCACGGCTGGTTGTGTTCGATAATCATCAGGTTGAGGGGATCGACTATTCAGAGACATTTGTTCCGGTAGCTAAGATGCCTACAGTTCGGGCGTTTTTGGCTATTGCAGCTGTGAGAGGCTGGACTTTACACCAGATGAATGTGCACAATACTTTTCTTTGGGGATCTGACAGAAGAAGTGTATATGAAATTGCCGCCAGGTTTTTCGCATAGTGAACCCAACAAAGTGTGTCGCCTGCGTAAGTCTCTATATGGATTGAAACAGGCACCACGTTGTTGGTTTGCTAAGCTTGCTGCTTCTCTGATATCCTATGGATTTATTCAATCTCATTCCGATTATTCCTTTTTCTCCTTTTTTAAAGGGAATGTAGAGTTGCATGTTTTGATCTATGTAGATGATATGATTGTGTCTGGTAATGACTCATGTGCTTTAGTTGCTTTCAAAAAGTACCTTAGTTCTTGCTTTCACATGAAGGACCTTGGTGTGTTGAAATACTTTCTTGGCATAGAGGTGGCTCGGAGTGCAGAAGGAATTTCTTTGTGTCAAAGGAAGTATGCTTTGGACATCATTTCAGAATGTGGCTTGATGGGGTCTCGACCTGCTGGCTTTCCTATGGAGCCCAATCACAAGCTGGCAGAATCGACTAGTCCAAAGCTGACGGATGCAGAGTCTTATCGGAGGCTGGTTGGGAGGTTGATTTATCTATCATTTACTCGCCCTGACTTAGCCTATGCTGTGCATATCTTGTCTCAATTCTTACAGGAGCCTCGACAAGATCACTAGCATGCTGCTTTGAGAGTTGTCAGATATCTCAAACATGCACCGGGACAGGGTATTCTTTTGAAAGCTGATTGTGATCTCCGTCTTTCTGGTTGGTGTGATTCCGACTGGGCCAGTTGTCCCTTGACTCGCCGCTCTGTTACAGGCTGGTTGGTGTTTCTGGGAGGGTCTCATATTTCTTGGAAGACCAAGAAGCAACCAACTGTTTCCCGATCTTCTGCTGAAGCTGAATACCGATCTCTTGCTGCGCTTGTTTGTGAGTTGAAATGGTTGAAGGAGTTATTGGTGTGTTTGGGCGTTCGCCAGGAGTCTGCTATGTCGGTGTATTGTGACAGTCAGTCAGCCCTGCACCTGGCTCAGAACCCGATATTTCATGAGCGCAGTAAGCATATTGAGGTGGATTTGCATTTTGTTCGCGATGCTATTAGAGATGGCACCGTAATAGCCTCGCCTGTTCCTACTTCTTCTCAACTGGCTGACATCTTCACCAAGCCCCTTGGAAAGCATGTGTTTGATTCTTTCATTCCCAAGTTGGGCATTTTGTGACTTGCATGCTCCAACTTGAGGGGGGGTGTTAGATTATATTTATTTGTAACTAATGTTAATATGGCCCATAAGCCCAAGCCCAATTGTGTAGACACTATATATATTGTAAACAGCCCCCATCAAATGAGAACAAGACATTATTATTCCCTACAAGTAGGTTAATGTTATGTGGTGCCAGACTCTTGCGTTATTGAACTTTTGCTCATTGACCTTTGATTTTCATGGGACCTTCACCTTTGGGTGTGGTCTTCAAATGCGCATAAAAATCAGGTCATACTAGAAACATGTCTGGTTTTGGGATAAAGGCTTTATTGTTGTTGTTTTTGTCGAAAATATGTCGAGTAACTTAGTAGACATTTTTTTCGTAATTGAACTGCAGGCCAAACCTATAATTCATGGAGTGTTTGCTCAGGTTCCATTCAAGGACGGAACCAGGATTTACCAGCAGGGTATTAAAAGTTGAATTAAAACAATACAAGCCTTAAAGATACAACTTATAATATTAGATAGGCCTAATTAGTGTTTAGACCCTGGGTTTACCAGTTTATAGTTTAAGTCTTGACATGTCCAATTGAAGAGTTTAGGCCATGAAGTTTTTTTTTTTTTACCTATTATACCCTCCATGTTTGATAATGAATTTCTCATATATAGGTTAGGGAGGTATAATGGGAAAAATAAAACAAAATAAAAATAAAAATCCACGATCAAGACTCTCCAATTGGTCATGTGAGAGCTTAAACTCTAAACTAGTGTAAAATTCAGGGTCTAAACGCTAATTAGCCCTATCTTTACTATTATAAAGGGGTTTTAAAACGGCTCACATCTAAGCTGTATGTATATCATCAACTATTTAATTTTTTTTTTAAAAATTATGTAAAAAATTGTTGAAAAAAGTTTAGATTCTTATATATACTCAACATGGGAATTGAACTCAACCATACAAGAAAAATACCTTCCACCTTAACCACATGAATTAGAAAAAATATTTGACTATAATTGAATAATATTCTTATTATACGTACGAAACACGTGCATTTACTAGCTAAATATAATAAGTGTCAAAATAGAGAAATCCTTTTTCAAAAAGGTGTATAAATAAACTAGTTACCCTATAATTTGTGACCGAATATATCTCTTGATGGATCCAGAGGACTGTTCCCTCTAGACCTTCAAAATAATCAAAATTTTTTTTTTTCTTCTGAAAAAAGATAAGATATCCAAAACATTAGGCCAACTCTTACATCTCAGCTATTGTGCTTGTTTTGCATGAGTTCTTCAAGTTAAACTATAGTCTACAAAAGGGATTCACTAGTTTGTTTATTGTTGTATATACATTTGTGAGATTTGGTTCATAAATCCTTCACATATATTGGTCTTATTGGTTGATTCTTTCACATATACTGGTCTTATTGGTTGATTTTTTTTCTTTTTCCTTCAGTGTCTGGTGTGTGTGTGAGTGAGTTGTTGGGGGGGGGGGGGGGGGGGGGGGGGTGGTTTGGTGGCGGCAAATGAATGGTGTGCATTCCCATACTTGCATCATTCTAGGATCTTCCAAAAGTTAAGGGAACTATCATTCAAATATGATCAACACATTCTCTGTTCTGGTCATATCGGCAGGTATTACCGTTTTTCAAAGGGGGGCCGATATCCGATATGATATAACGGGCTAAGAGGGAAAGATCAGGCCCCATATCGGTGATATCCAGGCCATATCGGCCAATATATCCCCAAATCAGCCGACATACCAGCCTAAATCGGTATACATTGGATTTCGTGTTCAAAATATGTATGTTTTGTTAGTGTTTAGCGCGACTTAGAATGTGCATATGTGGACGGAACCTTACTCCAAATAACATTAATATGTTAAATACAAATTCTGCTATGTTTATATGTTAATACTCCGAAAATTTGTCATAAATGTCATATCTGAAGTGAATTATTTTCTTATTGCTCCACGAGATCATATCTCCTGATATGTCCGATATTTTGCCGGTATCAGGTCTTCGATAAGGGGACCCCCTAACCGGTATGGGTCTGATATCAGGAACCTTGAACAGATTATTAGATTAATGTCATCAGTTGATATGAAATATATATATCCGTATTTTGTTTTAGGATGAATTTGTTGAACCATCCCGTTGAGCCAATGATTCGACGTAGAAGTTGGAGGTGTGACCTAATGTTGTTTCAAGTAGGTTGAGTTGGTCTATATTTTACAAGCATAACCTTCAATAATAATAAAAGCTTAATTAAACTTCCAATTCATGTTAGGGTTAAACCAGATTCAACTGGATCTGAGATATTCAAGTCTCAACTGATATTAGTTACTGTTAGTCCCAAAACAGATCGTTAGATGGAAATCTCGATCTCTTAATGAGACACGGGGATGAATACTCGTTCTCTTTGTGAGATACAAGGTTGATGACTCGGTCTCTTTGTGAGAACGCGAGTAGAAGTCACGGTCTCTTTGTGAGAACCGGAGTTGATGAAGACAACTTTGCTAGCGTGATGAAGATCACCATTGCTCAAAATAAGATTCGTCCTACTGCGATCTGCTCCCATAAACTAGCAAGTTTGAAAGAACTTCTGGAACTCTCGCTGTTACCTCCTTTCACAAACTCGAAGAACTCCAATGACAACGGCGGCACAGTTCTCTTCGTCTCTTAATTTTAGCATCCCCTTAATGAAGGCACGAAGAGAGCGCAGCCCCGCAAGCGCGCAGCAGCGCGCCCCTGCGCAGCTCCTATGCGGCACCTGTACGGCCTCTGCACATGTGACTCGCACAGAAGACCGCGTGCATGAGCAGACGCGCAGCAGCACAGCACCGCAGCAACGCGGCTCCTGCGCAGCCGATGCTGACGTGCAAAGTGCAAAGTGTGCCAACAAAGCGCCACTTTGCGCCCTTGAGCCCGAGTCGCTTAGCTCTTTTTAGGAATTAAATCCATGAGCATGACAAAAAAACATTAATGCTTCTTTGTTGGGTTAACCTTCTTTCCACTAAAAAAAATCCCCCCACATGGCAACCATGTGGCTCTCCACACCTCATGTGATTCTCTCAACACAAGCAAAGCTTTATATAGAGATACAATCCATTTGGCCTAGGCAATGTGGGACTATCTTTCTAGTTCTCTAAGGCAAAACACCAACAGTTACATGACCATTATATGTGTTAGTAAAGTCATAATCTTATCATAGATGACATCTATTCTGACTCTCTTATGGATCATTTGAAATACTCTAACTGACCTCAAGGAGAAGTTCTATAGATTTGCTTGACTGACATTGTTTGCGTTGTATATTCCCTCCTTGGATCTGCTCTTATATATATTTTTTTGTTTCGTTTAGATTTCTACAAATATTTCCTCAATGTGCAAATTGTGTTAATTTCCTTTTTTTCAGGAACGAGATAGTTATTGGGAAGATGATGCAGAAGTATATAGGATCAGATGTAACATCAATGGTGACTCTTCCAAGTTATGATTTTTGAGCCAATGACAGTGCTTCAGAAATTGGCACAGGTACATGCTATCAATATTTATCTAAAAGGGATCTTAAATTGCTTCCTATCGAAAAAAATTTCATAAACTTTATTTCAACTTGTAGTAAAATATAGAAATTTGTTCTTCTTCCGAAGAAGCATGGCTTAGCTAGCTCAAGAAAATCATCTATCTTGTCTTTCTGTATTCTAGATTTAGATGCTAAATTGCAAATTTTCGTTTTCGTGTTTTCAGTTGTGAGTTGTTTCAGTGTTTATTCTTCTAATGCAATAGCGAGGGTATTGTATAAAAATTTGTGCTTGCCCATATAGGTGTTTAGCAATCTTCTTTGGGAAAGGCATGCTTCGGAGAGATTTCAGAGAAATTATAAAATGATTAATCATTTTTGTCCATATGTTGAGAATGTGGTGTGATCCAAATCGAAGTTGACCCATGAGGTGCGATATTGAATTGGGCTCACATGCCTTAAAAGAGAATTTTCTTGTAATGCCTGAACCAATTTCAATTATCTACACCTCATGATCCCACCCCCTACTCGATGTGGGACTAAATTATCAGCTTGTCACCCCCTTCTTGAGCTCTCAACCGGAAACGAGATACAATCCAATAATATCTTGTTTTAGTTGCCTAGGTTGTGAAACTTGATAACCTTCTTCCATAGAATAAATGCTGTTGGTTTGTAAGTTAATATGTATATGCCTCTTGTCATTATTTTATTTGTATCCCCTTGTTGAACTCCTTGGGTAGCTTGATTTATTTTGTTCTTGTCATGAGCATACTTATCATACAATATTTCTTCTGTTATGTTGTCCTTTTTAAGGCCATGGGTTAGTTAAAATCTGTTACGGAGTGTTTTTATTGGTTTTGGGATATTTTTGAACTGAATGTTTATGAAAATTCATGTTTGTTAATTTTTGAAGGCACTGATTTTGGTTGGCTCAAAAATTTTTCCTAAACTGATGTAATGTAATTTTGTATGGCTTTATAAACACCCCAAATCGGTGGGTTTGAAAGATTTTATTATTTTATTCAATTTATATTCTCACCAAAAATATATAATATAATTACTAAACCCTATCCTATTTTTTCTTTATCACATGTGTTTCTCTTTTACTTCTTCCAAAATATTGCTACTTTTTTCGGTAAGTTTTTAAAATCTTTCTCTCCTACTTCAACCAGGCGTTTCTACTATTTTATGTATTTTTATTATTTTGATCAAATATGGACTTCTACATTCGAGCCGTGGACTGGGTGGCAGTTCCCACGCTCGGGACCGTTTTGTTTATATATGGACATATGTAATTTTATTCATGTAAAAAAAAACTTTAAGAATCGTTCGTTAGTGAATTACCAAGCATGGATTGGATTGGTTTAAAAGCCGTTAATAGAGGGAATTAAACGGAAAGTATTTTCAGATAAAGGCTTTGAGTGTAGAACTTAATAGAGGGAAGAAGAACTTGAGATTATTTACTTCTAAATTAAGTATATATTATTTGAGTAATTTACTTGATCAACAGTCAAGAATAGTGTTATCTAGACACTTGACATGGGTTTTAAGTTTCAACTGTCTGGAAATGTCTGATATGAGAAGTTCCGAAAAAAACTAACATGCGGATACTGCTAAAATATGTGAAAACAATTTAAGCAAATATCTGTATGGACATGTAAATAAGAAATGATTTGCTTACCAATTGCTTTAAAGAATAGACAAAATGATATGGAAAAAAATCGTATGAAACATCTGCACTTGACATCATCATTTTTAGTGTCTACTTAATTGTAGAGTTGTGATATCACTGTAATAGGATGACTTGAAGTGTCCTAGAAGTGTCTTCAAGTATAAAAGTGTGTCCCTTCGCGTCAAGGAATATGAACTTCGAATCGTATAGGTAAGTCTGGTTGAGATTGAAACTGCAACCATCACTGCCTATACTCAAAATCGCCCAAACAAACTATTGACACCGCGACTTTTGTAGAGGGACTGAAACTGATATATACACTGTGAAGTAAAGGATGGATGCAAGTATCATCTGTTGATCAATTCCAAAATTTTAGAGTACATATGAAAAAGGTTATTTAGTAATAGGGATAATAGTTGTTTTTAGGGTTTGGTTGTCTAACGTTAGTATTTGGGTCTCACTATCGCGTAGGCTAGTGAATAGTGATTTGGAGACCAAACTCTAATACCAGACAATTTGAGACCCAAATCCTAATATCATATATTATAAGAGACCCTACTACTAAGTTAACCCTTATGAAAACCATAATAAATAATTTTCAGATGTTTAAAATTTTCATAAAACTAACATTGATATTTTGTTGTTATTTGTTGCTACATTGGTTGTAGTCTCTGAGAATTGGTTCACCAAGTTAAATATTTTTTATTCTTCTGTGGGTCATATTAAGATGGAATATAAGGTAGAAGAACCAAATCTTGATATTTGAACATTCTATTTAAAGTTGAAATATTTAAATCCACAAATTTAGATATCTAAGACTCTAACAAATCTCCAAATACCTCTACTGTGAAATCATGAAGCTATATCTTAAGAAAATTGGGCAAAGACTATGCATGCTGTCTTGTTCCTCTCTTTTTTCAGTCTATTATAGCACTGTCTGTGTATCAACTTCCTGACATTTTGGGACCACAAACATAAATGGTTGTCACTTGTGTGTCCACCACCTCCTTACAGTCACAAAGCATAATTGTGTGATAGTTCTTCTCTAAACTAATGACTGATGACCCACATTCTAGCCATTGCTATCTTCTGCATAGTGAGTTGTAAAAGTATCACACTACCTGAAAAATTCCATCAAACAAAATACCTTGTCGGCAGAGCTCGACCTCCCAACCGTAAGGACGTATAGGTATCCCTTATAATTTATGTCTCTGAACGAAAATAGAGAATGTAACATTTTTTTTTTTTTTAGATGTCCGACGATACATACACCATTTTTTTTTTTATAAATGGAATGAATATTAATACGCTCATGTGGCTCGATCCTCTGATCTTCCACCATCCAGCCAGGATTTTATGCCTCTCCATGGTAACCACAAAGGTCACTCGAGTTCGGCAAAACAATGTAACGTGTTGATATAAAGGGAGGGAGATACTGGTTTTAATTTAATAATGTCAAGGTTTAATGCCCCTATTGGTTGTTATCAGAAATCACATCTAGATCTCTCTTTTGCTTGAGACAGTTTCATCTTGACATACTGGTATTTTTGTTTTATTTTTATTTTTTTCCTTTTTTTTCCCGATGGACATACTGGTATTGATTGGTGCTGTACATCTAGACCTGTCAATTGGGCCGGGCCGGCACGAAAAATTGGCCCATGGGTCGGCCTGGCCCGATTAGTTGTGGGCCCCGGGCCGGCCCTGTCCCGTATATCGGGTCGTGCCGGGCCACGTATATTGGCCCATAATATAGGCCCGGCACGGTCCAGCCCGAAGTCCAAGCCCGACCCAGTTGCAACATCCCCTGCACAATCTCTTTGATTTGTCCCAAATCCTACCAGCTAACAGCAGTGTTGTCACTTTCACAAGGAAAAGAATAGAAAAATATGTACACAGCAAACACTCTGCCCTCCAAATATAGTGTAGAAGTGAATTGAATTGAAATGAATGTTTGAACTGAATTGAATTGAAATTCAATTCAATTCATTTCAATATATATTAGTTGCAAGTTGCTGCAACAACAACATACAACATTAAGTTAGTTAGAGTAGTAATTGGTTGCCATCAGCAATAAGCTTCACCGTGCATGTCTCACTTCACTTGGTCACTTATATATGGCAACCATGTATTGATTGATCAATAAAATAAAAACCCATGAATGATATACGTATATACTGAACTGAACTGAACTCCAGTGCGCCCCGCCCAGTCCCTTATATTGGGTCGTGTCCGGCCCGGCCCGACTCGGCCCGGCACGGCCCGAAGCCCACCGTGCCATGGGTTATGTGTCGGACTGGACTTAAAATTTTATTCCATAGCCCGGCCCTGTCCGGCCCGCTACAATTCATGGGCTCAAAAGGCCCGGCCCACTCAAATTCGTTACGGGCTGGCCCGGCCCAGCCCACTTGACAGTTCTATGTACATTCCATGGTTGACCATCAACATCCTTATCATAAATTCATAATACATTACTTATGGAAGATATTTAGACTACTTAATGAATACCGAAGATGGTGCAAGTTACACTATACAGTTAAACCTATATAAATTAATAGTATGAGGATCAAGAAAAATCTATTAATTTAGCAGATATAAAAAATGGATGAATTAAATTAATAATTTATTGTTTTTTGATATATTAATAACTTATTAATTTATTAAGACATTCCTTATATTTTTTTTTAATTTTGTACAATGTTTATCAGTCTACGAACTAACAATTTTATCTATTTGTTTAGCACAGTAAAATTCATTTTTTTAACAAATATAATCTACTTATTTTTTCCAAAGATATATTGTGCATTGTTCAATGTACAATATATCTTTGGAAAAATAATTAGATTATATTTGTTTTAAATTTTTTTTTTTATATATTTTGTTAAACAAAAATGTACTGTATTGTTTCATTTTATAATTGTTTAATCAAGCAAAAACTTTGCATACTTTTTCGTTCTATGAAGTAACAATTTTATACTTTGTTCAATCAAGTAAAATTCATATAAACTGTTTATTTTCACTAGATACTACTTAGTGGATAAATGGTAAACACTGTATACAGCGTTATCATAATTTAAAAGAAATGATATTTTGTTTGCAGATTGTGACCGCGGACGTGACTGTAGACTCACGTGACGGCCAACCCTTAACCTCCTACTATTATTGGGCCACACTCCCATAAAATTCGGGCCAATGATAGGCCGTCACGTGACCTGCGGTCATGTCGGTGGTCACAAACCACGGACAAAATAACAGTGTCCTAATTTATACTCTAAACATTATGATTTTCTTTGATTTCCATTATTGAATCATCTGACAGTTCAATAGCGATGGGAAGAGGCCTAATTTGTTATTTTTGATCTACTAGGTTTGGAAACTTGCTGTTGTCCCAGAGAATGACAAGTACGAGTACACATATTTTGCCCGGGTAAACTGCATTTAAATCCTCCTTAGATGTGACAAAAATGCAATTAAAGACTCGCTGATTCGAAAAACCCAAAACATTTCAATTATGCTTAAATCACCCCCTAATCTAACTTCTCTGTTAACCGGTGTTAACTCTTGGATGTAATGATCAAATTATCCATGAGATATATTCGAAGCAAACAACCGACGTTTCATTTCTATTCTCAACTCTCTCTCCCGTTCTCAACTCTCTCTCCCCCGTTCCCAAATCTCTTTGCAAACCCTAAATCCTTCCATACCTCTTCTGAAAACCCTAAATTATTTTGAAAGAATGCCTAAATTCTCCCCCATGTCCCCAAACCATGACTCTGTTCGCCTGAAAACCTAGATTTTTCATATTCTAGGCTGCTGTTGGTCGATCGGAGTGGAGATTTTGTGCTGCAACGGCTTATTAGGGCATTCTCGAACTGGTAAATTCGAAAATCCTAGTTCTCTGAAATTTCCTACACTTTGGAGCGTAGTGCATGAATGATGTCAATACGAACGGAAATTTCTTAATATTTTGAGAAAAATGCATGAATGATGTCTGTACGAGTGGAAAATGTCTGATTCATGCATGATATTTGTTAAATTTCGTATTTTTTTGAGAAAAATGCATGAATGATGTTTGTATATTGTTGTTGTTGGGGCTGTTTGTAGTCTATTGTCTATTATAGGGACTGTTTGTAGTATATGGGATGTTTGTTGTTAGTAGTTATAATCCTTGTATATACATAGGATTAAATTAGTTGTCTGTTGTCCCTCTCTTTGTCTATACATTGTTGAATTTATATTAAATTAGTTGAATTTATATTAAATTAGTTGACTGTCGGTTTGTCTATACATTGTTGTTTCTATATTAATTAGTTGTTTGTCTGTTTGTCTATACAATGTTGTTTCTATATTAAATTAGTTGTCTGTCTGTTATGTATGTCTATATAGGGGATATGCTTGTACATAGGGAACTGTCTTTTGTTAGTTTTTTTTTTATATATGTTGTTGCTTGTGTGTGTATGTGCAGAGGGATTAATGGATACCAAGTATGTTGTTCACATGTTTGTTGGAGAAAATTTTAGTGGTGATAACAAATATGTGGGGGGTATAGAATTAGAACTTAAAGGATGTGTAGACAGAGATGAGATATGCTGGTTTGATCTTGATGGGTTATGTGCAGCTGCTGGGGTCCAGGCTCCATGTGAAATTTATTATTTTGACCCTGTAGATGGAAGTAAGACTCAGATATTGGGTGACAATGATATATTGAGCTTTTTTGAAAAGTTTCCAACCCCTTGTTTTATCAAGTTTTATGTACTGGGGAAGCTTGTTGAGTCACTCATTGACTATGGTGAATATGTTGACATTACTGAGTTTACAACCACCAGAATTCTCTGTGGTCCTTCTGAAGATTCTGATGAGATTGATGTGCAGTTGTGTGATAATTTTTGGGCCAATATAGACTTGACTGGGCCTGCTCAACCTGATGAAGATGTGGAGTTAGGATCTGGGCATCTGTAACGCCCCTGAACCAGAATACTGGAGAGCGGGAGCGTACATAGCCAGCTACGTATATTGAAGTGTAACACACCTCGCTATACGGTCACGGCTGTCTTAATACATGAGGGTTTAACTACAAGCCAACAGTCTCCTATGGTCATGAACAAGCCTATTGTCTCAATCTCAAGCAAGCAATAATAGTTACAAGATGTCAGAGCACCAAATATATAATAGCAAGGCGTCCCATACATTACATATTGGATGATCATGAAGCCAATCGTTACAAAATATCAGGACTAGCAAGAGTTTAGTCATACATGATCAACCCTAGGATCTGTCAATCATGTTACAGCCCGTAGGTAGACAGTAAATAAAGGTACAATACGAGCTAACACGTGCTCGCCGGCTAAACGCCTCAAAAGAATAATTTTATAATAAAATGGGAGGACAAAAAGAAACCCACTCGTTGCCAGGGTTACGCCTGGTGGTCACCATCTGGCTGGAAGACAGGTGGATCCTCCGGTGCTGCTCCGATATCTGGCCACACAAAACCAGCTGGGTCAGACCCCAGAAAGAGCAAGTGCCACAAGGAGGCTTCACTTAAGAACTAAAACCAGCATATCACAATAGAATATTAAAGATAATAAATAAAATAAAGAACTGATAATAATAGAGATAACAACAGTAAACTGAGTACGAAGAAACCATTCAAGTAGCCAGGTCACAACCCTTAAACCAAACAAGGACCGGGATTGCAGCCCTTCACTTGAATAGAAACCCGTCTCAAATACTATTGGTACAGTGGAGACAATAAACGAAGAGAGGACACAGAACTGCTCCGGGAGCCAGGTTACAACCCTTAAACCAACCAAGGATGGGGGTTGTAACCCTTCGCCTGAACAGAACTGGATCCCTGATCTTTATTGCTAATGCCAGCATAAATAATTATGGTATTAAGGTAAGGTAAAACATGACGAACATGGCATGGGGTTGAAATAAGACAATAAACGAAGAGAGGACACAGAACTGCTCCGGGAGCCAGGTTACAATCCTTAAACCAAACAAGGACCGGGGTTGTAACCCTTCGCCTGAACAGAACTAGACCCCCGATCTTTATTGTTAAGGCAAGCATCAATAATCATGTCATGTCACAATCTTGCACAGGATCAGGATAAGACTAAGCCGGAATAAACTCCATCCAATAAATCACGACCAATTAAGAGTACGGCTTGATACTTTTAACTAACTAGGATTATCACAGGCCTAGTTACTAGCAAGATGCAATGAGATTATCCCAACAGCCACAAGCCGTGCAGACCATCCGGTTATCCAGGTTGAATGTCCGTTTACGAAGAATGCAACACGTGACTGTGTGCTAAAAATGTGTCCTACTCGTCAGTAGGCTACAAGTCCACTTAAGCGCCCAGATAACGGGATTGCCTGTAGCTGGAAAATCTCTTCATGACTACTGGATTATTCTAGTTATTAGCCTTAGTTGAATTCTGTAGGTATCCCTGACCGTGGTATTCAGGGGTCCCTGTCCTAGACATGATGCAAGACAAGACTGGTTTATTTGTATAAGCACAATCGTCCACGGTATCAAGAGGAGAATTACTAGCATGTCGAAATAGCCGTCGCAATGGCGTTCCAGATTACATGTCATGTTTACTTGTCAAGAGTGCGCCACGATGGGCCACTATCATGTGCTATCCTTATATTATAATAAATGAGAAAACTTGTATAAATAGCTAATAACATGCTCTTGAAGCCAAGAAAAAGATCTACCACTTTCATGTTGGGAGTTGGAAGAAATTCGAGCCACAATTCGGTCAATTAGGACGAATAACAGTTAGAAATAGCCAAAATAGGCATTATGCGGCCTATTCTGCGATACCATATGCGGCCAACTGCGACATGCGGCCTATGCAGCCCAACTGCGACACCATATACGGCTCAACTGCGATATGCGGTTTATGCGGCCCAACTGCGACACCATATACGGCTCAACTGCGACATGCGACTTATGCGGCCCAACTGCGACACCATATGCGGCTCAACTGTGACTTGCGACTTATGCGGCCCAACTGCGACACCATATGCGGCTCAACTGCGACATGCGGCTTATGCGGCTCATTCGCGACACCATATGTGGCCAACTGCGACATGTGCCTTATGCGGCTCATTCGCGACACCATATGCGGCCAACTACGACATGTGCCTTATACGGCCCAACTGCGACACCATATGCGACTCAACTGCGACATACAGCTTATGCAGCTCATTCGCGACACCATATGCGGCCAACTGCGACATGTGCCTTATGCGGCTCATTCGCGACACCATATGCGGCCAACTGCGACATGTGGCTTAGCGGTCCAACTGCGACTCCATATGCGGTTCAACTGCGACATGCGGCTTATGCGGCCCAACTGCGACACCATATGCGGCTCAACTGCGACATGCGGCTTATGCGGCTCATTCGCGACACCATATGCGGCCAACTGCGACATGTGCCTTATGCGGCTCATTCGCGACACCATATGCGGCCAACTGCGACATGCGGCTTATGCGGCGCGACACCATATGCGGCCAACTGCGACATGTGCCTTATGCGGCTCATTCGCGATACCATATGCGGCCAACTGCGACATGTTGACAGATGAACATAGAAATGACCAAAAATACTTTTGGCCATAACTTCCTCAAAACAAGTCGAAATCCAACTTTTCAAAGGTCTATTTTGGGTAAAATCGAATTCTCTACAACATGGAACAATCAAAATATAAAAATAATGAATTTTAATTGATCAAAACCCAAAAAACTAAAAATAATATAAACTTAGATCTACAAGAAAATATTCATCAAAATGAAAAAGGCCAAGTTCTAAAGTATCTTAGAATCTCGCGAGGAAGATAATAAAACAACAAAAATAGAGTTTCTCCATGAAGCAAGTTGCACTTGCCTAAGCTTCTTTTGGTAGGTGGAGAAGTTAAGAGGAAGAAGATGAAGAAATAAATGAAGAGTAAAGATGAGAGAGAAAGGGGGTTGGGTTTTAAATGATGATGGTGGTAGTAGGTAGGAGTTTTCTTTTGGTTCATGATGAACCCAAAAGCAACCAAACCAAGCAAAACCGAACCAAGCTAAGCCATAACCAATGAAATGCCAAAATAACCATGCCAATGCAACATGCTAAAAATAAAATCATGACTAGCTAACCATGACTAATAAAATACGGACCTGAAATAAGTACACGTATACGAAAATACGAAACACGGGTTTCGAGGGTGACAACTCTACCCACCTTAAAAGAATTCCGTCCTCGAAATTTAATTAAAGAGGCTAGAGGTGTCGGGACAAGTTACACTATCAGATGCAATCTACAGCTAAGCAATCAATCAAGCAATCAAATATGCAAGCAAGGATTCGAAATGTACGGCATAAGAAAGATATTATACCTCACGAGTCAAACATGTCGGGATATCGCGATCGGATATCATCCTCACGCTCCCATATTGACTCACCCAAAGAGTGATGATCCCAAGCAACTCGGACTAACTTGATAGTCTTGTTCTTGAGTGTCTTCTCTCTTCGGTCCAATATAGACACGGGCCTCTCCTCATACGAAAGGTTGGTACCAACAACCAATTCCGATTGATCCAGGATGTGGCTCGGGTCCGAAATATACCGTCGCAGTTGGGATACATGAAATACGTCATGCACCTCACGTAGCGATGGTAGAAGAGTGAGACGATATGATACATCTCCTACTCGCTCCAGAATGTCAAATGGCTCTATATACCTAGGACTAAGCTTTCCTCGTACGCCGAAACGAATGACGCCATGGTTAGGCAAAATTCTCAGGAATACATGGTCGTCGACAGAAAACTCAAGAGGGCGCCGATGAGAATCGGCCCAATGATGCTGGCGATCTTGGACAACTCGAATATGATCCCTGACTCTCCTAACCACCTCAACGGTCTGAGCAATCATTTCTGGACCGAGCATCTGTCTCTCTCCGACATCGTCCCATGCTAGCGGGGATCGACACTTCCTACCATACAGTGCCTCGAACGGTGCCATCTGGATACTAGCTTGGAAACTGTTATTATACGAGAACTCTACCAGGTGCAGGTGATCTTCCCACGAACCACCGAAGTCGAGTGTACAAGATCTCAACATGTCTTCCAAGGTTTGTATGGTATACTTTGACTGACCATCTGTCTGTGGGTGATACACTGAGCTGAACTGGAGGTGAGTCCCCAAACTTTCTTGCAGGCTACGCCAAAAGTGCGACGTAAATCTGGAATCTCTGTCCGAGGTGATACTGACTGGTACACCGTACAATCTGACAATCTGCCGGAGATACATTTCCGCTAGCTGAGCCGTCGACTGACCAACTCTAAACGGAAGAAAGTGAGCCACCTTCGTGAGCCTGTCTATGACAACCCAAATAGCGTCTCTGCCAGCCGAGGATCTAGGCAATCCAGTCATAAAATCCATGGTTATATGCTCTCATTTCTACTCTAGAATTGGCAATAGTTGAAGTAGTCCAGCTGGTCTCTGATGTTCAGCCTTAACTTGTTGGCAGACTAAACAACGAGAGACAAACCGGGCTATCTTCCTCTTCATGCCATTCTACCAAAAGTGCTGGCGGATATAACGGTACATCTTTGTGCCACCGGAATGAATGAAATACTGCGAACTGTGGGCCTCTGCCATGATCTCCTGTCTGATATCTCTACTGGGTACACAAAGACGCTAACCATGTCGAAGTGTACCGTCTTCATGAATGCATAATTCTGGTCTTCGTCCCGCCTCACACTCTGCTCTGAGCCGCTGAAGCTTGGAATCTGCCGACTGCGCCATCTGGATCCTCTCGACTATGCTGGACTGAACCTGCATGCTGGCCATCAATGCCACATTGGTAGGAAGGATAATTTCTATTTCCATCTTCTGAAGATCGGCTAATAACTCTGGCTGTGCTGTGAGAAAATAAACTCCAGCTCTCCTGCTCAATGCATCTGCAACAACGTTGGCCTTCCCAGGATGATACTGCAAGTTGATGTCATAATCCACAAGCAGCTCTAGCCATCTCCTCTGACGCATGTTGAGATCCCTCTGGGTGAACACATACTTCAGACTCTTGTGGTCGGTGAAAATCTCCACCCTATCTCCATACAAGTAGTGCCTCTAAAGCTTAAGTGCAAACACTACTGCTGCCAGCTCCAAGTCATGGGTTGGGTAATTCCTCTCATGATCACGAAGTTGTCATGACACATAAGCTATTACCTTCCCATGCTGCATCAAAACACATCCTAAACCTCTGCCCGAAGCATCATAATACACTGAGAATCCTCCGGTTCCATCTGGAAGCGTGAGAATATGAGCCGTCATCAAGCCTCGCTTCAACCTCTCAAAAGAATCCTGGCACTCTGCTGTCCAAGCAAACTGCACATCCTTGCGGGTTAACTGGGTCAATGGCACTGAAATTCGAGCAAAGTCTAAAACAAATCGCCGGTAGTAGCCGACCAAGCCAAGAAAACTGCAAATTTCTGCCACTATGCTAGGTATCGGCCACGTTTCAATGGCCACGATCTTCTGGGGATCCACTTCAACTCCTCCTCGGGTGATGATATGACCCAAGTACGAAATACGATCGAGCCAGAACTCGCATTTACTGAACTGGCATACAATTAGTGCTCTCTGAGAATCTGAAGAACCACACGGAGATGCTGCTCATGCTCCGTCTCACTCTTGCTGTAGACTAGGATGTCGTCTAGGAACACAATCACGAACTGATCCAAATAAGGCATAAAGATACGATTCATAAGGTCCATGAATACTGTCGGCGCATTGGTTGCTCCAAATGGCATTACAAGGAACTCTCAATGCCCATATCTCGATCTAAAAGCTGTCTTCGGGATGTCATGCTCTCTGACTCTGATCTGATGGGATCCTGACCGCAAGTCGATCTTCGAGAATACTTCTGCCCCCTTGAGTTGATCAAACAAGTCATCTATCCTCGGGAGAAGGTATCTGTTCTTGATTGTCACTGAGTTCAAGGTACGATAATCTACACATAATCTGGACGTACCATCCTTTTTTTTCATAAGAAGCATCGGGGCTCCCCAAGGTGATCCACTAGCATGAATGAATTCCTTGGTTCTGAGTTCTTCAATCATCTTGTACAATATCTCTAGCTCTGACGGTGCCATCCTGTAGACTCTCTCTGACACTGGGGCTGTCCCGGGAATCAAGTCGATGGTAAACTCGATATCTCGCTCTGACGGCATCCCTGGAAGCTCTTCTAGAAAAACATCTGGAAACTCTTCGACTATCCGAGGTAACTGTACTACTGCTACTGCCATCCGCAACACTGGAGGAGAAGGTTCAACTTCGCCTCGGGAGAAGGAAAAATTCGGCTCGCCTGGAATGCTAAAAATAATCTTGTCAATATGGCAGTCTATCCTAGCATACTGGTCCCTCAACCAATCCATCCCTAAGACCACATCATAATCGGCCATCGGAAACTCTATCAATCTAGCAGGGAATTCTCTACCGCTAACTACGATCCGATACGAGGAAAACACTCTATTTACTCCCACAAGTCCGTTACCAGTAAGTATATTGAGCCTTACTGATAATGACTCGGGCTCCAGTCCTACCCGTGTCGTGAATCGTGCAGACATAAATGAATACGATGCACCAGAGTCAAATAATACTGAAGCTGGAAAGGTGTTGACAAGAATAATACCTGTCACTATCTCTCCTGGTACTAATCCTTCTTCTCCCATGGTCAAGGCCAGCACTTGACCATGTCCTCTGGGTGTGGGTCCTCTCTGCTGAAAATTTCTCTGCCTGCTCTGGATCAGGGCTTGGGCTTGGGCATACTGCTGCGGTCTCTGCTGCTGGAATGCCTGGGCCTGCGTCGGCAATGGCCTCGAAAACGGGTACTGCAGCTGCTGCTGCTGCTGGACTGGTGCTGGTCCTCTAACTGAAGGACTAGAGATGGCCCATGAACTCCTCCTGTTCGGGCAGTTCCCAACCCTGTGGTCCGAGGCACCACAAACCAAGCACGAACCCTCTGCTCTGCGACGCTCTGATACCACATGACCTGGCTTCCCGCAGTGTGAACATTCCACTGCGGAAGACTGCTTCTGCTTCTGCTGCTGAGGGTGCGTCAGGGTGGAATGTTGAATCGACGTCACTGAGGCCGCCCGCCTCAAAGCTCCAATGGTCAAAGTCCTGGCTGTCGGGGCTGGTGCTGATGACTGATTCATCTGGCCGTGATATCGCTTCCGACCTCCGGTCCTATCCACGATCCTCTGGGCTCATGCCTTCGGGCTGCTCTCAACACTGCATCAAAAGTATGATGCTCAAACTGCTCTACCGCCAATAAAATCTATAGGTGGAGCCCCTGCTGGAACTGCTGGACTCTATCGAACTCGGTCGCCACTAAGGTAGGAGCAAACCGACTAAGCCTGGAGAACTCGGCCGCATATCCATCGACCGTCCTGCCCATCTACTTCAGATTGGTGAACCTCGTCTGTAGATCGTACCGAGCTACATCATCGAAGTGCTTGGTCTGGAATCTTTTCCTGAATACTGCCCAGGCAATAGGGGCCACTAATCCAACGGCCTGCGTCGTCCACCAGCTGCGGGCAAGATCCAATAACTGCAGGCGCACCACGGCCACCTTCTCGTTCTCTAGAGTCCTGGATGCTTCTAGAATCATCTCTGTGTCCTGAAGCCATGCATCTGCAGCGATCGCATCTTCACTGCCGTCGAAGAAGGGAGGGTTCAAGTGCTTGAAGCTGTTGGCCGCGCTATTACCCTGATGATCTCCTCTGGTCAAAGCATCTGCCACTGCATGGTGCAAGGCATCTCCGCGACGATCCTGGAAAGCTAATAGGGACCTGATGAGATCCACCAAACTGCCATCATCAGGCTCTGCAGGCTGGACGGGCTGAATTGGTGGTTCTCCTCCGGTAGACACGACTTTGGAGGCTACTCCTGAATGCTGGACTTGATCTCCAGGTTGCAGCTGGTCCACGGGAGGTGCTCCGCCTTACCGATCGGCAGGTCCAGGAACAATATCGCTGAAGAAGACGACATAGGGAACAATAAGGAAGGACCAGGACAGATCAACGATATAAGCATGTGATCAGGTCAAGATTCTCAGGGATTTGAAGATACGAGCAGAGATCAAGGACAAATACTGATTGAGATATCTATTCGGTAAACCCTCACATATCTTGATTTATAAGACTGCATGGGCCACTACTAAAATCATGTAACGCCCCTAAACCGGAATACTGGAGAGCGGAGGCGTACATAGCCAGCTACATATATTGAAGTTATCACTTTCCGTTCCCAGAATACGTATTTATTTAATATTTATCATGTACTATTCTGTATTTAAATTTCTTTAATTTCATGTTGATTAATTTCCTGCAATTTTATTTCTGCATTTTACTTTCTGCTTTTATACTCTGCTTTAGCTTTGCTTTGGGTTCGGCTTGGATTGGTTTAATTATGTTGGTTCATCATGAATCGAAATAAACCCCCACCTACCACTATCCCTTCATTTAAAGTCCATCCCCTTTTCTCTCTCTTCATTTACTTTACCATTACTCTTCTTACTCTTCTTCTTCCTCCATTACTCTCCCACCCACCCATTTGGAGAGGCAAGTACATCTTACAACCATGAGGGATTTTATGTATCCCCATTTATTTTTAGTCCATGTTGTTCATCTTCTCTTCCTCTATAAGTTTAGGTCTTGAAGTTCTTGATTTCCATGGACGGTTGGGTGTAGATCTAAGTTTTAAGTTTTGGTTTTCATATGGATTTTATGGTTTTGATCTATCAAACTCTATTGTTTTCAAAAATAAGTGGTTCCATGTTGTAGAGAATTTAATTCTACTAAAGTTTGGCTTTTGAAAAGTTAGATTTTGATTTATTTTGTGGAAGTTATGACCAAAAGTATTTTTGTTCATTTCTATATTCATCTGCAGCATGAGCCGCATGTCGCAGTAGGCCGCATATGGTGTCGCGAATGGGCTGTTGAGCCGCATGTCGTAGTAGGCCGCATATAGAGTCGCGAATGGGCTGTTGAGCCGCATGTCACAGTTAGCCGCATATGGTGTCGCGAATGGGCCGCATAAGGCACATGTCGTAGTAGCCACATATGGTGTCGCGAATGGGCCGCATAAGGCACATGTCGCAGTAGCCGCATATGGTGTCGCAAATAGGCCGCATGAGACACATGTCGCAGTAGCCGCATATGGTGTCGCAGTAGGGCCGCATGAGCTGCATGTCGCAGTAGGCCGCATATGGTGTCGCAGTAGGCCGCATATGGTGTCGCAGTTGGGCCGTATGAGCTGCATGTCGCAGTAGACCGCATATGGTGTCGCAGTAGGGCCGTATGAGCTGCATGTCGCAGTAGGCCGCATATGGTGTCGCAGTTGGGCCGCATGAGCTGCATGTCGCAGTAGGCCGCATATGGTATCGCAGTTGGGCCGCATAGGCCGCATGAGCCGCATGTCGCAGTTGGTCCGCATGCATGTCGCAGAATAGGCCGCATAATGCCTATTTTGGTTGTTTCTGACTGTTATATGTCCTATTTTGACTGAATTGTGGCTAGAATTTCTTCTAACTCCCAACATGAAAGTTGTAGATCTTTTCCTTGACTTCAAGAATATGTTCCCAACTATTTTATGCTAGTTATAGACTCGACCATGCTTAATACTAGTTTGACTTTCATGCCTTGTCACGAAGTGACCCCGACTATTACTTCGACTAATAATTGATCATGCGTTCCTAGTTGGAACTAAGAGACTGGCTAGTCGTCTTATTGAATTGAATGAATGAGACATGTTCATATTAACTATGAACTATTATAATCGATTGGCCGATCCTGAATATTGACATACATGCATGTGCAGGCTTCAATTTATTTATTTTTCTACAAAGCAGCATGTGTACTTTATGGTCAGGGCATGATTATTTCGTGGTTAGTTTTGATTGTTGCATTACGCTGTGTAAGACCTACAACATAACTGCACGGGTATCGTTGTAGAGTTGGGCATATCGTACTCTGTACGGAAGTACTCATTCTGAATAACCATGATCTACGGCATGGGATTTCAATCAACATAGGGGCTATTAAGTTAAATAAAATAATGATTGCATGGAGAGAATGGATTTCCGAGTTCTTATATGGCAGCCCTCTTTGGGACTATTAAGTGCCCGACAGGCCGGCTAGTTCCCACAGATACTGTAAATCTGCCACACGGGCAGGGAGCGGTATCTGCTTATATTATTTATTGTATATTGTATATTGATGGCGGAAGTCCTGCTGGGACTCGTCTAATTCATGATTAGCGTAATTGATTGACTGGATAGACTAGTCTTGCTTGCACATAGTAAGAACTGAGGAATCCTTATTGCATATTTCCAGGATAACTTGGAACTCACAATAGCAAGCCATAGTAGTTGAATGGCCGTTTAAATTAATTTGTTTATGTACTATATCCCCTCTGTTACCTAACTGAGATGATCAGAATGTCAGGACATGACGTGCCAACTTCTGTCCTTGTTTGGTTGGGAGGTTGGTTCGAAGTGTCGTGATACTATGTGAATTCCAGTAGAAAGCAGAGATATATTTTTCATTACTGGTTTTAATCTCTCATATCGTGCTTCCTTGCGGTACTTGCTATTAGAGGTCTAACCTCTCTGGTTTTGCATGGCCAAATTTAGAGCTGGTTTTCGAGGACTCAGCTTACTTCTACCTCCAAAATGGTCAATACTAGAGGGATGATCGCAGGAGGACTCGAGTGGGTTCCTTACTTCTCAACTCATTTTGTTATTTACTTAATACTTTGCCGTTTGGCACTGACATGTTAGTCGGATTGTCTTGTACTTACTTTTACATAATTGTAACTAAGTCAGACTGCAGCTGATAAATAATTGTGTATACCTTGCTTCATCATCTGGCTATATTTTGTAAAGCCAGATATCAAGAACATTTTGACCGAGCGTTTGGGACGACTTACTGCTTTATCTTACATGTTCTATATTTCTGTTTCTTATTTGAATGATTGAGACAATAGATGTGAAATGACCATAGTGAGACTTTTATGTAGTATGTACCCCCTCGTCTTTTAGACATCATTGATTGTATTATACGGTATTCATCTACCCGTAATACGTAGCTGGCTGAGTCATTCTTCCGCTCTCCAGTATTCTGGTTCTGGGGCGTGACAGAAGTACAACCCACCTTGCTATACGGTCACGGCTGTCTAGATACATGAGGGTTTAACTACAAGCCAACAGTCTCCTATGGTCATGAACAAGCCTATTGTCTCAATCTCAAGCAAGAAATATTAGTTACAAGATGTCAGAGCACTAAATATATAATAGCAAGGCATCCCATACATTACATATTGGATGATCATGAAGCTAGTCGTTAGAAAATATCAGGACTAGCAAGAGTTTAGTCATACATGATCAACCCTAGGATCTGTCAATCATGTTATAGCCCGTAGGCAGACAGTAAATAAAGGTGCAATACGAGCTAACACGTGCTCGCCGGCTAAACGCCTCAAAAGAATAATTTTATAATAAAGTGGGAGGACAAAAAGAAATTCACTCGTTGCCAGGGTTACGCCTGGTGGTCACCATCTGGCTGGAAGACAGGTGGATCCTCCGGTACTGCTTCGATATCTGGCCACACAAAACCAGCTGGGTCAGACCCCAGGAAGAGCAAGTGCCACAAGGAGGCTTCACTTAGGAACTAAAACCAGCATATCACAATAGAATATTAAAGATAATAAAAAAATAAAGAACTGATAATAATAGAGATAACAACAGTAAACTGAGTACGAAGAAACCATTCAAGTAGCCAGGTCACAATCCTTAAACCAAACAAGGACCGGGGTTGCAGCCCTTCACCTGAATAGAAACCCGTCTCAAATACTATTGGTACAGTGGAGACAATAAACGAAGAGAGGACACAGAACTGCTCCGGGAGCCAGGTTATAACCCTTAAACCAAACAAGGACCGGGGTTGTAACCCTTCGCCTGAACAGAACTGGACCCCTGATCTTTATTGCTAAGGCCATCATAAATAATCATGGTATTAAGGTAAGGTAAAACATGACGAACATGGCATGGGGTTGAAATAAGACAATAAATGAAGAGAGGACACAGAACTGCTCCGGGAGCCAGGTTACAACCCTTAAACCAAACAAGGACCGGGATTGTAACCCTTCGCCTGAACAGAACTGGGCCTCCGATCTTTATTGTTAAGGCAAGCATCAATAATCATGTCATGTCATAATCTTGCACAGGATCAGGATAAGACTAAGCCGGAATAAACTCCATCCAATCAATCACGGCCAATCAAGAGTACGGCTTGATACTTTTAACTAACTAGGGTTATCACAGGCCTAGTTACTAGCAAGATGCAATGAGCTTATCCCAATAGCCACAAGCCCTACAGACCATCCGGTTATGTAGGTTGAATGTCCGTTTATGAAAAATGCAACACGTGACTGTGTGCTGAAAATATGCCCTACTCGTCGGTAGGCTACAAGTCCACTTGAGCGCCCAGATAAAGGGATTGCCTGTAGCTGGAAAATCTCTTCATGACTACTGGATTATTCTAGTTATTAGTCTTAGTTGAATTCAGTAGGTATCCCTGACCATGATATTCAGGGGTCCCTGTCCTAGACATGATGCAAGACAAGACTGGTTTATTTGTACAAGCACAATCGTCCACGGTATTAAGAGGAGGATTACTAGCATTGTAATGTCCCAAATTCGTGATACGTATTTAGTGTACGTATACGTGTTTTGGACCCATATTTTATTTAGTCATGATTAGTTATCTTGGTTTATTTTACATTGGCTTGGTTTTATTGGCATTGATAGTTCAATTGGTTTTAATGGTTCATTGGTTTATTTTTTTGGATTAGTGAGGCTTGGTTTATTTCATGATTTATTTGGTTTAAATTACTAGAGAGAGAGTTTATTGGCCTTGACTTGGTTCACCTTGGTGTATCTTGGCTTGGTTTATTTTGGGTTTGGCATGGAGAACCACCACCCTACCATAAATATCAATTTCCCCTCTCTCTTTCCTCATTTATTTTCTTCATCTTCTTCCTCATTACTCTTTCCTCTCCACCATTAACACACCACCAACCTAGGCAAGTTGCATCTTGCTATCACTTGAGGGCTACATTTTATTTGTCTAATAGCTTTATTAGCTCATTTTAAGCAACATTAGAACTTGGGTTTTCTCCATTTGGAGCTTGGAATTTTGTAGATCTAGAATTGAAGTATTTTCGGATTTTGGTAGTTTTGATATATAAAACTTATTCATTTTCATGTTTTGATTGTTTCATGTTGTAGAGAATTTAATTTTACACAACTTAGACCTTTGTAAAGTGGATTTTTATTGAGATTTGACCTAGTTATGGTCTTTTAAAAATTTGAGTTCCATGGCCATTTGTTCTCAGCCTTGGGGAAGAAGACCCCCTGTCCCGAGCGCAATCCAGCTAGCCCAGCGCTCTTTACCGCTGGCGCCACTCACCCAGTCTAGCCCAGCGCTCTTTAGCGCTGGCACTGCCCATCCCAGCGCCTCTTGGTGCTGGCGCAATCCGCCCTAGCGCAATCCAGCTTGGCGCAGTTCGCCCTAGCGCGATCCAGCTTGGCACAGTTCGCCCTAGCGCGATCCAGCTTGGTGCAGTTCAGCTTGTCCACTCCCAGCGCAATCCGCCCTGGCGCAATCCAGACTGGCGCAGTCTGACTGATGCGCAGTCTAATTCAGGCGCAACCTGAGGCATGCGCAACCTAGTCTTGCGCAGTCTAGTGCCTGGCGTAACATAACTTGGCCTGACTCTTCCCAGCGCAGCTCACCCTGGCGCAACCTGACCCTGGCTGCCCAGCGTAGTCTAGTCTTGGCACCTATTTGCATTATGTTTTATTTCACCTTCTTTTAGTGCATGGTATTTCCTGTTTATATCCTTACGCCTTTTGACACGACATTGATATGAGCATAATGTGAGCATAGCATGGTTGATGCATTGAATTCTGTGAGCAACTTGAAAGTGACCCGTGGTGGTGCACTCCAGATAAGTGAATGGCATAGTTTATTGAGCGCCGTTGCGACGGCTCTATTGACATGATAATGTAATATTGACCTGGACACCGTGGGTGACTTGTGAATGTATTGATAAATGAACCAGTGTGTCTTGCATCATGTCTAGGGCATGGATCCTGAGTACCACGGTCAGGGGTACATACTGAAATTAACTAAGGCTAATAACTAGAATAATTCAGTAGTCATGAAGAGATGTTCCCCAGTTACAGGAGATCCCGTTATCCCGGCCGCAAATGTTTGGACTTGTAGCCTGCCGACGAGTAGGGCACATTTCCAGCCCACTGTCATGTGGGGCACTCTCCATTGTCACTTTAATGATTGAACTCTATTGTCACTCTAGCGTATTGTTCTCTCTCTAAATTGTCACTATAATGTTCGCCTGGATAACCTGGATAGCTGCAGGGCCTGTGACTACTTGGAGCATCTCATTGCATCTTGCTAGTAACTAGGATTGTGATAACCCTAGTTAGTTAATGTAGAAAGTCGTAGGCAATAGTTGGCCGTGATTGATTGGATGGAGTCTAGTCCAGTATAGTATTGTCTAGAAGTGATTGATTGAAAGATTATACCAGAATGATTGAATGATTGTCACTCCAGATTGTTACTATAGTAATTCAACTCTATTGTCACCCTAGCGTATTGTACTCTTCATTATCACTTTTATCATTGTACTCTCTTATTTTTACCTTAATGATTGTCACCTTTAGCAATAAATGATCAGAGATTAAGTTCTGTTCAGGCGAAGGGTTACAATCTCGGTCCTTGTTTGGTTTAAGGATTATAACCTGGCTTCTGGATTAGTACCTTTGTCCTCTCTTCATATACTGCCCAGCTATATTTTATTTAGCACGATTCTCCAGTTGTCTTATGTAAATGATGCTTCACTCAATTATTTTCTCTGATTGGGATAAGTGCATTGGTAGTGCGCAAACCCTAATCTTTGTTACTTATTGTTTTCTTACATGTTGAATGCTAATGATTTGTTGGTTTTAGTCCTTAAGTGAAGCCTCCTTTGAAGTACTTGCTCTTTCTGGGGTCTGACCCAGCTGGTTTTGTATGGCCAGATACCGGAGCAGCACCAAAGGATCTCCCTGCTTTCCAGCCCGATGGTGGTCACCAGGCGTAACCAGGGAATCAAGTGGGTTTCTTTTTGTTCTCTCACTGTAATATTGTAAATTATTCTTTTGAGGCGTTTAGCCGACGAGCAAGTGTTAGCTCGATTGCAGCTTTTACTTATTGTCTGCCTACGGGCTGTAACATGATTGACAAGCCCCGGGGGTTGATCATGTATGACTGAACTCTTGCTAGTCCTCACATTTTGTAACGACTAGCTTCATGATCATTCCGAATATGTAATGTATGGGACGCCTTACTATTGTGTATTTGGTGGTCTGACATCTTGTAACTATTATTAGTTGGTTGAGATTGAGACAATAGGCTATTTTATGACCTTAAGAGACTGATGGATTGTAGTGAAACCCTCACATATCTAGACAGCTGTGACCGTATAGCGGCATGGATTCCATTCCGTTATACGTAGCTGGCTATGTCTGCCCCCGCTCTCCAGTGTTCTGGTTCTGGGGCGTGACACGGTTTAAGTGGTGGCCCATGCAGGTCTTGTTAATCAAGATGTGTAAGGGTTTACCGGATAGATGTCTCAATCTGTACTCTCCTTTGATCTCCACTCGTATCTTCATATCTCCTTGAATTCCTGAGCTTAATAACATGCTCGTATCTTCATATCTCCACCGTGCTAAAACATATAACACAAAGCACGTAGGAGTCGGATATAGTCATCCACTATAGGCGGATGAAAATGTATCCGTGATGGCCAACCCGACACGTCAGGACAAGACCTGGGGTGGCCAGTATGGCACGATCTCGGGATTCTTCCCACCCAATGCATCTATCAATTTGAGTTTCTTAGATTAACCCTATCTTGATATGGAATTACATGTCGTGGTCACATGGTCATCCTTCTATATGTCGTACCATAGTACGCGTACCCTAAGTATGAATCCACATCGGCCCGATCTAGATCTATGCTTAGTGTAATGCTTCAAACAACAATCAACATACCACGACACTATTACTGACCAATTACCATGACTGTACTGGAAGGTACACATGTATTGACATATAACACGAACGATCACTTGGCATGTAGAGTCACACCTCAGTGCACTCATTAAATGGCACCGCCGTGCATACTAATATTGTATTTTAATACACACTTAGAACATGTACCAGCACGTATACAGGTAATCAGGTCAGGAACATGGTCAAGTCAGGAAGTCACTCGGACTCCTCGTGACATAAAAGTCACATATAAATTCTGGTTAAAGTGAGACATGAGGACCCTTGAAGCCAATACAAAGATCTACAACTTTCATGTTGGGAGTTGGGAGAAATTTTGGCCACAAATCAGTCAAATAGGACATAAAACAGCCAAAATAGGCACTATGCGGCACTATTCAAGCCATGCGGCACTATTCATCTTGCGGTACTATTTATCTCATGCGGCTGCGGCACTATTCATTCCTGCGGCACTATTCATCTCATACGGCTGCGGCACTATTCATTCCTGCGGCTGTGGCACTATTCATCTCATGCGGCTGCGGCGCTATTCATTCCTGCGACACTATTCATCTCATGCGACTGTGACACTATTCATCTCATGCGGCTGCGGCACTATTCATTCCTGCGGCTGCGGCACTATTCATCTCATGCGGCTGCGGCACTATTCATTCCTACGTCTGCGGCACTATTCATCTCATGCGGCTGCGGCACTATTCGTCTCATGCGACTGCGACACTATTCATTCATGCGGTTGCGGCACTATTCATCTCATGCGGCTGCGGCACTATTCATTCCTGCGGCACTATTCATCGTCCCTGCCAAAACCAGGGCAGATGACATAGAAAATGTCCAAATATTGTTTTGGCCATAACTTCCTCAAAACAAGTCGAAATCTAACTTTTCAAAGGTCAAAATTGGGTAGAATTGAATTCCCTACAACATAGGATGATTAGTTTTCGAAAACAACCAAGTTTGATAGATCAAAACTATGGAAATCCATAAAACCTTAGTTATGGAAACTTAGATCTACACCAAACTAGCCATTAAAATCAACAACTCCAAGAACTAAACTTGTAGAGAATGAAGAGAAGAACAATATAGAAAAATAATATCTAAGAAAAATTAAGAAATAAAAAATGCAAGAATCTCTCCATTTGGTGCAAGATGTACTTGCCTAAATGTTGTTTGAGCAAAATAAATGAAAGAGTGAATGAGGAGAGAGAGTGTGGAAGAGAATATATATAGGGGTTGGGTTGACTCAAAGAAACCCTAAGCTTAAGCATGCTCTTAACCATGTGACTAATGACATGTTAATTGCTACATGATACAACTAATTAAATTAATTAAATAAAATCCTAACCACAACACGGTTCAGAAATCCTGTCATCGAAACAGTGAACCACGCCTACAACCAGACAAGGACAAGGGGTGGCACACTAATCCGCAACGAGATACTGTTCCATGCCATGGCCAGTTACAAATACAGGATATATGCAATAAAGATACTGGTGCCAGATACCATATACATGAAAAATCAAAAATTTACGTATTCCGGAAATGGAGAGTGACATGCCTGGTGGACGAACAGCTCATTCAAGGTTTGCTATTCCAATAAATGTAAATGAGGATTCAACATGCAATATCAAACAAGGAAGTCAACTTGCTGAACTAATTGTTAGGTGCAAACTTATAATTTGGGATGAAGCGCCAATGATGCACCGATATTGCTTTGAAGCGTTGGATAGATCGCTTAGAGATATAATGCAATTTAGTAATCCACTCAGTTCTGAGACACCATTTGGAGGAAAAACAATTGTCTTCGGAGGAGATTTTCGTCAAATATTGTCTGTAATTCCGAAAGGTAGTAGACAAGATATAGTTCATGCAACTATAAATTCCTCTTATATTTGGCAAAACTGCAAAGTCTTGAGATTGACAAAAAACATGAAACTTCAAGGTTCTAGCATAACATTTGAAAGTGAAGAGCTCAAACGGTTTTCTGAATGGATTACAAGTATAGGAGATGGAACACTTGGAGGGCATAATGATGGTTGTGCAAGTATCGATATTCCAAGTGATGTTTTACTTAGTAATGCAAATGATCCACTTCAAACAATTGTTGAGAGCACATATCCTTCTTTTGTGAATTTTGTCATCGATCTAGATTTCTTGAAGGATAGAGCTATATTAGCGCCAACTCTTGATGTTGTCGAGTCTGTAAATGAGTACATGATCTCACTGAATTCTGGTAACGCAAGCACATATTTAAGTTCTGATAGTCCATCTAAGTCAGATGCCAATGTTGACTTATTATCAGATGTTCACACTCCAGAGTTCTTGAATAGTATTAAATGTTCAGGTGTACCGAATCATGAGTTAAAATTGAAAGTTGGTACCCCAGTAATGTTATTAAGAAATATAGATCATTCAGCTGGGCTCTGTAATGGTACTAGATTGCTAATTACAAAATTAGGCAATCGTGTTCTTGAAGCAAAGATTCTTTGTGGAGACAATGCTGGTAATAAAGTTTTGATTCCAAGAATGTCATTGACACCTTCTGATCCAAGATTGCCTTTCAAATTTCAAAGAAGACAATATCCATTGATTGTTTCTTATGCAATGACAATAAACAAAAGTCAAGGTCAATCACTTTCTCATGTTGGACTTTTCTTGAAGAATCTCGTTTTTAGTCATGGACAGTTATATGTTGTTGTTTCAAGGGTAACAAGTAAGAAAGGATTGAAGATTTTAATATGCAGTGAAGATAAAGATCAATGTAAATCAACAACAAATGTTGTGTATAAGGAAGTATTTCAGAATTTGTAATTCAGACAAATGTTATCTTTTATGTCATCAAAATAGACTTTATCGTATAATTTTATTTACGTTGAGGTATATATTGTTATAATTCGTTCATAATCATATTAATATATTTTGGTCTAAGATATTTTGTGAATTACACAAATACTACTAATGATAATTATTTTATTAAAATTTAATTCGTTCATAATCATATTAATATAATGTTATCTTTTATGTAATATACCATTGACTTTATTCTAACTTTTGTTTTAATTTCAAATATTATATAAATATGAAGAACATTTATTTATTTTTCTTTTAAATAAAATAGTATTAAATACACAAACCGTGCATCGCACGGGTGATATACTAGTATAAGTATATAAGTCAACTTTTTATTTTTTTGCTCTCTTCTCCTTCCTCACAAGAAGAAGAACTTCCTCACAAGAAGAACAAGAACAAGAACAAGAAGAACATCACTTTCTCTAAACCTTAGTTTGTTTATTTTTTTTTTGCTATTTTCTAATTTCTCAGATATCTTTCTCCAAACCATAGTTTATTTTCTTTCTTCTTGTTTGGACATTATGAATGAAACCCTAGTTATTGAAGAAATTTGGTTATCAAATCTATTAATAAATTTTTCTTCATTAATATAATAAATTATAGTTGTAGAAGAAATTATGAATGAAATCATAGTTGTAGAAGAAATGGATCCATATCAGGACTGCCACAATTTTTGGCAGTCCTAGAAGTATTAAAGACTGTCAGAAATTGTAGCAGTCCTGAAATTGACTTGTTGTACAACACTACTAAAATAACCCATTTTAGCGACGTCAGGAGACGTCGCTAAATAAGGAAAATACGTCGCTAAAACCAATTTGCGACGTATTTAGCGACAAAAATCGGACGTCGCTTATAGGCAAGTCGCAGATGACACTTTAGTCGCCAAACGTCGCTATTTGCGACGCGGAGTTCATTGTCGCTAGACGTCGTAAAATTAGCGACATATAGCGACGTATCACTACGTCGCCAAAATTGCGACGTAAAGCGACCACTTGCGACACTGTAAACTTTATATATGATAACATGGCATGACAGCCACGTGGGCAACTTAGCGACGCA
This sequence comes from Iris pallida, assembly GCA_029216955.1. Classification (NCBI taxonomy): domain Eukaryota; kingdom Viridiplantae; phylum Streptophyta; class Magnoliopsida; order Asparagales; family Iridaceae; genus Iris; species Iris pallida. Next base: position 9,886,815 of record JANAVB010020600.1, read on the forward strand.
TACCGACAGATTTAGCGACGTACACCCTCAGCCCACGTCAGCATATTAGTGACGTCTAGCGACGTTACGTCGCTATTTAGCGACGTATAGCGACGTCTACGTTCCGTCGCAGTACGTCGCAGAACATCGCTATTCGTCGCAGATATTATAAAAAAAATTTAAAAAAATATAATTGATATTTTTATTATGTTGTGTGTCTGTGTTTACAGTGTTTGTGAAGTGCAGTGTTCGAACCATCGACAGTTTCGCTTACTGTTCTATGTTTTATCTTGGATAGAAAGAGTAACAGTTCAGGGTGCACTTCTCAGAGCTTCCTCTTCACGTCCTTCACCTTCTCGGGAACCTTTACGACGTCCCGAGAAAGTGAAGGACGTGAAAATGAAGCTCTCAGAAGTACACCCTGAACTGTTGCTATTTCTATCCAAGATAACACATACAACAGTAATCGAAACTGTCGATGGTTCCGAACACTATATTTTACATTCACTGTAAACACAGACACACATCATAACAAAAATACACAATTTTTTTTTAAAATTTCGGCAGCACCTCCTTTGTATATCAGATCATCGCTTATAACCCAGCGTATGTATATTTGTCATCCCCGTCGCAGATATCACAAAGTAAATATTACAATAAAAATAGGAGGCAGTACAAAGTAAATATCACAGACACACATCCTCACAAACATCCAATAGAGTCAAATAAAAATGGGAGATGATAAAAAGTCTCCCACCAAGTTTATAAACAACAGTGTACCAATAAACAATTTGCCCATAGGGCCAATACATACAAGTAATAAAAAAACTAATAAAATTACTGCGGACCCCTGTCGCGCAACTGGGACAACTGGGATAGAATGTAGTCATACTGCTCCTGGGTGAGCTGCACCGTAGGGGCAGTAGGAGGCAGTGGAATGTCTGGAGTCGGCGCCGTCGATGGACCGGGAGGACGTATCTGCTCCAGCTCTCGCAGTCGCTCACCATGCGCAGCAAGGGTATTCACTACCCTCTCAGTATACTGAGTGAGTGAGGCAGACATGCTCCTCTGCGATCCCTCCAGCTCGACCTGTCTACGCTCTGTGTGCTGCGTAGACTCGGTGAGCGTCTGCAAGCTGGCAGCTGTAGCCTGATGCAGACTCATCAGCTCCTGTATACTGCGCTCGACCGCATCAAATCGTTCGATGACGATCGGAGGGTCGGATCGTCGCTCGACCGCATCAGAAATCTGCTGCTGCAACTCGCGACGCAGCTCCTCGATCTGACGACGAACATCCTCAGCTCGTGACGACGCCTGCGTAGCCGGAGACTGCACACTGACAGAGGGGGCCCGGGATGACTCCGAAACCAAATACGCGCCGTAGGATCCCGTACCGTAGTACGTACCCTTCTGAAGACCGCCAACAGCGGTCATCCAGAGCTCGTCCGGCGATGGAGCTGTAGGCGGCTGGGAGGAAGTACCAGCCCCTTCCTCTGCTTGCGCACTAGCAGCAGCAGCAGCAGCAGCCGCCTCCTCCTGTAGCCGAACAAACTCAGCCTAGAACATGTTTGCTAACGTGTAAGTGTTTGCTAAAGTCTATATTGATATCTATTTTCCTATTTTCTAAATTATAGTAAATTAATATAAAGGATAGAACGTACATATGCCTGCGTCGCCCGCTCGTCAATGAACTCCCCAGCCCTCCGATGGGTGACCAGGAAGATGGTCACCATGTTCGGGTCCTCACCCTTTTTTACCTGTTAAAATATATTATCTATTATTAGTATTAAACATTCTATCGAACTATATATAAATTAATGTCCGTCATAGGAAACGTACCAGACGACGAAAATGCTCCGTCATCGGAATGGAGCCACCACACCACTTACCGGCGCTCGACCGTGCCACCTTGGCCTTCTCAGACCGCTCCTGGTACCTGCGCTCGCTGAATCTAGCCTTCATCGCAGTCCACTGCTCTGGCATAATCCAACCCTGGATCGGCTGTCCGGAGCGATCACGACGCTTCTGGTCGTCGATCGCATCACGGATGAGCTTGGCTGTGACGACAGAAAATTGGCCCTCGATCCTCGCCGCCCGGTGTGGTGGATAGAAATAGGTCCTCTACAAGAAGTAAAATACAAAAGTTGTATAATATACAAAAATGATTATTAAAATTTAAAAATAAACAAATTTGTTACCTTGAAGTGGGCGAACCAAAAGGCCTTCCTATCTGCGGGAGCATCTGAGTAGTTAATCCAAGGCCCACCATAGTTCTGCCTCAGAAATGTCCCCAGCTGTCTCTGTACTGCAGAAGGCCGATATCTATACAATAATAATTTTTCATGAATATATATGTACATATAATCATTTGAGAAATATATAATAATTAATTAACTTACTTCATAGGCTCGTCCGTCCAAATCTCCATACGCGTCTCGCCCGGGGGAGCACATGGAGGGTCGCTCTCACCTCCTTCCTGGACAGGATCAGTCTGATCGCCGTCCTCCATATGCTCGACGTGGGCTCCCTCCATAGAGCCGTCGACAGGAGGAATGCTGGACGGGGGATCAGGGATGCTGGACGCAGGATCAGGAAGGCTGGACGACGAGGGAGGAGTCGCCAACCTGCTGGAACTGTCCTGTCCCGGTAATGGACCGGGAACAGAACGGTACACTGGCGTACTCGGAGATGAGGATGAGGGTACGGAACTGTCCTCTCCATCCCCAGGCTGAGGCTGACGGGACTGCCTAATATAAAATCCTCCGCGTCGTCCTCCTGGTCTAGTCATACCTGATAATAACATATGACAATAAAATAAAAATACATATTTATATGATAGACATCACAGATTTTTGAAAAATATCATAGTCATAAAGTGTCACTGAAGTGTCAATAAAAGTGTCAATAAAGTGTCACTGAAGTGTCATAGATTTATATGATAGAAGTGTCACTAAAGTGTCAAATATGATGATAAAAAAAACGTACAGATTTAATCCTCTTCTGAAAATTCATCTAGTTCGTTTAGCTCATCTACTTTTTCTTCTTCTTCTTCTTCTTCCTCCTCTACATCTTCACTTTTATCTGCATCTTTCTCTTCAGATAATTATACTTCTTCTACACAATTAGATGTGTAATGAGGAACTTCCGTCGTGTCCACTTCTATAATATTTGTTACAAGAGGTAGTTCATCCTGTTGATAAGCTATATCGTCAACCTCAAAGGTATTTCTAGCTTTGGTCTTGCATACTGCCCACCAGTCTGACCTTGTTGTTCCCCGTTTAGGATAACTTGTGAAGTACACGAGCTGAGCCTGACTTGATAGGACAAATGGTTCATAGGCTTGATATCGACGTCGATAGTTTATATCAACAAGACCGTGCTTGTCTACTTTCCAACCTTGACCTTCAATCGGATCGAACCAATCACACCTGAATAACACAATCTTAGCAGGCTCTATTCCATAACTATATGTCAGCTCCACGATCTCCCGTAGCACGCCATAGAAATCGTTGTCCGTATCAACATCTTTGTAGTTCGAAGATCTGATACACAAACAGTTGTTTTTGGTGGAGTCGAGATCCACAAAGTTGTCTCTGATCGGGCAAGTTGTTGACTTGAACCTAAACCCATTAGAGTCGAAGAATCCAGGAGGAAACACCCTCTCTAGCTTGCATAGTGTTACCGCAATGTCCTTCTCTTGCTTTTCTAGACGATCAACGAGCAATTTCTTAGAACAAAGATCCCTGAAGAATATGCTAAGCTCCGTCAATGGATCCCAAACTGCCTGCGGTAAGAATTCCCGAAATGCAATCAGAATTAACCTCTCTATGAATACGTGACAATCGTGGCTCTTCATACCCGTCAATTTGTTTTCCTTCGGATCGACACATCTTCTCAGATTTGACACATATCCGTCTGGAAATTTTAGGCCATGGATCCACCGACAAAGTCTCACTTTATCCTCCTTGTCCAGCGAGAAAATTGACTTCGGCAGGAACTGTTTTCCATTCTGCTGTATCAAATGCAACGCAGGGCATTTGCATATTTCTTCTAAGTCCAACCTGGCCTTGGGATTGTCTTTCGTTTTTTTCCTTTACGTCCATCACAATATTAATTATGTTATCAAACACATTCTTCTCAATATGCATGACATCAAGATTATGTCTGATCAGATTGGTACTCCAGTATGGCAGATCCCAGAATATGCTCCTCTTTGTCCAGTTATGATCTCTACCAAATCTATCGCACTTGTACCCAGTTGTAGGATCTTCGATAGCACTTGGAAAACCTCCTTCCATATCGTGGCTCCGTACCACCTTGGCGGTGGATCACCCTTCTCTATAACGCCGGCACGGAATGCATTCATGTTCCTTCTGAACGGATGACCTTTTGGCAGAAATTACCGATGATAATCAAAGAAGTACGGTTTTTCTCCGTGTTTCAAGCGGAAAGCCTTACTAAGGTCCATGCAATACGGACATGAGAGACGGCCATGAGTGCTCCATCCAGATAACATTCCATAGGCCGAAAAGTCGTTGATGGTCCACATAAGGGTTGCCTTCATCTGAAAATTATGCTTCCTGGAAACATCGTACGTGTTAGCGCCTACTTCCCATAACTGAATCAACTCATCTATCAAAGGCTGTAAGTACACGTCAATGTTCCTCTTGGGATTGTTCGGACCAGGAATTATAACGGTTAGAAACATGTACTGAGTCTTCATGCACATCCAAGGGGGTAGGTTATACGGAGTGACAATCACAGGCCAGCACGAATACTGGGATCCCGAAAGACCAAAAGGAGTAAAACCGTCAGAAGATAGTCCCAACCTGACATTACGTGGATCTGAAGCAAAATCAGGATACACTCGATCAAAGTGCTTCCATGCTTCTCCATCGGATGGGTGATCCAACACTCCTTCAATCTGTTCTCGCATGTGCCAACTCATATTTTCGGCCGTCTCTTTCACCATAAATAATCTTTGCAACCGCGGCGTTAAAGGCAAGTAGTGCATTGAATCGGTCGGTCTTCTTGCACCGGTAGACCTTCCTGTACTAGTTGTCTTATAGCGATCAGCACCACAAAATCTGCACACATCTGCGTCCTTGTCGTCTTTGTAGTACAGCATGCACCCATTGCGACAGGAATCGATTTTCTCGTATCCCATCCAGAGCGATCTCACCATCCTCTTAGACCGGTAGAAGTCTTTAGGCAACTTAGCACCCGCCGGCAAGATCTCTATAATCAACTCCAACACTCGGTTGTAGCATTCTTGCGACATGTTAGAATCTGACTTAATGCTCAACAGTCTTGTAACCACCTCCAACGGTGAATGATCCTCACAACCAGGATACAATGGAGTCCTTACATTCTCCAGCAACTCCATGAACTGTGCAGCATCGGCGTTCGGTGCCTCCTCAGGTGCATCATGAATGAAACTAGGCCCCGCAGCGTCGAAAACCATGTTCACGCACCCGTCGTCGTATGCATGATTATCTGAAACAAAATTAGGTTCCGCATGCATATATGGCTCAACATAAGGCTCCGGCTCTGATGCTAAAGACACAAGTTCTCCGTGTGCGATCCACTGATAGTAATTAGGCGTGAAACCCCTCGAGTACAAATGATATGTCACTTCCACTTCTGGATAATATTTCACGTTATGACATTTCACACACGGACACTTAATTTTGGTGCCGTCCATGTACTGAGAGAACGCCTTAGCAAACTGCAGGAACTGCTCTACTCCCGCTATGTATTCATCCCGTACACCACACATATCATCAGGACGACGATTGTACATCCATGAACGATTCCGCAAGTAGTAATTCATATCCATTTGAAAATAATTCTGCAAAGATGGACACACATTATCCAACAGGCACAAATTCGTATATTATGTCTTATTAGGGACACACATTAGTAGCGGACAGTTACTAATATCAATGATATGCAATCTAGGTCAAACTAGGTTGTACTAAGTCAAACAAAGTCAAACAAGGTCAACCTAAGTCAAACAAAGTCAAACAAGGTCAAAGTAGGTCAAGGGTTGACCTATAGTTGACTTTGTTAACTCTTAGTCCAATCTAAGTCAAATATCCTATTTCTAGTCATTACCTACCAATGTACCGTTTACCTTATCGCTATTGGTATACCAATACCAATACCTTAAGTTGGTACCCTTTACCTTATCGCTATTGGTACCCTTTACCTTATCGTTATTGGTACCCTTTACCTTATCGTTATTGGTTAACAGTTAATTCAATTTCAGTTATTCAGTGGATCTATCTCAGGAATAAGAAAACCAATCTCAGTCCTATTTACAGTTTAAGGAAAATAAAATCTACAAGGACTGTTACTCAAATAGACCACTGTTGACTGATATAAGAATACCTATCATCAAAAGCCCCAAACTCGAGCCACACTCCAAACACTGACCCATTTGTGAAAATAGGACTGAACCTGTGTGGCATAGACTGATGCATGGTAGGTAGGTGACTAGACACTTGATGTTAGGGACTGATACTCAAGTATTTAGTCAAGTGACCTCAGGAACTGAACTCATATTCAATAGGGGACTGAACTAACCAATAAGCAATTTGGGGGCTGAATAATTGATTCAAAACTGATTTAAGGACAGGCTGGACATCTAAGTTGATAACTAATGTCGATGTGCAAGGGTGGAATGAACTAAAAAGGTAATCCTTCAACCAAACAATACCTAATCTATATGTCAGTCATGGGACTGAACAACTGAATACAAGACAAATAATAGGACTGGAACTAAATAAATGCATGGACTGATATGAAGAGATAATATGGACTGCAATATGCCAAGCAAGACTGATACACATAGTTGATACCAAATGGATATGGGACTGATCATTACACTGTGGTAATCCTCCAAACTGGACTGTACAGTGGTAAATGCTAACATGTGGATCAAATGTGGACTGTTCAAAGCTCACTGACTGAACAAAGCTAAGGGATTGAATCGATATAAAGGCAATGGACTGACCTACTGAGAGACTAACAATGTATGCATTCACACTTACAAACTTGAGTCTATATATATATATATACAACGACTGGACAGTCATACATGGTTGATCACATATGGAATAAACAGCCCACACAAATACACACCCACAGTCCACTTAAACCACAAATCCTCCAATCAATATAACTACTTCTATTATACTCTTGTATGCTAGATTATCATACCAATGCTAAAGCTATAGCAAAGCACTCCTAAACTAAAGGTTAAAATTTGAATTTAGAGCATTGATGCTCTTTGAGTCATTTTGACAAACACTTGGCGTGCATATCAAAGTCTGTGTGTGTGTGTGTGTGTGTGTGTGTGTGTGTGTCCGTGTCTGTGTGTGTGTGTGTGTATGTGCGTGTGTGTCCGTGTGTGTCCGTGTCCGTGTGTGTCCGTGTGTGTGTGTGTGTGTGTGTCCGTGGGAGAGGAGGAGGAGGAAGGAGAGGAGTTAGGTTAGGGTTTACCTGAGGAAGAGGAGGAGGAGGTCGGATTGGGGGAGGAGGAGCTCGAGGAGGAGGATCTCGAGGAGGAGCTCGCCGGAGGGGGAGGGAGTCGCCGGGGGGGAGGGGGTCGCCGGGGGGGGAGGGGGGGGGAGGGCACTGACAGAGGGGGAGGGAGTCGCCGGAGGGGGTGGGGGTGGGGGGGGGGGGGAAATTAAAATTTTCGGGTTTTCGAGTGAGAGTGAGGGGGAAAGAAGGCAGCAACGTGCCCTAAGAAAATAACTTAGCGACGTCACGTGTTGACGTCGCTAAACGTCACAACCATGGCGACATATACTTATAATATGTCACTGAACGTCGCTATTCAGCGACGTAGTATACTCCTGTCGCAGAACGTCGCTAGCCAGCGACGTTTTGCGACGTGTTTATAAAGAAGTCGCTACTGGCGACGTAATTTCTTGCCGTCGCTACATTACGTCGCTATTTGATGATATTTTAGTAGTGCAACAAGATTGCCACAATTTTTGGCAGTCCTATAAATATTGGGGACTGTCAAGAATTGTGACGGTTCTGAAATGGACTTTATGTACAACAGGACTGTCACATTTGTTGGCAGTCCTAGAAGTATTAAGGACTGTCAGAAATTGTGACAGTCCTGAAAGGGACTTGCTCTACAGCAGTCCTGAATGGGACTTGCTTTACAGCAGGACTAGCACAATTTCTGATAGTCCTAGAAGTATTGAGAACTGGCAGAAATTGTGACAGTCCTAAAAGGGACTTATTGTACAGCAAGTCCATTTCAGGACTGTCATAATCCATGTCAGTTCTAAAGTTGAAATTGTCGAATGAAAAAATATATGTTAGGGTTTATTTTCATCTTGATAATGGAGTGAAATATACATTTTAGGGTTTATTTTCATGCATTCTTTGTGAGGAAAGAAGTATTAGGGTTTGTACATTGTTTGTAAGGAGCCTTTGGGTGCCATCTAAATTGGGAATGAAAATGAAAGTAAGATTTTGATGGAGATGGTGAGGATGAAAATGGTGGAGAAGAAGAAGATGAAAAAGAAAATTAGAATTTTGATGGAGATGGTGAGGATGGAAATGGCAGAGAAGAAGAAGATGATGATAAGAGGAAATAGGATTTTGGAAGAGAGTAAAATATGGAAATGAAACTCAAAATAGGGATGAATAATTTTCTTTCAAACCTAGACTAGCCTCAATCTAGACTATTCCTGATCAACTTTTGATGCATAATCTTTAAAATTTGAGACTGGTGTTGTTGCTCAAACTTGTTATCCTCGATGACGCAAGCGTCGATCCCCGCTCATAGCTGTTTACTAACTTGGTTGGCTCGTGGGCCCAGCCGCGCACGTTGACAATGAGACTCGGAGTTGGACCCCAGAACCAATGCCTTCGGTAGCTAGCGTAGCATGTTAGGGATTTGCATCTGTTGGGAATGAAAGAGGAAGAGTAACTGACGTTACAAGGAACGAACGGCCTGCAGGCTGGAAGAGAGGAAGGGAAATAAAAAATAAAAAAAGGGCTTTCATGAAATCTGGCCAGGCAAATTTTAAAAGCACCGAACAACTCCTGTGAGCTGTTGATACATATGAACATGAATCACCATGTGATATTTTGGCTTTAACCTTTGTATTCATGGTTCCATACTGCTTGCACTTATCCGTGTTGCGTTGGGTTATATCTCGTTTCCAGTTGAACGTTCAAATGGGAGATGATAAGATGATAATGGAGTTGATAATTTAGTCTCACATCAGTTAGGAGGTAAGATTATGTGGTGTAGATAATTGAAATTAGTTCATGTAGATAATTGGAATTGATTCAGATCTTACATGAGAATTTTTTTTAAGACATATGGACCTAATTCAATATCGTACCTTATGGATCAACTCTGGTTCGGATCACACCGTATTCCCAACAGATTGTTCTACTGCTTGATTTGCTTCCCTCTGATTGTCCATGTTGAGAATTTTGGGCATCTATTTTTAGATTTATTTTTTTTTCTTTTTTTTTTTCCAGTTCAACTACATAAATTCAATTAATAACTCTTAATATGGATGTGGCACGATTTTACTGACATTCAAAGAGAATTTATTTTTCTCTCCAGCCGGTTGAGAAAAAAATCAAAACTATCCGATGAGTGTCATTCGATAATTTTTTTGGATGGAGTTTTAGAACTAAGAACCGACGAGTTTCTGTATAATTCTTTTTATTGCTACTAATTAACCTTTCAAGAGGGAGGTGAATATATAAAATTCTTTACGTATTCTTCTGAAAAATAAAATTCTTTTCCACTACAATCTTTGAATTAGTTATCGAGACGTATGCTACAGTTATTTACAGAAAATTATTATTATAACAACTGAATTGATTGCAACTTTATTTGCAATCGTTGTAGAATCTGCAACTAGCTATAGTTGTTCATTTGTACTTCGACAAGAACCGTTCGTATGCGTTTCTACAAGAAGCCAAACGTTGTATTTCATTTAGAGCTTTTTTTTTTTTTTTTTCCAACGCATGCGGGCTCAGTATAATCGTGTGTCCCACGCATACGATTTTTGGTCTGTCGTATGGAACGATTTTTGGAGTGCGGACGTAGTCCGTTGGCCATGTCATCATCGCCGGGCACACGCATCCCGCGCACTCCGCGCGCTCCAGAGCTCCGCTCGGCAGCACACCGTCTTTTGACGGCAGATACTCAACACCTCGCTTTGCCCACGACGCCGAAGAGACGCCCTCGACGACTAAGGGTGACCGTCCGTACGACGGCCACTGATTCCTTGTCGCCTGCGACTACCGATTCCGTCCAGCCGTCCGTTCTATGCGCGCAACGCGCATATTGGCGACGATCGCCGACGTCCTTACGATCGAGCCTGCGATCGTTTATGGCGGACGTCTTCTCGTCGCCCTCAGCAGCGCCGCACGACGGGCCGCGTGGTCGGCCTGTCGCTTATACCCGTGGGCGAATGGTGCCGATTCTCCGATCAGTCGCACGACGACCGTGCACTGAGTTTGCTACACGGACGCCTCATTCTGCCCCACGCAGGCTCAGTTCGTAGCCCTATATCGTCAGGCCTCCGACGTTGTGGATGCCCCGCATCGCACAGGCTCATTTAGAGCTTAGAACAGCAGTACTATTACTCTACTCTCGGCTAAACTTCAACATCATTATGCCACAACCCTTGTTAGTAATTCGGCAAACGAAAAAAATTCTAAGACTATGCAGCGGCTCAGTACAGATAAATAGAGGCGGATTTACATGGACAGCACCGGATCTCCAGTGAAATCTCAATTATTTTTTTATTTTTATTTTTATTTAGAAAAACTACCATCAAACGTCCTCAACTTATTAATCATAAATAAGGGTCTCAATTTATTAATCATAAATAAGATTTTTAAATGATTGTCTTCAAAGAAAAAGAGTTGCTTAGTAGTATTATAAATGATATTGTACTTAAACGTTTTAAAAGTTTGAAAACTCGTAGAGAACAATTGTGAAATATAATATTTTATTGTATAAAAATAATACTATTTAATATAATATAATATTATTATATTTTAAAAAAAATTGGAGCGATACTTTCGAACCCCCTTATGATTGTATCCCCAGTGGATTGTAATCCTGGATCAGCCACTATAGATAAAATATGTTCAAAATTTTGATCAAATACTCGAAAAATAGAAATATTGAGGTTAGAAATTTTACATTTTTAAATATATTGTCAAATTTAGTTAATTTAATTCCTACCACATTTTTTTTGCTAATTTTTTTAATAATTTTTTCAGAACATGTTTAAAACATGGCATGCTTAAAATTTAAGTACTTATTCGAATTTGTTATAAGTACACAAGTATTATATGCCTATGTAAGATACCAAAAAAATTCATGATTATAAACTAATTAACTAATTTTTTAAATTAATAATACTATTTTTTTATTAATTAATAACACTAATAAAATAGTTAGTTTTTTTATTAATTAACTAATTTTAAACGAAATTATTAAAGGATAAATATTTTTAACGAAATTATTAAAGATTAACAAATTTTTAATTTACTAATTTTTAACAAAATTATTAAATAATAAATATTTTAACAAAATTATTAAAGAATAATTATTATTTTTTCTCCAAAATCCAACCAAATCCAAGTTTTGGATTTTGTCATACTTTACATATCCAAATCCATCTCCAGCCAAACATAGAATTCCATGAATTTGTCTCCAAATCCATAAAAATTCAAATTCCACCTCCAAATACGGTTTACCAAACGGACCCTAAGAGTTTTATTCGGGTGATTGCTAACAAGGGCCACGACGACTTGGGATCGGCCGGGTCGGATCGATCGGGTCGGAATTTTGTTCACAAATTCCGAACGTGACTACGATTTAGAAGAGGGGGACCATCCTCACCTCTTCATCCTCCACTTGGCGGTTGTTTATACGACAAGCCATCTCCACCTTCATCCCCATCTCCTTGTAAGTACATCACACAATCATCATCGCCAATAACTTACTATTGCTGTAAATTATTATTATTATTATTATAAGGCAAACGAAAAGAGAGTGAAGAAGAAGAAGAGAAGCAGTGAGCTCTTTTGGGGACCATCTCGCGTATATATACTCATGTGGACGACTACTTCACGTGATTGGTACCCTTTTTTTTCTTATTCCTAACAATTGGGTACCAAGTTTAGTATATACTCTCAAAACGTGGTGGTTGTGGTGGTAGACTGGTGGTGGTCACATATTTTTCTTCTTCTTCTTTTATTTGATAAAAGTGATTTAGAGGACCATCCATACTTTATCATTTCTCGATGTGCATGCATTTAATCAAATGGCCACAATAATGTCATGCCTCAACTAATTGTTAGCTAAGCTAGTATACCTACCTAGTATTGCAGATCATTTTGTTGTACGTATTAGAGGCGTTTGAAATTCGTATGACATAGAGTTACATATTTTTAGAAATCAATTTTCTGGCTGTGTTTGATTGCAAGGTGGAAAATACGTGGAAAAGAAATTAATTCCATGAAATTATTTTCCTAGGAAAAAAATTTTATGGAATTTTAAAAAAATTCCATGGAAAACTTAATTTGGGTGTTTGATTGTCATTATTTTCCACGAAAAATAGTTATTTTTCATGGAAAATGATATTTTCCTATGGGTTAGACAAGTTTCATTTTCCACCATTTTAGAAAAAAATATGAAAAATGATAGTTTTTTGGAAAATAATTCCATGGAAAATATAAGCTATCAAACACTACAATTGGTGGAAAATTTGTGGTGGAAATATTTTCCATGGAAAAAAAAGCCCAATCAAACACAGCCTAAGGTTGTATCTAGTTTTTGGTTGAGCGTTCAAATGGGAGGTGACAATGGAGTTGGTAATTTAGTCCCACATCGGTTAGGAGGTGGGATCATGTGGTGCAGATAATTGTGATTGGTTCATACCTTACATAAAAAATCTCTTTCAAGACATATTTGTGCCCAATTCAATATCGCACATCAGGGACCAACTCCGATTCCGGTCACACCGTATTTCCAATATTTTCTTGGAATCAAATATACGAGAATTTTATATTCTCATGTTTGATGTAATATATAATATTTTTTAAATATATAAATTATTATCTAAAAAAATTGGCATTGTGCTTAGGTTAGTTGGTTACGATTTACTAATATTACATAGGAGATGGAGTTTCAATCTCGATGAATGTATTATTTATATTTTTATCCAAATATTTTCATGGAAAATAAGAATATTATTTTCAAAGGGAATAGCTTTTCTTACATTTGTGGGAAAATAGATCGAAATCATGGAATATGCCTGAAAAAAGAAATATTATAATACAGACCAATTATATTCATTATTTACCCATCCTTTTATTTTGAGAAATAAAAAAAAATAATCCTATACCATAGGTCAATTCTTTTACTTTGAAACTAGGAAAAGGACCTTGCTTCTAAGTTTCTGATTCAAGTGTTCCAAGTATCTAGTGTTATTGTCTTCTACGACTACATATACTTTACATGGTTCAGCTTCGTAAACAACCTAATGGTTTAATTTTTGGTATCTATATATTTATGTAAAAATATTAAATTGATTTTCATTTAAATAGTGATGACTTGTAACATTTTTTAAGAATTAGTTTGTAATTCAATAATATTTTATGTTTTTCGTGAAATTTGCAAGGAGACTGACAAGATGTTTTCTTGTATCGAATGTAGATGAATTTGTTTACAACTCTTCATCATACTTTATAAATGAAATGCTACGTAGGAAAGTGTGTCGCTTGGGTCTTGATCGTGTGCTTCGTTGACGATTCAAACGGAGATTGCCGCAAAGTGTGGGGAAGAAAAAGAGCTCTATGTTGCTCGCAAATAATGCTCGTTACTCTCTGGAGTATGAAAATTGGTGTCCCTTGAATGGCCAAAACGTGGACTATTTATAGTTGCATGGGCGAATTCTATTGGCGGTTAGTAGTAGTGTCTCGCGGAACTCCTGACCAGTTTCGCAGGATTGTCACCGACGACCAGTATACCAGTGTATACCGACGGCATACATGTCACTTCTGTTTTTCGTTATACGTATTTTCAGTATACGTGTACAAAATTCTGACATTAGCCAAGTGACCCGTGTTTTGACTTGTCTTTCTTAGCCTTGCTTTGGTTTAATCTTGACTTGGTTTAGTTTGGTTTGGTTCAACTTGGCATGACTTGGTTTGAGTTGGTTTAGATGAGAAGGATTTTGTATAAAAACCAACTTCTCTATCTCTCCTCCATTAACTTCATTTACTTTTCATCTTTTTCTATATTTACTCATTTACCAACCCTAGGCAAGTACATCTTGTCAAATCTTGAACAATATTGTTTTTGCCATTTTGTTTGTTCTATTCTCTTCCTTACATGATTCTAAGTCTCTTTATAACTTGGAGTTTTTGGTTTTGATGTTTACATTTTTGTAGATCTAAGTTTATAGTTTTCTCGGTTTTTCTTGGTTTTTGATCTATTAAACTTTGTTATTTCCAAAATCTAAGGGTTCCATGTTGTGGAAATTTCATTCTACCCAATTTTGGCTTTTAAACCACTTGATTTCGATTTATTTTGAGTTAGTTTTGGCATTTTTCGTGTTCATGGGTTCCCGTACATCTTCGGTGCTGCTGGGACGATGATCGTGTGCTGCAAATAAAGTATTGATGGTAGTGTGATCGTTGGATTCAAATGAACTTGAATGTCGATTGATCGAATAGTTTGTCCTAGAACTAAGTCGTCCGTGTGCTCGAAAACTGTAAGTTACCCAAGTCGAGATATAGTTGTTCGACGTGAAGAAAAACCAAAGCACGAGCGTGGCTCGAATTGAAGAAATGTATAGGAATTAGGTGTGTGAGAATCATTGGATGATGAATCAAGTTATAAGTAGATAAGTGTACTCAGTTAGTTTCGAGGACGAAACTTTTTCTGAGTGGTGTATAATGTAGTGTCCCGTCCCGCTCAGTCAATCGGAGGAATCGAAACGCCAACGTCGTTCGGACTTAGCCATGCAACGGCTTACTCGAAGACCCGCACGGTCGAGGTGACTCCTCGTTCAGGTGGGTGGCTTCGGTGAACTTGTCTCAGCTTGGCCTTCGCACTAATAAAACGAATATTTTCAAATGCACAAGTAGGCTTGATAATAAAAAAGACGAACCCACATAGCTAAGGGAATAATGTAATGCCTGTAGATCGTATTACGTATCTTGGAATACGTGTACGTATTTTATTTTGTATTGCATATCTCTTGGCTTGGCTCGGTTTATTTTGGGTTGGTTCGGCTAGGCTTGGGTTGCCTTGGTTCATCATGAACCAAAAAGGTGAACCCTCCTACCTACCACCATCCCCATTTATTAACCCCTCCTCTTTCTCTCTCTTCATTATTCTTCTTCTTCTCCACATTTACTTCTACACCTACCAGGAGAGAGAGAGAGAGCTTAGGCAAGTGCAAACTTGCTTCATGATGGATCTCATGTTTTATTGTTCCATTCTCTTCCTTACTAGATTCTAAGCCTCTTTAGAACTGGAAGTTTTCGGTTTTGATGGTTATATTTTGTAGATCTAAGTTTTAAGTTCCTTCTTATTTAGTTTTCTTGGTTTTGATCTCTAAAACTTGGTTATTTTTGAAAACTAATGGTTCTATGTTGTAGAGAATTCAATTTCATTCAGTTTTGGCTTTTGTTTCGCTTGATTTCGACTCCGGATGAGTAAGTTATGGCCATTACAAGTTTTCGGAACTTTCATGGCTGAACTTGCTGTTTGGGGACGATGAACCCCATGCGCCGGGAACCTCATGCGCCCGGGAGGCCATGCGCCGGGAGGCCATGCGCCGTGAAGTTCCGGCAACGCATTCCTTAACTCCGAGCGTGTCATGCGCGTAGGTTTCTTACGCGCATGTATTGAAGACGCAACGTGAGTTTCTCATGCGCCGATTGGTGCAGGAATCCCATGCGCCGATTCGCGCAGGAATCTCATGCGCCGATTTGTGCAGGAATCCCATGCGCCGATTTGTGCAGGAATCCCATGCGCCGATTGGTGCAGGAATCCCATGCGCCGATTGGTGCAGGAATCCCATGCGCCGATTCGTGCAGGAATCTCATGCGCCGATTCGTACAGGAATCTCATGCGCCGATTCGTGCAGGAATCTCATGCGCCGATTCGTGCAGGAATTCCATGCGCCGATTGGTGCAGGAATCCCATGCGCCGATTGGTGCAGGAATTCTATGCGCCGATTCGTGCAGGAATCCCATGCGCCGATTCGTGCAGGAATCTCATGCGCCGATTCGTGCAGGAATCTCATGCGCCGATTCGTGCAGGAATCCCATGCGCCGATTCGTGCAGGAATTTACTGTTTTTGCCTGTTTAAGTTGTTTTATAGCTAGAATCTTGAAAAACTCAAAACATGAAAGTTGTAGATCTTTTCCTTGGCTTCAAGAATATGTTATTAGTTATTTTATACAATCTTTCTCATTCATGATAATGTAAGAATAGAACACGATAGTGGCCCGCGGTGGCGCACTCTTGACAAGTAAACTGATATGACAAGTATGAAGGGTCTGGACACCGTGGGCGATTACGTTTGTACAAATAAACTAGTACTGTCTTGCATCATGTCTAGGATGGGGATCCCTGAGTACCACGGTCAGGGGTACCTACTGAAATTGACTAAGGCTAATTAACTAGAATGATTCAGTAGTCATGAAGAGATTCCCAGCTACAGGCAATCCCGTTATCTGGGCGCATTCAGTGGACTTGTAGCCTACCGACGAGTAGGGCACATTTCCAGCACACAGTCATGTGTTGCATTCTTCCTAAATAGACATTCGACCTGGATAACCGGATGGTCTGCAGGGCTTGTGGCTGTTGGGATAATCTTATTGCATCTTGCTAGTAACTAGGCCTGTGATAACCCTAGTTAGTTAAAGTATCAAGCCGTACTCTTGATTGGCCGTGATTGATTGGATGAAGTTTATTCCAGCTTAGTCTTATCCTGATCCTGTACAAGATTGTATCAGGACATGATTCTTGTATCGATAAATGATGGGATACCAAGTTCTGTTCAGATGAAGGGTTACAACCCCGGTCCTTGTTTGGTTTAAGGGTTGTAACTTGGCTATCTGAATAGTTCCATGGCTATCTTATCATATATCGTCCTGCTTATTGTGCCCGCCTTAACAATAAAGATCAGGGGTCCAGTTCTGTTCAGGCGAAGGGTTACAACCCCGGTCCTTGTTTGGTTTAAGGGTTGTAACCTGGCTCCCGGAGCAGTTCTGTGTCCTCTCTTCGTTTATTGTCTTATTGTAACCCCCTGTCATGCTCGTCATGTTTTACCTTTACTTCAATACCATGATTATTATGCTGGCCTTAACAATAAAGATCAGGGGTCCAGTTCTGTTCAGGCGAAGGGTTACAACCCCGGTCCTTATTTGGTTTAAGGGTTGTAACCTGGCTTCCGGAGCAGTTCTGTGTCATCTCTTCGTTTATTGTCTTGTTACCTTATCAATAGTAATTGAGGCGGGTTTCTATTCAGGCGAAGGATTGCAACCCCGGTCCTTGTTTGGTTTAAGGGTTGCAGTCTGGCTACTTGAATGGTTTCTCCGTGTTCAATATATTATTGTTATCTTAGCTATTATCACTATCTTTTAATTACCTTTACTACTTAATTGTGATATGCTGGTTTTAGTTCCTAAGTGAAGCCTCCTTTGTGGCACTTGCTCTTTCTGGGGTCTGACCCAGCTGGTTTTGTGTGGCCAGATATCGGAGCAGCAACAGCGGATCCACCTGTCTTCCAGTCCGATGGTGACCACCAGGCGTAACCAGGGCAACGAGTGTGTTTCATTTTGTCCTCCCACTTTATTGTAAAATTATTCTTTTGAGGCATTTAGCCGACGAGCACGTGTTAGCTCGTATTGTACCTTTATTTACTGTCTGCCTACGGGCTGTAACATGATTGACAAATCCTAGGGTTGATCATGTATGACTGAAACTCTTGCTAGTCTTGACATTTTGTATGACTAGCTTCATGATCATCCAATATGTAATGTATGGGACGCCTTGCTATTATGTATTTGGTGCTCTGACATCTTGTAACTATTATTGCTTGCTTGAGATTGAGACAATAGGCTTGTTCATGACCATAGGAGACTGTTGGCTTGTAGTTAAACTCTCATGTATCTAGACAGCCGTGACCGTATAGCGAGGTGGGTTGTACTTCAATATACGTAGCTGACTATGTACGCCCCCGCTCTCCAGTATTCTGGTTCTGGGGCGTGACATGGTTTTAGTGGTGGCCCATGCAGGTCTTGTAATTCAAGATATGTGAGGGTTTACCGAATAGATGTCTCAATCAGTACTCGCCCTTGATCTCTACTCGTATCTTCTGAATCCCTGGAATCTTGACCTGATCACATGCTTGTATCGTTGATCTGTCCTGGTCCTTCCTTATTGTTCCCTATGTCGTCTTCTTCAGCGGCATTGTTCCTGGACCTGCCGATCAGCAAGGCGGAGTACCTCCCGCGGACCAGCAGCAACCTGGAGATCAAGCCCAGCATTCAGGAGTAGCCTCCAGAGTTATGCCTACCGAAGGAGAACCACCAGTTCAGCCCGTCCAACCAGCAGAGCATGATGATGGCACTTTGGTGGGTCTCATCCGGACGCTATTAGCTTCCCAGGATCGGCGAGGAGATGCCTTGCACCAGGCGGTGGCAGACGCTTTGACCAGAGGAGGTCATCAGGGTAATAGCGCGGCCAACAGCTTCAAGCGCTTGAACCCTCCCTTCTTCGACGGCAGTGAAGATGCGATCGCTGCAGATGCATGGCTTCAGGACACAGAGGTGATTCTAGAAGCAGCCAGGACTCCAGAGAACGAGAAGGTGGCCGTGGTGCGACTGCAGCTATTGGATCTTGCTCGCAGCTGGTGGGCAGCGCAGGCCGATGGATTAGTGGCCCCTATTTCATGGGCAGTATTCAGGGAGAGATTCCAGACCAAGTATTTTGATGCTGTAGCTCGGTATGATCTACAGACGAGGTTCACCAATCTGAAGCAGATGGGCAGGACGGTCGATGGATATGCGGCCGAGTTCTCCAGGCTTAGTCGGTTTGCTCCCACCTTGGTAGCAACCGAGTTCGATAGAGCCC
Organism: Iris pallida; assembly: GCA_029216955.1. Classification (NCBI taxonomy): domain Eukaryota; kingdom Viridiplantae; phylum Streptophyta; class Magnoliopsida; order Asparagales; family Iridaceae; genus Iris; species Iris pallida. The sequence goes on from JANAVB010020600.1 coordinate 9,905,965, forward strand.
AGCGGTTCCAGCAGGGGCTTCACCTAGAGATTTTATTGGCGGTGGAGCAGTTTGAGCATCAGACTTTCGATGCAGTATTGAGAGCAGCTAGGAGGCATGAGTATACCTCCCAGAGGATCGTGGATAGGACCGGAGGTCGGAAGCGATCTCACGGCCAGATGAATCAGTCATCAGCACCAACCCCGGCCGCCAGGGCTTTGACCATTGGAGCTCCGAGGCGGGCGGCCTCAGTGACGTCGGTTCAGCATTCCACCCCGACGCACCCTCAGCAGCAGAAGCAGAAGCAGTCTTCCGCAGTGGGATGTTCATACTGCGGGAAGCCAGGGCACGTGGTGTCAGAGTGTCGTAGAGCACAGGGTTTGTGCTTGGTTTGTGGTGCCCCGGACCACAGGGTTGGGAATTGCCCGAACAAGGGAAGTTCATCGGCCTTCTCTAGTCCTTCAGTTAGAGGACCAGCACCAGTCCAGCAGCAGCAACTGCAGTACCCGTTTCCGAGGCCATTGTCGACGCAGGCCCAGGCATTCCAGCAGCAGAGACCGCAGCAGTATGCCCAAGCCCAAGCCCTGATCCAGAGCAGGCAGAGAAATTTTCAACAGAGGGGACCCGCACCCAGGGGACATGGTCAAGTGCTGGCTTTGACCATGGGAGAAGAAGGAATAGCACCAGGTGAGGTGGTGGCAGGTACTATTCTCGTCAACACCTTTCCAGCTTCAGTATTATTTGATTCTGGTGCCTCGCATTCATTTATGTCTGCACGATTTGTGACACGGGTAGGACTGGAGCCCGAGTCATTATCAGTAAGGCTCAATATACTTACTGGTAACGGACTTGTGGGAGTAGATAGAGTGTTTTCCTCGTGTCGGATCGTAGTTAGCGGTAGAGAATTCCCCGCTAGATTGATAGAGTTCCCGATGGCCGATTATGATGTGGTCTTAGGGATGGATTGGTTGAGGGACCAGTATGCTAGGATAGACTGCCACATTGGCAGGATTATTTTTAGCATTCCAGGCGAGCCAGAGTTTTCTTTCTCCCGAGGCGAAGTTGAACCTTCTCCTCCAGTGTTGCGGATGGCAGTAGCAGCAGTGCAGTTACCTCGGATAGTCGAAGAGTTTCCGGATATTTTCCCCGAAGAGCTTCCAGGGATGCCGCCAGAGCGAGAGATCGAGTTCACCATCGACTTGATTCCCGGAACAGCCCCAGTGTCAGAGAGAGTCTACAGGATGGCGCCGTCAGAGCTAGAGATATTGTACAAGATGATTGAAGAACTCAGAACCAAGGGATTCATTCGTGCTAGTGGATCGCCTTGGGGAGCCCCGATGCTTCTTGTGAAAAAGAAGGATGGTACGTCCAGATTGTGTGTTGATTATCGTACCTTGAACTCAGTGACAATCAAGAACAGATATCCTCTCCCGAGGATAGATAACTTGTTTGATCAACTCAAAGGGGCGTCAGTATTCTCGAAGATTGACTTGCGGTCAGGCTACCATCAAATTAGAGTCAGAGAGCAGGACATCCCGAAGACAGCTTTCAGATCTAGGTATGGGCATTGGGAGTTCCTTGTGATGCCATTTGGAGCAACCAATGCGCCGGCAGTATTCATGGATCTCATGAATCGTATCTTCATGCCTTATTTGGATAAGTTAGTGATTGTGTTCCTAGACGAAATCTTGGTCTACAGCAAGAGTGAAGCGGAGCATGAGCATCATCTCAGAATTGTCCTCCAGATTCTCAGAGAGCACCAGTTGTATGCCAAGTTTAGTAAATGCGAGTTCTGGCTCGATCGCATTTCGTACTTGGGCCATATCATCACCCGAGGAGGAGTAGAAGTGGATCCCCAGAAGATTGTGGCCATTGAGACATGGCCAGTGCCCAGCACGGTTGCAGAAGTTCACAGCTTTCTTGGATTGGCTGGCTACTACCGGCGATTTGTTTCAGACTTTGCTCGAATTTCAGCACCATTGACCCAGTTGACCCGCAAGGATGTGCAGTTTGCTTGGACAGCAGAATGTCAGGATTCTTTTAAGAAGTTGAAGCGAGGCTTGATGACGGCTCCTATTCTCACGCTTCCAGATGGGACCGGAAGATTTTCAGTATACTGTGATGCTTCAGGCAGAGGTTTGGGATGTGTTCTGATGCAGCATGGGAAGGTAATAGCTTATGCGTCATGGCAACTTCGTGATCATGAGAGAAATTACCCAACCCATGACTTGGAGCTGGCAGCAGTAGTGTTTGCACTTAAGTTGTGGAGGCACTACCTATACGGAGATAGGGTGGAAATTTTCACCGACCACAAGAGCCTGAAGTATGTTTTCACCCAGAAGGATCTCAACATGCGTCAGAGGAGATGGCTAGAGCTGCTTGTGGATTATGATGTCAACTTGCAGTATCACCCAGGAAAGGCCAACGTTGTTGCAGATGCATTGAGCAGGAGAGCCGGAGTTTATTTCCTAACAGCGCAACCAGAGCTGTTAGCCGATCTTCAGAAGATGGGTATAGAAGTTGTCCTTCCTTCCAGTGTGGCATTGATGGCCAACATGCAAGTTCAGTCCATTATAGTCGAGAGGATCCGGATGGCACAGTCAGCAGATTCCAAGCTTCAGCGACTCAGAGCAGAGTGTGAGGCAGGACGAAGACCAGAGTTATGTATCCATGAAGACGGTACACTTCGACATGGGAAGCGTCTTTGTGTACCCAGTGGAGATATCAGACAGGAGATCATGACAGAGGCTCATAGTTCGCAGTATTCCATTCATCCCGGCGGTACGAAGATGTACCGTGATATCCGTCAGCACTTTTGGTGGAATGGCATGAAGAGGGAGATAGCCCGGTTTGTCTCTCGATGTTTAGTCTGCCAACAAGTTAAGGCTGAACATCAGAGACCAGCTGGACTACTTCAACCATTGCCAATTCCTGAATGAAAATGGGAGCATATAACCATGGATTTTGTGACTGGATTGCCTAGATCCTCGGCTGGCAGAGACGCTATTTGGGTTGTCATAGACAGGCTCACGAAGGTGGCTCACTTTCTCCCGTTCAGGGTTGGTCAGTCGACGGCTCAGCTAGCGGAGATGTATCTCCGGCAGATTGTCAGGTTGCACGGTGTACCAGTCAGTATCACTTCAGACAGAGATTCAAGATTTACGTCGCACTTTTGGCGTAGCTTACAAGAAAGTTTGGGAACTCACCTCCAGTTCAGTTCAGCTTATCACCGGCAGACAGATGGCCAGTCGGAGCGTACGATCCAGACTCTTGAAGATATGTTGCGGTCATGTACACTCGACTTCGGTGGTTCGTGGGAAGATCACCTGCACCTGGTGGAGTTCTCGTACAACAACAGTTTCCAAGCCAGTATCCAGATGGCTCCGTTCGAGGCATTGTATGGCAGGAAGTGCCGATCCCCGCTAGCATGGGATGATGTCGGAGAGAGGCAGATGCTCGGTCCGAAAATGATTGTTCAGACCGTTGAAGTGGTCAGGAGAGTCAGAGATCATCTTCGAGTTGCCCAAGATCGCCAGCGTCATTGGGCCGATTCCCATCGGCGACCCCTTGAATTCTCGGTCGGCGACCATGTATTCCTGAGGATTTCGCCTAACCGTGGTGTCATTCGTTTCGGCGTACGGGGAAAGCTTAGTCCTAGGTATATAGACCCATTCGATATTCTGGAGCGAATAGGTGATGTATCCTATCGTCTCGCTCTTCCACCGTCGCTACGTGAGGTGCATGACGTATTTCATGTATCTCAACTACGACGGTATATCCCAGACCCGAGCCACATCCTGGATCATTCGGAATTGGTTGTTGGTACCAACCTTTCGTATGAGGAGAGGCCCGTGTCTATATTGGACCGGAGAGAGAAGATACTTAAGAACAAGACTATTAGTTTAGTCCGTGTTGCTTGGGGTCATCACTCTTTGGGTGAGTCAACGTGGGAGCGTGAGGATGATATCCGATCGCGATATCCCGACCTGTTTGACTCGTAAGGTATAATGTCTTCCTTATGCCTTATGCTTTCAATTCCTTGCTTGAATAAATGACTGCATGATAGACTGCTTGTTATAGCTTACGATTATTATAGCTTGTCCTTGCAATTCTAGCCTCTTGATTAAATTCCGAGGACGGAATTCTTTTAAGGTGGGTAGAGTTGTAATGCCTGTAGATCGTATTACGTATCTTGGAATACGTGTACGTATTTTATTTTGTATTGCATATCTCTTGGCTTGGCTCGGTTTATTTTGGGTTGGTTCGGCTAGGCTTGGGTTGCCTTGGTTCATCATGAACCAAAAAGGTGAACCCTCCTACCTACCACCATCCCCATTTATTAACCCCTCCTCTTTCTCTCTCTTCATTATTCTTCTTCTTCTCCACATTTACTTCTACACCTACCAGGAGAGAGAGAGAGAGAGCTTAGGCAAGTGCAAACTTGCTTCATGATGGATCTCATGTTTTATTGTTCCATTCTCTTCCTTACTAGATTCTAAGCCTCTTTAGAACTGGAAGTTTTCGGTTTTGATGGTTATATTTTTGTAGATCTAAGTTTTAAGTTCCTTCTTATTTAGTTTTCTTGGTTTTGATCTCTAAAACTTGGTTATTTTTGAAAACTAATGGTTCTATGTTGTAGAGAATTCAATTTCATTCAGTTTTGGCTTTTGTTTCGCTTGATTTCGACTCCGGATGAGTAAGTTATGGCCATTACAAGTTTTCGGAACTTTCATGGCTGAACTTGCTGTTTGGGGACGATGAACCCCATGCGCCGGGAACCTCATGCGCCCGGGAGGCCATGCGCCGTGAAGTTCCGGCAACGCATTTCTTAACTCCGAGCGTGTCATGCGCGTAGGTTTCTTACGCGCATGTATTGAAGACGCAACGTGAGTTTCTCATGCACCGATTGGTGCAGGAATTCCATGCGCCGATTCGTGCAGTAATCCCATGCGCCGATTTGTGCAGGAATCCCATGCACCGATTTGTGCAGGAATCCCATGCGCCGATTGGTACAGGAATCCCATACGCCGATTGGTGCAGGAATCCCATGCGCCGATTGGTGCAGGAATCCCATGCGCCGATTGGTGCAGGAATCTCATGTGCCGATTCGTGCAGGAATCTCATGTGCCGATTCGTGCAGGAATCTCATGCGCCAATTTGTGCAGGAATCCCATGCGCCGATTGGTGCAGGAATCCCATGCGCCGATTGGTGCAGGAATCCCATGCGCCGATTCGTGCAGGAATCTCATGCGCCGATTCGTGCAGGAATCTCATGCGCCGATTCGTGCAGGAATTCCATGCGCCGATTCGTACAGGAATTTACTGTTTTTGCCTGTTTAAGTTATTTTGTAGCTAGAATCTTGAAAAACTCAAAACATGAAAGTTGTAGATCTTTTTCTTGGCTTCAAGAATATGTTATTAGTTATTTTATACAATCTTTCTCATTCATGATAATGTAAGAATAGAACACGATAGTGGCCCGCGGTGGCGCACTCTTGACAAGTAAACTGATATGACAAGTATGAAGGGTCTGGACACCGTGGGCGATTACGTTTGTACAAATAAACCAGTACTGTCTTGCATCATGTCTAGGATGGGGATCCCTGAGTACCACGGTCAGGGGTACCTACTGAAATTGACTAAGGCTAATTAACTAGAATGATTCAGTAGTCATGAAGAGATTCCCAGCTACAGGCAATCCCGTTATCTGGGCGCATTCAGTGGACTTGTAGCCTACCGACGAGTAGGGCACATTTCCAGCACACAGTCATGTGTTGCATTCTTCCTAAATAGACATTCGACCTGGATAACCGGATGGTCTGCAGGGCTTGTGGCTGTTGGGATAATCTTATTGCATCTTGCTAGTAACTAGGCCTGTGATAACCCTAGTTAGTTAAAGTATCAAGCCGTACTCTTGATTGGCCATGATTGATTGGATGAAGTTTATTCCTGCTTAGTCTTATCCTGATCCTGTACAAGATTGTATCAGGACATGATTCTTGTATCGATAAATAATGGGATACCAAGTTCTGTTCAGATGAAGGGTTACAACCCCAGTCCTTGTTTGGTTTAAGGGTTGTAACTTGGCTATCTGAATAGTTCCATGGCTATCTTATCATATATCGTCCTGCTTATTGTGCCCGCCTTAACAATAAAGATCAGGGGTCCAGTTCTGTTCAGGCGAAGGGTTACAACCCCGGTCCTTGTTTGGTTTAAGGGTTGTAACCTGGCTCCCGGAGCAGTTCTGTGTCCTCTCTTCGTTTATTGTCTTATTGTAACCCCCTGTCATGCTCGTCATGTTTTACCTTTACTTCAATACCATGATTATTATGCTGGCCTTAACAATAAAGATCAGGGGTCCAGTTCTGTTCAGGCGAAGGGTTACAACCCCGGTCCTTGCTTGGTTTAAGGGTTGTAACCTGGCTTCCGGAGCAGTTCTGTGTCCTCTCTTCGTTTATTGTCTTGTTACCTTATCAATAGTAATTGAGGCGGGTTTCTATTCAGGCGAAGGATTGCAACCCCGGTCCTTGTTTGGTTTAAGGGTTGCAGTCTGGCTACTTGAATGGTTTCTCCGTGTTCAATATATTATTGTTATCTTAGCTATTATCACTATCTTTTAATTACCTTTACTACTTAATTGTGATATGCTGGTTTTAGTTCCTAAGTGAAGCCTCCTTTGTGGTACTTGCTCTTTCTGGGGTCTGACCCAGCTGGTTTTGTGTGGCCAGATATCGGAGCAGCAACAGCGGATCCACCTGTCTTCCAGTCCGATGGTGACCACCAGGCGTAACCAGGGCAACGAGTGGGTTTCTTTTTGTCCTCCCACTTTATTGTAAAATTATTCTTTTGAGGCATTTAGCCGACGAGCACGTGTTAGCTCGTATTGTACCTTTATTTACTGTCTGCCTACGGGATGTAACATGATTGACAAATCCTAGGGTTGATCATGTATGACTGAAACTCTTGCTAGTCTTGACATTTTGTATGACTAGCTTCATGATCATCCAATATGTAATGTATGGGACGCCTTGCTATTATGTATTTGGTGCTCTGACATCTTGTAACTATTATTGCTTGCTTGAGATTGAGACAATAGGCTTGTTCATGACCATAGGAGACTGTTGGCTTGTAGTTAAACCCTCATGTATCTAGACAGCCGTGACCGTATAGCGAGGTGGGTTGTACTTCAATATACGTAGCTGGCTATGTACGCCCCCGCTCTCCAGTATTCTGGTTCTGGGGCATGACAAATAACCCAAGTCAGGTCGATTAAGTTAAGAATATGGCAAAGTCCCACTGTCGGCTTAGAAGTGTTGCACGTTGTGCTTTCAAAATGACACTCGGTTCTTCGTCCCGTGGCTTGGGAGAAGGAAGTTGGTTTAAGTTGCCACGAAGTTATGGACTTAACCTAAGTCGTAGGCGTCGCACATATAAATGCTTAATAAAGCATGCACGGTCCCATCGTCCAAGGCTTGGCATAGCCTTTGGCCATCCTATGGATTAAGTTGTTGTACGATTGAGTTATGCAAAAGTTATGTTGGGCTGTCGAAGTCATTCTAAGCACTGTCCCGCGCTTTCTGCGATTGTTAAGTAATGTTAAGTGTTATATTAGAGTTATTGGTTAATGGACTTTAGTCCCACATTGCTTAGAGTAATAGGAGAGTAGGCTAGCCTCTCCTATATATATGTAGTCTCTCATTAATAAAAAATCTATCATTATTTTCCATCTCTACATGGGATCAGAGCCAAAATCCTAGCCGTCCCACACCGCTCTCACTCTCTCTCTCTCCACAAAACCCTAATCTCTCCCCATAAACCCTAGCCGGCACCCCCCTCCCGTTGCTGCTTTCTTCCCCCCTTACTGACTGGTAAGTTCTTTGTAGCTGTCAACATACAAGGGATGATCACGACAGGCACGATGAGGACGTTCTGGAGGCGGAACTGTCGGAGCTACTAGCGGAACTGGTGGAGCTGCTGGTGGAACAGGTGGAGGCAACTCATTGGAGCCAGAGCTACTGGTGGAACCGGAGAAGGATGATTCTGTGGGCGATGTCGGCACTAGCCGAATCGGTGTATGTGGACCATCGGCCTGGGAGACTGGTTCGGTAAGGGAGGGCACCCGTACGGAAGGCTGTTGTGTTTCAGGAGAAAATAACAAAAAATCTCTTCTGTATATACTAGGGGAGCTGGACCCGTTGATTGTGGGAGTGGTAAAAATTCGGTTTCTACAAAGGTAACATTCCGAGTGAAAAATATCTCTTCAAGATAGGAGAATAACACCGATACCCTTTCTGACATTTAGGATACCCAAAAAAATACATTGTATCGCCTTATGATCTAATTTAGAAAGGGTTGGTCGGGTATCCTGAACATAGCATAAGCAGCCAAAGATTCTGAGAGGAAGAGGAAATGGCTCTCTTCCAGGAAAAAGTCTAGAAAAGGGAGTGCTACCATTGAAAACTGACGATGGCATACGGTTAATAAGATAACAAACAGTAAGAACCGGATCCGACCAAAATCTCTTGGGAGTACGTGCTTGAAACATAAGAGCACGTGTTGTTTCCAGTAGATGGCGATTCTTACGTTCGGCTACACCATTTTATTGTGGTGTGTATGCACAAGAGGTTTGGTGGATGATGCCATTACGGGCCAGATGTCTATCGAGATCAGAAGATAAATACTCACGGCCATTGTCACTCCGAAATTTTTTGATTGGAATACCAAATTGTGTTTTTATTTCGGCATGAAAGTTACACCAAATGTTAAACAACTCAGAATAATTTTTCATCAGATAAAAAAAAGTGACTCATGAGTAATCATCAACAAAAGTAACAAAGTACTTAAAACTCATTACTGATTCAATCGGACAAGGTCCCCATACATCAGAATGCACCAACTCAAAAGGAGCGGAAGTAATTTTATTTGGAACCCAGTGATGTTTAGCTAAACTATATGGCTCACAATAAAAAGAAGCGGGAATATCTAAAGATGGGTACATATTCTAGAGAGCTTGAGATGATGTATGGCCTAACTGACAATGTAACTCGAAAAGATCGAGTTTCATGCCGGCACAGACAACAGAAGAAGTTGCGTCAAACATGTACAAGCCTCCAGCCACATGTCCCTTACCGATAGTCTTTCCAGTTTTCAGGTCCTGAAAAATACAACCATCGGAAAAAGGTTACCGAGCAATGTAGTTCACAAGTAATTTGACTAATAGAAATTAAATTGAACGGATTCCCAGGTGTAAGTAATACAGAATCGACTGACAGTCCGGAAGTGTCACGCCCCCAGAACCAGAACACCGGAGAGCAGAGAAATGACTCAGCCAGCTACGTATTACGGGTAGATGAATACCGTATAATACGATCAATGCTGTCTAAAAGGTGAGGGGGTCCATACTACATGAAAGTCTCACTAGGGTTACTCAATATCTATTGTCCCAATCATGCAATGGAAAGCAGTAAGTAGAGAACATGTAAGAATGAGCAGTATGGCATCCTAAACGCTCAGTCAAAATATTCTTGAGATCTGGCTTTACAAAATATAGCCAGATGATATAACAAGGTATACACAATCGTTATCAGCTGCAGTCTGACTTAGTTACAATTATGTAAAAGTAAGTGCAAGACAGTCCGACTAACATGTCGGTGCCAAGCGTCAAAATGTAAAGTAATTAGCAAAATGAGCAGGGAAGCAAGGAACCCAATCGTGTCCTCCTGCGATCATCCCTCTAGTATTGACCATCTTGGAGGAGGAAGTAAGCTGAGTCCTCGGGAGCTGGCTCTAAATCTGGCCAAGCAAAACCAGAGATAGGTTAGACCTCAAATTGCAAGTACCACAAAGGAAGCACGACATGAAGAATTAGAACTAGTGGTAAGAGTTAAGAATATGATAAATAAGTCTCCGCTTGCTACTGGGATTCACACAACATCACGACACTTCAAACCAACTTTCCAACCAAATAAGGACAAAAGTTGACCCGTCATGTCCTGACATTCTGATCATCTCAGTAGTTAACAGAGTAGGTACAGCACACAAACAAATCAATTTAAACGGCAATACAACTACAACGCCTTGTTAACTATAAGTTCTAAGTTGTCATGGAAATATGCAATAAGGGATTCCTCAGTTCTTACAATGTACAAGCAAGGCTAGTCTACCCAATAATTAATTGCGCCAATCATGAATTAGATATGTCACAGCAGGATGCCCGTCATCAATATATATAAAAATATAAACAGATACCACTCCCTGCCCGTATGGCAGGTTTGCAGTATCTGTGGGAACCAGCCGGCATGTCGGGGCACTAATTGTCCCGAGATGGCTGCCATGTAAGAACTCGGAAATCCATTCTCTCCATGCAATCGTTATTTTCTATAACTTAATAGTCCCTATGTTAATTGAAATCTCATGTCGTAGATCATGGTCATTCAGAATGAGTACTTTCGTACAGAGTATGATATGTATGACTCTACAATGATGTCCGTACGGTTAGGTTGTAGGTCTTACATAACGTAATACAACAATCAAACCTAGCCACGAAATAATCATGCCTTGACTGTAAGGTACACATGCTGCTTTTGTAGAAAATAAGTTAAAGTCTGCACGTATCCATATGCCAATGTTCAGGATCGGCTAGTCTATTGTAATAGTTCATGGTTAATATATGAACGTGTCTCATTCAATTCGCTAAGACGACTAGCCAGTCTTTTAGTTCCAAGTAGGAACGCATGATCAATCATTTAGTCAAGGTAACAATCAATGTCAACTCGTGACAAAGCTTGAAAGTCAAACTAGTATTTAGTATGGTCGAGTCTATAACTCTCAGGGTTAAGTTCCAGTCATACTGGGTATCCATAACCCAATCGAGACACAGTGCACACTCCACACAACAATATGTATTAAAATATTAACATACAACAAGTGGCATAATCTAAACGGATGGGCGCATAGCCTACATGTGCCGCATGGAATCAAGGGCAATGGATGCCAGGACCATACTGCGCAGGACAAGGGGGTAAGATACGCTAGTGCTAGGAAGCCTCCGGGCAGGGGAGTACGCCAAAGGAGTACGTCAAGGGAGTAAAGTTTATGCGTAAAGGAAGTACGCGTAAGGGAAATAAAGTTTACGCGTGAGGGAAATAAAGTTTACGCCAAGGCAGAGTAGACTTTGTTTTACGCGTAAAATATTTTTGACTTGCATAATCCAGATTTCACGCTGACACGAATAAACGTGGGCGTAGAGTTTGATACTACGCTGGCACGAATAAACATGGACGTAGAGTTTGATACTACGCTGGCACGAATAAACGTGGGCATAGAGAACCTCCAGAACTCCAAATTCCATAAAACCCTCAATCTAAGCCAAAAGTGGGACTTTCATAGATCAAAATAGGGTATAACACAAATCTTAACAACCTAGAACGATCAAAACTTAAAAATAATGAAGTTTGATAGATCAAAACCACCAAAATCCGAAAATGGTAAATTTCTAGATCTACAAAAATAAAACTTCAAAATGCAAAATATCAAGTTCTAAAACTATTTTAGAATCACGAGAGGAAGATAAATAAACCATAAAAATGGGTTCTCATGTGGAAGCAAGGTGCACTTGCCTCTCCAAATGGGTTAGGGCTTTTGGTGGAGGAAGAGAAATAAGAATTTGTGAGGAGAGAGAGAAGAAAAGGGGTATAAATATCTAGCCCAAGTTAATCTCCACCACCCATTCCTTCCTACATAATCTAAGCCATCCATCCCTTATCATGATGAACCAAGCTAAACCAACAATACAACAGATATGGGATATGATAGCTGCTCTGAATGCTGTAGAATGCTTATTATAGCATATTTCGTCCGTTATAAATGCCTCCGCTATAATATCCCCATGTACAAGAACGCTATAAAGTTATAGCGTTCACGAACGCTATTCATGGATTATAGCGTTCTTTGACGCTATAGACCCTGTATAGCATTTTAAAATGCTATATGATACTTATAGCATTTAGGAACGCTATAGAACTATAATAGCATTCATGAACGCTATTAATGTATTGTAGCGTTCATGAACGCTATAGACATAGTATAGCACTGACAAACGCTATATAGTTTACATAGCCTTTGTAAGCCCCTAGATTTCAAAAAAATAGTTTTTATAATTTTCAATAGTATTTATATACGAATACGTATTTTATAGTGTATTTCGTATTTTCTTGATTTTCGTAATGCTTTAAAATTTTTTCTAACTTATAGATTTTTCCTTGGCCAGCATACCGCCGGTGTATCGGTGTATACCGACGGCATACCGCCCGGACATGTTTTCTACACTTTAGATATTTTCGGTTTTTGATATTTTTGTGAATAGTATTTCAGATATTTTGATGAATAGTATTTTAGATATTTTGATGAATAGTGTTTAGATATTTTCGTGAATAGTGTAGATGTACCCTATTACCCAATGGATATTTGGTTTTGTTTGAATGGCCATGATTGACTTAGATTTTGACATGGATCACGATCCGACGGCTAAGATTAATTCTCCCTTCTATATATACCATTTCACTTTCTCTCTCCTCTCTCTTTTCATTCTCTTCACTCTCTCTTCATTTCTTCTTCCTTTCTCTTCCCTTGGAGCTTGCCAAGAGCTTGGCCTTGAGGTCTAGAGTGTGGTTTCGTACCCCTCTTGGTGGAGGAGTAGAAGATTAGGCTTGGAGCTTAACCTAGGCAAGTACATCTTGCTCATAAGTGACATGACCAGGCTATAATTTTGTTTTCCATAGAAACTAAAGTTTTATTGGCCTATAATATGCTTCTTTAAATTGTTAACATGTTTAGTATAAAGCACTTTTGGTTTTGATCGACAGTATTGCGTAGATATGAGTTTCTAGATATAATTTTCAAGTATTTTGAGATTTTTATCTATCAAATGTTTTGATTTGTGAAAACTAAGAGTCCCATGTTGTAGGAAATTCAATTCTATTCAATTTTGACTTTTGAAAGTCCGAATTTCGATTTAAAACGAAGTTTTTATGGCCGAAACAAGTTTTGAGTTCAAAAATCAACTTTCTGCGACGGTTCGGAAAATCCGTCGGAAATCCGCAGAAATCCGTCGGAAAATCCGAACTTTCACCACAAAACTTGCTGTGACGGAACGAAAAATCCGTCGGTAATCCGCAGTAATCCGCCGGATGATCCGGTAGGCTATTTTTGAATTTTTATATACGTTTTAAGTGCTGTAAAAATCTGGGAAAATTTATATTTAAATACTATGTTAATTTAGCTAATTTATTATAATTTTTCCAGCATTTAATAAGTACTTTTGGTATTTTATAAAAATAGGAAAACAGAGCTCATTTTCAGGATATATATGTTTGTTAATTTTTAATAAATATTTATGAAGGTTTATAAATTCCAGAAAAATTAGTATAAATTTCTATAATTAAAAAGGATCATTTTGGTACTTTATTTCATAAAAAATTGAGCTTTTTGTCTATCTCAAAAATTATTGGAACACAATGTACAGTTTGATTTGTTTATTGAATAGTTACGACTTGCAATGTTTTGTGTTGTTTTGAGTTATTGTAGTATTGGACCACCCCTACACTAGTGTAAAGACCCTAGAAAGTTAGTTTGGATATAGTGTCGCCCCACATTGGACTTAGAATTGACCGGAGTTGACCAGTTGACCAAAGTCAACTATAAGTCAACCTCTGACCCAGTTTGTCTTAGTTTGCCCTAGTTGACCTAGACATTATAGCATGTCTTTTCACCCTAATTAGCTATTGTATTATCTCATCTTTAGGACTGTGGCTTCACTCCGAGCCTTGATTCATATTGACAGCAAGATCCCAGGCAAGTACATCTACAAACTCATTTACTGTCTTTTAATGCTAGAATATGTATTAACCATGTTAAAATACTGATCCTTGAGATAGCAAATTATATCTTCACATGTTGTATTACTTTTAGTACCTGCCATGCTTAGGACAATTCTTATATCTTCACATGCTTCTTACTGGTTCTCAGTACATGTTTCACTATACTATATACTGCTCCCAGTACCTGCCATGCTTATACTGCTCCCAGTATCTCTCACATGTTTTTACTATTCTCGTATCTCTTACATGTTAGAATCTGGGTTATGGGAAAACTGATAGTAGAGTACGTGATCATGACCCCCTTCTCCGTACGTATGTACCGAGCAAAGTTTTATTTTATATGAATACTGCACCGTAGGCCTTATCTCAAAGCGGATTTGTACGTATGTACATCTATCACCGTTTCACTTATACGGAAGTACATTTTATTATGTGCCCCCAGCACATTGTACATCTATTGACCGATCACGTACCTGCTCCAGTTTTAAACATTAGATATACATGTGTCACCTTGACAAATGTATTCGACCGTGATTCCAATAATACCATGATTCCAGATATGCCATGTTCCCTATGTTACTATGATACTGTGATCCCAGTTGTACCATGAGGCCATGTTTTCCAGTATTTCTTGTTTTGTAGACTTATCACACCATGTTTCTTGTTGTACATCTCTTTCATTATATGTTCAGTACTTTAGTTGTAGAGGTTGTACTTGCTCCCGTCCTTACAGGATAACGTTGTAGGTTCACTTTTCAAGAAGAAAATGCTATGTGATTGATATTATTGTACTGCATTGAGGACCTGGTCTTAGCTCCAGAAGAGGCCCCAGCGGGGAACCTTGCTTAGATATTTTTATGTGTTTTGAGACTTAGACTTTGGTCTGTACTTATATTTGGATACTGGACTTTGTCTCCAGTTAGATACTTTGGAAGTGTATTATTAAATCTGTTCTTGTTTACCTTCGCTTATAGATGCTGTGTTGTGATGAACCTTTAAATATAATTTTAGAACTGTTAGCAGCTTAGATCCTTTATTGTCTATTCTTAGAACAGCTTACTACGCTTTAACAAGCGTAGGCTGGACATGGCTCGGCCCGGCCCAACAATTTGGATAACGGGTCGTGACATGTTTTTAGTGGTGGCCCATGCAGGTCCAGACTTAAGTTGTTTGGTTACGTTATTGTACCAAACATGCCTGCAATTAGGATCTAGGACAACTTGTCAACACTAGGGATAAACATTTAGAACACCTAGAGGATATCTAGAATTGCAACATAGGAGAACTCGTCACAGCATAGGACCGTTAACTGTATTTAGTCTCTTGCTTGAATTTAGTAGGTCAATTTTGACCAGGATAGTACCCCTTGGGATGACCCCTAAGGATCTTACTCTAATCTTATCTCGAAATCTGTTTTCACCTGTTTTATTTGCACTCCTCTAAATTCGTTGTTGAATTTAAATTTCTGATTTTTGTTATTGACTTTGATCTTGCATCATGATAAATTTTGTGGATTGAATTATGATATATCCTGATAAGGTAAACGTCTGCTTTAGTTATGGAGTTTAGAATTTATCGCAGCCATATTAGCTGGTATGACAAAAACATAGAACCTGATTTTGGATATACTATCATATTCATAGAATTTAGATTTTCTCGCAGCCATACCGGTTGGCGTGGCGAGGATTCTAGATAACATGATTAGAAGATATATACCTTAGTTTTGACTCTATTGTTTGTTGCATCTAAGCTTACTGGTGTGGTGAAAATTCTGGCAACATAATTTCAGGAAGACGTGTATGGTTATCAGATCGTATCTTAACTTGGTTTACTTTATTATAACCGAATGAGCAGGAATAAATCCTTATTATCATTCTTCTCCGTCTTGATTAACTCTGTTCTATCTACATCTACAACTAGGATTATAGGTTCTCTAGGACTCTCCAACAGAATTGCTTTCATGTTATCTTTTTGGACATAATTATTTTTGCGTTCCATCTTTCCTATAGCTTGACTAAACCCTTCTTCGTTAACCTCTTGGATAATTATTCTCGTTATGCATCTCGTTGTCTTCGTACCATTCTTGGAGATATTCTAATAAATTTTTCTGTCTTGCTTGACCTTTAACTTGTTTGGACACTGTTATAGATTGCTTGACCCAGTCTTAGGCCTTGTAACCTTCTATTTCATAGACGACCGAAATAGCCAACCCTCGTTAACTGATTCTATAGTATAACTGTAAATGTATTGTGTGATTGTGATAAATACTTTTCCTAAGGATTGGTTAGATTAAGCTTATAGGACAAGTATGAGTGACTGACTGTAGTAGACTTGGAAACCATTAAGAACGATTGTATTGATAGTATGACTTGATGACAGGGTATCTAAGATGGAGAAATGAAATATTATATTATTGTGACTACGGATTGAAGATCCGAACCCTGTACTTACGAATTAAGGATTTAGCATTTGTAGAATTTTGGTGGGTTATCTATAGCTAATTACATGTGATTATAGGGTATATCGATATGTGGAATGATATAGAATAAGTTAGAATGGGATATAATATTGTGTACGAGATCGGAAAAAATATCAGTTAAAACGACAAAAAACAAGGCAAAGGCATATGTACATTGGTAATTAATAAATCGGAAGTTTTGAAATCGAGGATTTATATTCGGAGGACTTGTTGAGTAAAAAGAAGAAGGGTCTACGCCAAGAATAAGAATTGAATGTATGATTTCAAGGATAAGCTGTAGGAAAGGATTGACGACAAATAATACAAAGGGCCTGTGGATTGATATAATAAGGATAATTAGGATACGATAAGGAAATCAAGTATTTACAATTGAGATTAAAAATATGATTGATGATTAAGCATTTTAGGCTTGTACGCATACCCAGAGAATGACCTATAGTTTAGGGTATACATAAAGGTTCCATGTTAGTATGGAAAATTTTAAAGGATACATGATGTAGTTTATGATAGAAGGACTTAGTTGAACTTAAACCAAAAAGATTGTAAGGAGAAACAGAAGAGATGATTTTAAGGGTAGCAGATTGAGTATCGTAGCCAGAGCAGCTACATGTTATAGTTTGACCTATTGGATGATTTTTAATTTCGAGGACGAAATTTTTCAAGGAGGGAAGATTTGCAAGCCCCTAGATTTCAAAAAAATAGTTTTTATAATTTTCAATAGTATTTATATACGGATACGTATTTTATAGTGTATTTCGTATTTTCTTGATTTTCGTAATGCTTTAAAATTTTTTCTAACTTATAGATTTTTTCTTGGCCAGCATACCACCGGTGTACCGGTGTATACTGACGGCATACCGCCCGGACATGTTTTCTACACTTTAGATATTTTCGGTTTTTGATATTTTTGTGAATAGTATTTCAGATATTTTGATGAATAGTATTTTAGATATTTTGATGAATAGTATTTAGATATTTTCGTGAATAGTGTAGATGCACCCTATTACCCAATGGATATTTGGTTTTGTTTGAATGGCCATGATTGACTTAGATTTTGACAAGGATCACGATCCGACGGCTAAGATTAATTCTCCCTTCTATATACACCATTTTACTTTCTCTCTCCTCTCTCTTTTCATTCTCTTCACTCTCTCTTCATTTCTTCTTCCCTTCTCTTCCCTTGGAGCTGGCCAAGAGCTTGGCCTTGAGGTCTAGAGTGTGGTTTCGTACCCCTCTTGGTGGAGGAGTAGAAGATTAGGCTTGGAGCTTAACCTAGGCAAGTACATCTTGCTCATAAGTGACATGACCAGGCTATAATTTTGTTTTCCATAGAAACTAAAGTTTTATTGGCCTATAATATGCTTCTTTAAATTGTTAACATGTTTAGTATAAAGCACTTTTGGTTTTGATCGACAGTATTGCGTAGATATGAGTTTCTAGATATAATTTTCGAGTATTTTGAGATTTTGATTTATCAAATATTTTGATTTGTGAAAACTAAGAGTCCCATGTTGTAGGAAATTCAATTCTATTCAATTTTGACTTTTGAAAGTCCGAATTTCGATTTAAAACGAAGTTTTTATGGCCGAAACAAGTTTTGAGTTCAAAAATCAACTTTCTGCGACGGTTCGGAAAATCCGTCGGAAATCCGTCGAAAAATCCGAACTTTCACCACAAAACTTGCTGTGACGGAACGAAAAATCCGTCGTTAATCCGCAGTAATCAGCCGGATGATCCGATAGGCTATTTTTGAATTTTTATATACGTTTTAAGTGCTGTAAAAATCTGAAAAAAATTATATTTAAATACTATGTTAATTTAGCTACCTGGTGAGACCCACCAAAGTGCCATCATCATGCTCTGCAGGCTGGACGGGCTGAACTGGTGGTTCTCCTTCGGTGGGCACGACTCTGGAGGCTACTCCTGAATGCTGGGCTTGATCTCCAGGTTGCTGCTGGTCCGCGGGAGGTGCTACGCATTGCTGATCGGCAGGTCCAGGAATAATGTCGCTGAAGAAGACGACATAGGGAACAATAAGGAAGGACCAGGACAGATCAACGATACAAGCATGTGATTAGGTCAAGATTTTTCAGGGATCAAGAGGATACGAGTAGAGATCAAGGGCGAGTACTGATTGAGAAATCTATTCGGTAAACCCTCACATATCTTGAATTACAAGACCTGCACGGGCCACCACTAAAACCATGTCACGCCCCGGAACCAGAATACTGGAGAGCGGGGGCAGACATAGCCAGCTACGTATAATAAAATGGAATCCACGTCACTATACGGTCACGGCTGTCTAGATATATGAGGGTTTAACTACAATCCATCAGTCTCCTATGGTCAAGAACAAGCCTATTGTCTCAATCACAAGCAAGTAGTAACAGCCACAAGATATTAGAGCATCAATATACAATAGTAAGGCGTCCCATACATTACATATTGGATGATCATGAAGCTAGTCGTACAAAATGTCAGGACTAGCAAGAGTTTTAGTCAATACATGATCAACCCTAGGATTTGTCAATCATGTTACAGCCCGTAGGCAGACAGTAAATAAAGGTGCAATACGAGCTAACACGTGCTCGCCGGCTAAACGCCTCAAAAGAATAATTTTTACAAATAGAGTGGGAGGACAAAAGAAACCCACTCGTTGCCCTGGTTACGCCTGGTGGTCACCATCGGGCTGGAAGACAGGTGGATCCTCTGGTGCTGCTCCGATATCTGGCCACACAAAACCAGCTGGGTCAGACCCCAGAAAGAGCAAGTACCACAAAGGAGGCTTCACTTAGGAACTAAAACCAGCATATCACAATAGAATATTAGAGATAATAAATAAAGAACTGATAATAATAGAGATAACAACAGTAAACTGAGTACGAGAAAACTATTCAAGTAGCCAGGTCACAACCCTTAAACCAAATAAGGACCGGGGTTGCAGCCCTTCACCTGAATAGAAACCCGTCTCAAATACTATTGGTACAGTAAAGACAATAAACGAAGAGAGGACACAGAACTGCTCCGGGAGCCAGGTTACAACCCTTAAACCAAACAAGGACCGGGGTTGTAACCCTTCGCCTGAACAGAACTGGACCCCTGATCTTTATTGCTAAGGCCAGCATAATTAATCATGGTATTATGGTAAGGTAAAACATGACGAGCATGGCATGGAATTGCATTAAGACAATAAACGAAGAGAGGACACAGAACTGCTCCGGGAGCCAGGTTACAACCCTTAAGCCAAACAAGGACCGGGGTTGTAACCCTTCGCCTGAACAGAACTGGACCCCCGATCGTTATTGTTAAGACAAGTACCAATAATCATGTCATGTCACAATCTTGCACAGGATCAGGATAAGACTAAGATGGAATAAACTACATCCAATTAACCACGGCCAATCAAGAGTACGGCTTGATACTTTTAACTAACTAGGGTTATCACAAGCCTAGTTACTAGCAAGATGCAATGAGATTATCCCAACAGCCACAAGCCCTGCAGACCATCCGGTTATCCAGGTCGAATGTCTATTTAGGAAGAATACAACACATGACTGTGTGCTGGAAATGTGCCCTACTCGTCGGTAGGCTACAAGTCCACTGAATGCGCCCAGATAACGGGATTGCCTGTAGCTGGGAATCTCTTCATGACTACTGAATCATTCTAGTTAATTAGCCTTAGTCAATATCAGTAGGTACCCCTGACCGTGGTACTCAGGGGTTCCCATCCTAAACATGATGCAAGACAGTACTAGTTTATTTGTACAAACACAATCGCCCACGGTGTCCAAGTCTTTCATACTTGTCATGTCAGGCTAGCTGTCGTAACAGCATGCCGAGATATATCATGTCAGTTTACTTGTCAAGAGTGTGCCACAGCGGGCCACTATCGTGTTCTATTCTTACAATATTATGAATGAGAAAAATTTGCATAAAATAACTAGAGACATATTCTTGCTGCTAAAGAAAAGATCTACAACTTTTACGTTGGAAGTTGGGAGAAATTCGAGCAATAATTCAGTCACTTAGGACATATAACAGTTAGTAATAGTCAAAATATGCATTATGCGGCCTATTCTGCGACATGCATGCAACTGCGACACCATATGCGCCTACTGCGACATGCACCTTAATGCGGCTCATGCGCGACATGATATGCGCCTATCGCGACAAGCGCCTCATGTGGCTCAACTGCGACATGATATGCGCCTACCGCGACATGCGCCTCATTGCAACATGCGCCTACTGCGACATGCGCCTTCTGCGACATGATATGCGGCTACTACGACATGCACCTCATTGCAACATGCGTCTACTGCGACATGCGCCTTCTGCGACATGATATGCGGCTACTGCGACATGCGCTTCATTGCAACATGTGCCTACTGCGACATGCGCCTTCTGCGACATGCTGTTCATGCTGCAGATGAACATAGAAATGACCAGAAATTGTTTTGGCCATAACTTCCTCATCCGAAGTCGAAATCAAGCGAAACAAAAGCCAAAACTGCATGAAATTGAATTCTCTACAACATAAAAACACTAGTTTTCGAAAATAACCAAGTTTTAGAGATCAAAACCAAGAAAAACCAAAAAGTTTACAAACGTAGATCTACAAGAATCCATCCATCGAATCCAAAAATGTCAAGTTCTAAAGAGGCTTAGAATCAAGTAAGGAAGAGAATGGAACTATAAAACTTGAGATCCATCATGAAGCAAGTTTGCACTTGCCTAGCTCCCTTTCCTGGTAGGTGGAAGAGTAAATGGTGGAGAAGAAGAAGTGAAGGAGAAGAATAAAATGAAGAGAGAGAAAGAGTTAGGTGGAAATATAAATGAGGGTGGTGGTGGTAGGTGGGGGTTTTATTTTGGTTCATGATGAACCCACAAGCAAACCAAACCAAGCTAAGCCGAACCAAGCTAAGCCATAACCAATGACATGCCAAAATAACCATGCAGGAAAATACGCAATACGAGTCAAGAATACGTACACGTATACCAAGATACGTAATACGAACTATAGGCATTACAACTCTACCCACCTTAAAAGAATTCCGTCCTCGGAATTTAATCAAGAAGCTAGAATTGCAAGGACAAGCTATAATAATCGTAAGCTATAACAAGCAGTCTATCATGCAGTCATTTATTCAAGCAAGGAATTGAAAGCATAAGACATAAGGAAGACATTATACCTTACGAGTCAAACAGGTCGGGATATCGCGATCGGATATCATCCTCACGCTCCCACGTTGACTCATCCAAAGAGTGAAGATCCCAAGCAACACGGACTAAACTAATAGTCTTGTTCTTAAGTATCTTTTCTCTACGGTCCAATATAGACACGGGCCTCTCCTCATACGAAAGGTTGGTACCAACAACCAATTCCGAATGATCCAGGATGTGGCTCAGGTCCGGGATATACCGCCGCAGTTGGGATACATGGAATACGTCATGCACCTCACGTAGCGACGGTGGAAGAGCGAGACGATAGGATACATCTCCTACTCGCTCCAGAATGTCGAACGGCCCTATATACCTAGGACTAAGCTTTCCCCGCACGCCGAAACGAATGATGCCACGGGTAGGCGAGATCCTAAGGAATACATGGTCGCTGACAGAAAATTCAAGGGGTCGTCGACGAGAATCGGCCCAATGACGCTGGCGATCTTGGGCAACTCGAAGATGATCTCTGACTCTTCTGACCACTTCAACGGTCTGAGCAATCATTTCCGGACCAAGCATCTGCCTCTCTCCAATATCGTCCCAGGCTAGCGGGGATCGACACTTCCTACCATACAGTGCCTCGAACGGTGCCATCCGGATACTGGCCTGGAAACTGTTATTGTACGAGAACTCCACCAGGTGCACGTGATCTTCCCACGAACCATCGAAGTCGAGTATACATGACCGTAACATATCTTCAAGAGTCTGGATCGTACGCTCCGATTGGCCATCTGTCTGCGGGTGATAAGCTGAACCGAACTGGAGGTGAGTTCCCAAACTTTTTTGCAAGCTACGCCAAAAGTGCGACGTAAATCTTGAATCTCTGTCTGAAGTGATACTGACTGGTACACCGTGCAACCTGACAATCTGCCGGAGATACATCTCCGCTAACTCTGAACGGGAGAAAGTGAGCCACCTTCGTGAGCCTGCCTATGACAACCCAAATAGCGTCTCTGCCCGCCGGAGATCTAGGCAATCCAGTCACAAAATCTATGGTTATATGCTCCCATTTCCACTCGGGAATCGGCAATGGTTGAAGTAGTCCAGCTGGTCTCTGATGTTCAGCCTTAACTTGTTGGCAGACTAAACAACGAGAGACAAACCGGGCTATCTCCCTCTTCACGCCATTCCACCAAAAGTGCTGACGAATATCACGGTACATCTTCGTACCGCCGGAATGAATAGAATACTGCGAACTATGAGCCTCTGTCATGATCTCATGTCTAATATCTCCGCTGGGTACACAAAGACGCTTACCATGTCAAAGTGTACCATCTTCATGAATGCATAACTCTGGTCTTCGTCCGGCCTCACACTCTGCTCTGAGTCGCTGAAGCTTGGAATCTACTGACTGCGCCATCCGGATCCTCTCGACTATAGTGGACTGAACTTGCATGCTAGCCATCAATGCCACACTGGAAGGGAGGACAACTTCTATACCCATCTTCTGAAGATCGGCTAATAGTTCTGGTTGCGCTGTCAGGAAATAAACTCCGGCTCTCCTGCTCAATGCATCTGCAACAACGTTGGCCTTCCCCGGGTGATACTGCAGGTTGACATCATAATCCACAAGCAGCTCTAGCCATCTCCTCTGACGCATGTTGAGATCCTTCTGGGTGAAAACATACTTCAGGCTCTTATGGTCGATGAAAATTTCCATCCTATCTCCGTACAAGTAGTGCCTCCACAACTTAAGTGCAAACACTACTGCTGCCAGCTCCAAGTCATGGGTTGGGTAATTCCTCTCATGATCACGAAGTTATCGTGACGCATAAGCTATTACCTTTCCATGCTGCATCAGAACACATCCTAAACCTCTGCCCGAAGCATCACAATACACTGAGAATCCTCCAGTTCCATCTGGAAGCGTAAGAATAGGAGCCGTCATCAAGCCTCGCTTCAACCTCTCAAAAGAATCCTGGCATTCTGCTGTCCAAGCAAACTGCACATCCTTGCGGGTCAACTGGGTCAATTGCACTGAAATTCGAGTAAAGTCTGAAACAAATTGCCGATAGTAACCGGCCAATCCAAGAAAACTACGGACTTCTGCCACTGTGCTAGGTACTGGCCATGTTTCAATGGCCACGATCTTCTGGGGATCCACTTCAACTCCTCCTCGGGTGATGATATGACCCAAGTACGAAACGCGATCGAGCCAGAACTCGCATTTACTGAACTTGGCATACAACTGGTGCTCTCTGAGAATATGAAGAACAACTCTAAGGTGCTGCTCATGCTCCGCTTCACTCTTACTGTAGACCAGGATGTCATCTAGGAACACAATCACGAACTGATCCAAATAGGGCATAAAGATGCGATTCATGAGATCCATGAATACAGTCGGCGTATTGGTTGCTCCAAATGGCATCACAAGGAACTCCCAATGTCCATATCTTGATCTAAAAGCTGTCTTCGGGATGTCCTGCTCTCTGACTCTAATCTGGTGGTATCCTGACCGCAAGTCGATCTTCGAAAATACTGACGCCCCTTTGAGTTGATCAAACAAGTCATCTATCCTCGGGAGAGGATATCTGTTCTTGATTGTCACTGAGTTCAAGGTACGATAATCAACACACAATCTAGACGTACCATCCTTCTTTTTCATAAGAAGCATCGGGGCTCCCCAAGACGATCCACTAGCACGAATGAATCCCTTGGTTCTGAGTTCTTCAATCATCTTGTACAATATCTCTAGCTCTGATGGCGCCATCCTGTAGACTCTCTCTGACACTGGAGCTGTTCCGGGAATCAAGTCGATGGTAAACTCGATCTCTCGCTCTGGCGGTATCCCTGGAAGCTCTTCGGGGAAAATATCTGGAAACTCTTCGACTATCCGAGGCAACTGTACTGCTGCTACTGCCATCCGCAACACTGGAGGAGAAGGTTCAACTTCGCCTCGGGAGAAGGAAAACTCTGGCTCGCATGGAATGCTAAAAACAACCCTGCCAATATGGCAGTCTATCCTAGCATACTGGTCCCTCAACCAATCCATCCCTAAGATCACATCATAATCGGCCATCGAAAACTCTATCAATCTAGCAGAGAATTCTCTAGCGCTAGCTACGATCCGACACGAGGAAAACACTCTATCTACTCCCACAAGTCCGTTACCAGTAAGTATATTGAGCCTTACTGATAATGAATCGGGCTCCAGTCCTACCCGTGTCGCAAATCGTGCAGACATAAATGAATGCGAGGCACCAGAATCAAATAATACTGAAGCTGGAAAGGTGTTGACGAGAATAGTACCTGCCACTACCTCACCTGGTGCTACTCCTTCCTCTCCCATGGTCAAGGCCAGCACTTGACCATGTCCTCTGGGTGCGGGTCCCCTCTGTTGAAAATTCCTCTGCCTGCTCTGGATCAGGGCTTGGGCTTGGGCATACTGCTGCGGTCTCTGCTGCTGGAATGCCTGGGCCTGCGTCGACAATGGCCTCGAGAACGGGTACTGCAGCTGCTGCTGCTGCTGGACTGGTGCTGGTCCTCTAACTGAAGGACTAAAAAAAGTTGATGATGAACTCCCCCTGTTCGGACAGTTCCCAACCCTATGGTCCGGGGCACCACAAACCAAGCACAAACCTTGTGCTCTGCGACATTCTGATACTACATGCCCTGGCTTCCCGCAGTGTGAACATCCCACTACGGAAGACTGCTTCTGCTTCTGCTGCTGAGGGTGCGTCGGGGTGGAATGTTGAACCGACGTCACTGAGGCCGCCCGCCTCGGAGCTCCAATGGTCAAAACCCTGGCTGCCGGGGCTGGTGCTGATGACTGATTCATCTGGCAGTGAGATCGCTTCCGACCTCCGGTCCTATCCACGATCCTCTGGGATGTATACTCATGCCTCCGGGCTGCTCTCAATACTGCATCAAAAGTCTGATGCTCAAACTGCTCTACCGCCAATAAAATCTCTAGGTGGAGCCCCTGCTGGAACCGCTGGGCTTTATCAAACTCGGTCGCCACCAAGGTGGGAGCAAACCGACTAAGCCTGGAGAACTCGACCGCATATCCATCGACCGTCCTGCCCATCTGCTTCAGATTGGTGAACCTCGTCTGTAGATCATACCGAGCTACAGCATCAAAATACTTGGTCTGGAATCTCTCCCTGAATACTGCCCATGAAATAGGGGCCACTAATCCATCGGCCTGTGCTGTCCACCAGCTGCGGGCAAGATCTAGTAACTGTAGGCGCACTACGGCCACCTTCTCATTCTCTGGAGTCCTAGCTGCTTCTAGAATCACCTCTGTATCCTGAAGCCAAGCATCTGCAGCGATCGCATCTTCACTGCCATCGAAGAAGGGAGGGTTCAAGCGCTTGAAGCTGTTGGCCGCGCTATTACCCTGATGACCTTCTCTGGTCAAAGCGTCTGCCACCGCCTGGTGCAAGGCATCTCCTCGCCGATCCTGGGAAGCTAATAGCGTCCTGATGAGACCTACCAAAGTGCCATCATCATGCTCTGCTGGCTGGACGGGCTGAACTGGTGGTTCTCCTTCGGTGGGCACGACTCTTGAGGCTACTCCTGAATGCTTGACTTGATCTCCAGGTTGCTGCTGGTCCGCGGGAGGTGCTCCGCCTTGCTGATCGGCAGGTCCAGGAATAATGTCGCTGAAGAAGACGACATAGGGAACAATAAGGAAGGACCAGGACAGATCAACGATACAAGCATGTGATCAGGTCAAGATTTTTCAGGGATCAAGAGGATACGAGTAGAGATCAAGGACGAGTACTGATTGAGACATCTATTCGATAAACCCTCACATATCTTGAATTACAAGACCTGCATGGGCCACCACTAAAACCATGACACGCCCCAGAACCAGAATACTGGAGAGCGGGGGCAGACATAGCCAGCTACGTATAATAAAATAGAATCCACGTCACTATACGGTCACGGCTGTCTAGATATATGAGGGTTTAACTATAATCCATCAGTCTCCTATGGTCAAGAACAAGCCTATTGTCTCAATCACAAGCAAGTAGTAACAGTCACAAGATATTAGAGCATCAATATACAATAGTAAGGCGTCCCATACATTACATATTGGATGATCATGAAGCTAGTCGTACAAAATGTCAGGACTAGCAAGAGTTTTAGTCAATACATGATCAACCCTAGGATTTGTCAATCATGTTACAGCCCGTAGGCAGACAGTAAATAAAGGTGCAATACGAGCTAACACGTGCTCGCCGGCTAAACGCCTCAAAAGAATAATTTTTACAAATAGAGTGGAAGGACAAAAGAAACCCACTCGTTGCCCTGGTTACGCCTGGTGGTCACCATCGGGCTGGAAGACAGGTGGATCCTCTGGTGCTGCTCCGATATCTGGCCACACAAAACCAGCTGGGTCAGACCCCAGAAAGAGCAAGTACCACAAAGGAGGCTTCACTTAGGAACTAAAACCAGCATATCACAATAGAATATTAGAGATAATAAATAAAGAACTGATAATAATAGAGATAACAACAGTAAACTGAGTACGAGGAAACTATTCAAGTAGCCAGGTCACAACCCTTAAACCAAATAAGGACCGGGGTTGCAGCCCTTCACCTGAATAGAAACCCGTCTCAAATACTATTGGTACAGTAAAGACAATAAACGAAGAGAGGACACAGAACTGCTTCGGGAGCCAGGTTACAACCCTTAAACCAAACAAGGACCGGGGTTGTAACCCTTCGCCTGAACAGAACTGGACCCCTGATCTTTATTGCTAAGGCCAGCATAATTAATCATGGTATTATGGTAAGGTAAAACATGACGAGCATGGCATGGAATTGCATTAAGACAATAAACGAAGAGAGGACACAGAACTGCTCCGGGAGCCAGGTTACAACCCTTAAGTTTCTTAAGGGCCTTAAAAGTATTTCACAAAGTTGAAGATACAGACATTGAAGGACTGTACATCGAAGGACTGTACATTGAAGGACTGTACATTGTTTGAGTTTACACCTGTATTTTGAAGGACTGTACATTGATAGAGTATCATAGAGTATCAAATACTAAAACGAAGTTCACAGACCCTATATTGTGAAGCATTAAAAAAAAACCAAAACCTAATAAAAACTACTGATTGTATACATGTTCTGCATAGCCTTAACAAAGAATACTAAAAACCTGCATATAACAAATTCAAGAACAAATGTGAAAGCATTAAAAAAAATACTAATTATTTTCAAACAAGCTTCTATACCAATAATAAAAACTAATGAAACATAGAGACCAACCAAACCATATAGAGTGTTTCATAAGATTAAATATAGAGGAAAAAGACCTCTTAAACATAAATGCCCTCACAATCCTTTCTAAGATAACTATCACTACCATCCTCAACATTTTTATCTAGTTTTGATACATCCACTGGTGCTAATAATGGTGTAAAGACATTTTGATCAACGACCATATCCATATCTTGAAAACCTCTTGTTGGTGCCTTTAACACAACATGCCAATTGGATGAAGAAGTGTCCTTAGAGTAAAATACTTGGGTTGCCTGTGATGCTAGAATAAACGAGTCTCTTTCAAAGCGGTGTTTTCCTTGGTGAAGGTTAACCAAGGTAAACCCATCTTCTATTTTGACACTATTTGTTGTGCTAGCCCAATCACAATCAAAAATAGGAATGTGAAAGGTATGATAATCCAAGCAAAATATATTCTTAAGTACTCCATAGTAGGCAACTGTATCGGTGACTTGGTTTCTATCCTTCGAGCTGGATCTACAAATGGTTGTTGCCTAAAGTGAGACACCACTATTCTGCCTAGAGTTCTCAACAGCCTTTGTATGGTAGCGGTTACCATTGATAACAAATCCTGAATAAGACACAACATGTTTTGAAGGGCCATGTGCAAGTCCTCTAAACATGTCGGATATGTTTCCACAGGATTGTCCCTCAATCTGTTCAAAATCAAAACAAAAGGTAAGGATATACATTGTTTGAAAAATAATGTGCTAAGGGTACTAAAAAAAGAAATTGGGACCTTCTTTTTTAACCAAGATGACAATTCCTTCGAATGACGATCTTGAAGTAAATTTTTATTTTGAACAAGTCGTCTATCCGAAAGTTTCAATTCCTTCAAGTGCGTCCTAATAGGGAAAACAATTTTACATGATATTAACTATAGATATTGGCAATATACGTTGGAGTTAGTATGTTTTCTTATAACTTACTCTAGATAAGGTTCAACTTCATCCATATTGAACAATACATAACGGTGAGCACTTTATAGCTGTTGTTTATCCAATGTCATTATTGTTCCTTTTGAAATTGGACGGCCATCGAAAATCGCATCATTTTCAATATCTTCATTTCTATTTGGACGATGATCCATCTCACCAACTTGTTTCATGTACCCACTAACAAATCTCATGCTCTCGTCAGCAAGATAACATTTTACTATACAACCTTCAGGACGTGCACGATTTCTAACATATCCTTTAAGGATCTTTATGTATCTACGAGAAAAAAATAATTTTTATTTAAAGTAAGCAAACGAATGAATGAAAATCAATAAAAAGAAAACAAACGATCACCTTTCAAACGGATACATCCAACGATAATGGACTGGGCCACCTAATTTAGCTCCACGCCCCAGATGGATTGGCAAATGAATCATGATATCGAAAAATGAAGGAGAAAAATACCTTTCAACCAAACATAATATGTTAACAAGTAGATTGGTAAATGAATCACGATATCGAAAAATTGAGGAGGAAAATACCTTTCAAACAAGCATAATATCTCAACAATTTCTTTCTCTAATTTCTCTATTTGTTCTCTATCGATGGCTCTTTGGCACAAGACATTAAAAAATGCACAAATTTGAAATATTGCAATCCTTGGTCCTTTTGGAAGAAGACCTCTCAATGCCACATGCAACAACTGTTGCATTAACCGGTGGAAAAAAAATCTTTTATTTCTTAATTCTGGATGCAAAACTTGTCGAATGCCCATTTCTTCCAAATCCTTACGTGATTCTATGCCATCCTTCGATTTTCCCTTTGCATTTAGCAATGTACCAACCACACTATCACACCAGTTCTTTTCTATGTGCATTAGATCCAAATTATGGCACAAAATGAGATGCTAGAAAATCCAAAAAAAGAATAGAAAGGTCAATTGGAAACAATTTACAAAACACATGTGAAAATAATATGATATTACCTCCCAATACGACAGTGAAAAAAATATTGACTTTTTCTTCCACATCTCTGAAGATTGCCTCTTTCTTTTGCCATTGTCTTTTCCTTTCCCAAAATTATTTGTCATATTTCTTAGTCCTTCTAAAATTTTTGATCCAGTCATTAATTTAGGTGGTTCCCTATGTTTTTGCTTACCATCAAACCAACTTTTTTCCAACCTAAATGGATGCTTGGCTGGAAAAAAATGTCTGTGTCCCATGTAGACGGTTTTTCCACTATATTTTAACCATTTTGAACATGTATTCACTCCACATATGGGACATCCAACTTTTTCTTTGGTAGTACATCCAGCTAGGTTACCATAAGCTGGAAAATCATTTATTGTCAACATCAAAATTGCTTTCAAGTTAAAAAAAGATTTACTAAATGCATCATAAGCATGCACTCCATTATTCCATAGCTCTAGCAAATCATCTATTAGTGGCTGTAAATAAACATCTATATCATTTCCAGGTTACTTCGGTCCAGGAATTAGTAGTGTCAACATTATATTTTCTTTTCGCATGCATAGCCATGGTGGGAGATTGTACGTCGTGAGCATCACTGGCCAACAACTATATGAAGAGCTAAGATCGCCGAAAGGATTAAACCCGTCTGCAGCAAGGCCAAGTCTAAGGTTGTGTGGCTCTTCTGCGAAAGAGGGCCACTTCATATCAATTGTATTCCATGATAAGGAGTCCACAGAATCTCATGATGTCATCGTCACTTTTGTGATTATAATGCCACCTTAAGTTTTCAGCCAATTCAGGTGACTAAAACATTCTTCTGAACCTTGTTATTATCGGAAAGTACCTTAGTACTTTTGCTGGAACTCCTTCTTGAATTTTGCCAGTCTTATCTTTCTTCCGCCGTTCCAATCCACATTTTTTACATTTTTTCTCATTTTTCAATTCTTTTCTGTATAGACAACAGTCATTGGGACATGCATCTATCTTCTCACAATCAAGCTCAAATGTCTTAAGCAACGATTCAACGTCACGTGAAGATTCTGGAATTGTATTTCCATGAGGTAAAATATCATGCAATTTTCCAAAAGATGACTAAAACATTTATCAAAAATTCCATACATAGATTTGTGCTTGTATAAAATAACGGTTGCCGATAACCTAGTATACTTTTTGCAACTTGGGTATAATGGATTATTTGCATCCTTCAATAAGGTTGTTAATCCATCATCCCTTTCTTCTTCGATAGGTTCCGCATTGGGTTCATTTTGAACATATGCATCTTCAATTATATTAGTATCCTATGTCTGTTCCAAATTTGAAATTTCTTTTCCATGCCAAATCCAAGTTATATAAGGCATATCCATCCCACGTCTTAGCAAATGAAGTAAAATCATATCTTCATTACCATGACACAAATTCTTACAATCAATACAGGGACATAACATAAAGTGTGGATTCTTTGCATTTGACTTGGCAAAATCCACAAACTGACGGACATATTTCTTATACAATGTCGTATTCCTAAAAAATACAAAATAATTATAACATAAATAAGACATAAAGATGGATTTAATTAAGTGAACACATTAGTATAGTGAAAAGGATTTCAATACTTGTTAAGATGAACCCAAACTTTATTCATCATGTTGAAACCCACAACTTGCTTATATCGAGCTTGATAACACCAAAAATAATTTGTACGTGGCCCTAAAGAGTTTTGAATTAAATAATTTAGACTTTGTACATGCATTAGTAAACAACAACAATTGTCACTTTCTGAAACAAACCAAAAATATAAACAAACTAGTCATAACCCGTGCCCATAGGGCATGGTTCATTTAAGGTATTCCCCCTCAAAATCTTGGACCCCCAATTTTAAACGAACAATAATAATTATAAGGCCCCCATCAAAATATTAAATCCCAACCACTGCTGGATGTGAATTTTCTTTTGATTCCCCATAAAACCCACTCTCAATAATGCTCATCCACAACCATTATGAGTGCAAACCCCACTCTTTGGATTCCCCATAAAACCCCACTCTCAATAATGCTCATCCACAACCATTATGAGTGCAAACCCCACTATTTGGATTCCCCATAAAACCCCACAACCGTTGATTCACCAAGATTAAATCCCAACCACTCTTTATCTTGGCACAGTCAGCCCTAGGATTCAAAAACCTTTGTGTTTTGTATAATAGATTATATACGGAAAAGGAATGACTTGCAGAGCGATGACAAAATCGTGGCACTTTCTTCTTCTTCAACACTTCACAAATTTAGGGTTCCTGAAACAAACCAATAACATCAAACACAACAAAACGCCATAGAAATTCAGTTGAAGGAGTTGTACATAGAAACAGAATTTCTATCCAAAGTCGAACCCTAATTTTCGACAAATAGATCTACGAAATCGAGGAGGCACATATACCCCAAATAATCCATCCAAAGCCCAAATAACCATCCAAAGCCGATCCAACAAATCGATCCAATAAAACTATAACATCCTCACGAAAACCCCAAATAATCTATCCAAAGCCGAACCCTAATTTTCGACAAATCGAGGAGGCACATATACACCGCCACTGATAGATACTTTATTGACGGGGGAAAAAATTGAAAATAGCGTTTTGCTATGGACAGTCGATCGATTTTTAGGGTTTTCGTGAGGGGAGAGAGACAGAGAGAAGAAGATGAGGAAGAGGGAGGGTTTCGTGAGGGGAGGAGGGTTACCTGAGGAAGAGCATTTCCGAAAGAGAGTTTCGTGACAGAGAGAAGAAGATGAGGAAGAGAGAGGGTTTTCGTGAGAGAGTTATGAGAAGGAGAGAGGATTTTCGTGAGAGGAGTTGAAGGGGTTTTTCAGTTACGCGCCCAGGTTAGAGTAGTTGAAGGGGTTTTTCAGTTAAGCGCCCAGCTTATGAGGTGGAGAATACAATAATGTTTTTTCAAACATAAGACATAGCGTTTTGATATGGATGATTTTGATTTAATTGCGAAACATCTAATAGACGGGATCGCCCGCTATGGAGAACGCTATAATTTATTTAGCAAAACTGAATCGCTCCTATAGCAGTCACAACATACTATAACTTATTTTTTTTAATATAAAATATATTTTATAAAACTGTGTTGCTTCTCCCATATGATTGGAACAGTAGATAGTTCAATTATGAGCATTCGATTAACTCGGTTAACCGAACCGAATTACCAAATACCGAATTCGACCGAAAATCGAATAACAAAAATTGAAACTAGCCGAAATATGTACCGAACCAAACCGAATGGAATAAATCTGTTCGATTTTCAGTTTATTTGGTTTATAACCAATATTTCAGTTTATTTATAAATTTTTTCCAATATATATATTAACTAAATATACAAAGATATATTTCGTATATATATTACCAAATTTTCTTATTCGGATTACCAGGGGAGAGGAATTTTAGATAAAATTTCTGAAAGGTTAGTGGGATTAGTTGAAGAGTATTTTGCAGCTTCTTCACATGAATTTTTTTTATGGTAGCGATTTAATCCCATTACGACGTTGTAACTTATATAGCATCCAAAATATGTTATAGTATTTTTTTTAATCATGTAAAATATATACAATATGATGCTACTCCTAATCGAACTGGATACCTTACTTTGACATATGTAGGGGTGAGCCTTCTGTTTATTCGCGGTTTCAACCGAAACGAAATAGTCAACACCAAATAAACCAAAATTCAAAAGCTTCAAAACCGAAACCGAACCAAAATTAACCAAAACCAAAACCGAACCGAACCGAATAAACTATTCGATTATTTGATCGATTTATTCGGTTAAACCGAATAAATAGAAATCATATTTTAATTATATTAAAAAAATTATAAGTTTGTACACTTTTTTGTTATATGTCAAAAATATATCAAAAGTAGGACTTAAAAAAATATATATATATATATATATATATATATATATATATATATATATATCTATATATATATATATATATATATATATATATATATATATATATATATAATTGTTGCTTTCAAACATATACATTTTTAGTCACTAAATATACATAGAATTAGGATTTTTAAAAATTAATAAATCTTATTGGGGTTTTCGGTTTTAAACTGAAATCGAATAAAAAAATTTAGTATTTTCGAAACCGAAATCGAACCAAAATTTTTCAAATGAACCGAATCTCTTATTTGGTTAGGTTCGATTCGGATTTCAGTCCAAAACCGAATAATGCGCACCCTTAGACATACGGGCATAGCAACGATCAGAAAAAAAATTATACCTTTAACAGCACTGCATAATGAACGCTATTGATAATGACACTTCTAATAGCGGGGAGGCATAAACGCTATAGATAAATTGCTATTGTATGAACTTTTAATAGCATTTCCTATGAACGCTATGGATGATGATATTATAATAGCAGGGACGCTCAAACGCTATAGATAAACTGCTATTGTAATACCTTTTAATAGCACAGACTAATAAACGCTATTGATGATGACCTTCTATAGCATGGAGGCTGGAACGCTATAGATAAACTGCTATTGTATGCCCTATTTGTTGTAGTGCAAGTTGGTTCAACATGAACAAAATAAACCAAGAGCAAAATAAAAGCAGAAACTAAAATACAGAAAAATAATTAGCATAAAATTAAAGGAATTAAATACAGGACAAACGCATGATAAATATTAAATAAATATATTCAAGCAGTACACGTATTAAAATACGTATTCTGGGAATGGAGAGTGACAGGAAGAAAGACTGGCACTTCCACGGCCTCGGACTATCAGGGAACCGCCATTGGCAACAGTAATGCCAGAAGCACGACGTACAGGTACATAATCATGTATCATACCTGCATCACCAGTCATACTTAGTCGCTAGTGGCTACTATTGATGGGATACAGATACCCAAGACTGCTGAGGAGGGTCTCAAATATCCTGGTTGGCGTGTTGCTATGAATGAGGAGATGAAAGCTCTCCAGAAAAATCCTACTTAGAACTTAGTCGACTTACCTACTGGCAAACAGGCAGTCGACTGCAAATATGTGTTCACGATTAAGGTAAAACCGGAAGGCACTCTTGATCGCCTAAAGGCTCGTCTAGTGGCCAAAGAATATTCCCAGACATATGGTGAGGATTACTTCGAGACCTTCTCTCCTATTGCCAAAATGACATATGTTTGTGTCTTAATGGCCTTGGTTGTTCGTTATGATTGGCCGCTGCTTCAGCTTGATATCAAAAATGCTTTTCTCCACAGGGATCTTGATGAAGAAGTCTATGTATTGCAACCTCCCGGGTTCGTTGCAAGGGAGGGTAAAGTATGTCATTTACGAAAGGCCCTCTATGGCCTAAAACAATTACCTCGTACCTGGTTTGGTCGATTTACACATGTTGCTATTTAGTTTGGCATGTATCAATCAAAGAAGGACCATTCAATCTTCTATCGACACACATCTGCTGGAAGAATATTCCTTGGTGTCTACGTTGATGATATTGTAATCACGGGAGACGACAGCCAGGATATTGCAGACCTCAAAAAGTTTCTGGGAGAACAATTTTAAACTAAGGATATGGGATCCTTGAACTATTTCTTGGGCATTGAGAT
This sequence comes from Iris pallida, assembly GCA_029216955.1. Taxonomy (NCBI): domain Eukaryota; kingdom Viridiplantae; phylum Streptophyta; class Magnoliopsida; order Asparagales; family Iridaceae; genus Iris; species Iris pallida. Next base: position 9,941,284 of record JANAVB010020600.1, read on the forward strand.
CACAGGGGTAAACAGAACATTGCAATATTCCAAAGAAAGTATGTGCCGGACATACTAAATAATGCAGGCATGATGCAAGCCAAGGGAGCAACCTCACCTATGGATCCAGGGGCAAAGTTACTTCCAGACGAAGGGGTCCTGATGACCAATCCAGATCAGTATCGTCGAGTAGTTGGAAAACTCAACTACTTGGCGGTCATGACTCGTCCGGACATTTCTTTTGCAGTGAGTGTTGCAAGTAGATTTATGGCTTCTCTAAGAGTTCCACACTGGCAGGCAGTTTTCAGAATTTTGTGTTATCTAGTCAAAAACACAGGAAAATGAATTCGAACAGAGAATAATGGACACACTCGTATTGAATATTTTACTGATGCTGACTGGGGAGCAAGTCTGACAGATAAACGATCTACATATGGCTACTCAGTATTTATTGGCAGAAATCTAGTGTCATTGAAGAGCAAGAAGCAGAGTATGATAACACGCTCAAGCTCAGAAGCATAATATCGAGCTATTGCTCATGGCACGTCAGAGATATTATGTATGAAGCATCTCTTATAAGAACTGGAAGAAGACGCATGATCTCAAGCGGCAGATCTATGGTGTGATAACCAATCTGCTATTCACATTGCCACCAATCCAGTAATTCATGAATGGACAAAGCATATTAAAATTGACATCTATTTTGTTCATGATGAATATACAAAGGGAGTGATTAAGTTTAAACATGTGAGAACTGGCGACCAGATAGCTGACATCTTCACAAAACCCTCTTTTGGGTCCTTGGATTCAATTTCTATGTAACAAGCTGGGGATGATTGACATCTATGCTTCAGCATGAGGGAGGGTGTTAAGTGTTATATTAGAGTTAAGTTCTGTATTGCATCATAAATGCATCATATGACATAACATGAACCATGAATGCTGTTATGACGGCTTTATTGGCTTACAAGTAATAAATAATTGGGACACCGTGGGTGTTTCTCTTGAATGTGTTTGTACAAGCTACATGTTCTGTATTGCATCATGTCTAGGACATGAATTCCTGATTTCCCACGGTCAGGAATTCATACTGAATTTGACTAGGTTAATGACTAGATTGATCAAGTAGTTCATAAAAAGATTTTTCAGTCACAGGCAATTCCGTTATCTGGGCGCTTAAATTGGACTTGTAGCCTGCCGTCGAGTAGGACACATTTCCAGCACACTGTCATGTGTTGTACCCCCAAGTCACCATGGGATACATTTGTCTCTTGGGTGATGTATCTACCTAATACAACTCTCAACCTGGGAAAGGATAACTGGATAGCTGTAGGGCTTGTGACTGTCGGAACATCTCATTGCATCTTGCTAGTAACCAGGCTTGTGATAACCCTAGTTAGCTAAAGTATCAAGCCGTACTCGTTGCTTGGCCATGATTGATGGATGGAGTCAGTCCAGTCCAGCCTAGTTTTGTCTAGGCAGTGTCCGTATGTCTATTTCAATACTTCATTATTGTTCATGCTTTACTTTTATCAATGAATGATCGGAGGCTAAGTTCTGTTCTGGAGAAGGGTTACAACCCCGGTCCTTGTTTGGTTTAAGGGTTGTAACTTAACTTCCGGTTCTAAGTTATCCTATCATTGCCATTCTATTTTGTTCTAACATGCTCACATGTTCAGTTATCTCACAAGTTCACATGTTCAATTGCTTTTACATATTCTCAAGCTTCTGTTTACTTAACAAGTCTACACTTACATTATGTTACATGTTAGTTACTTTATGCTCCAGGATACTTTACTTATCGTCTTTCTATGTTCGGGATAAGTGCATTGCTAGTGCACGAGTCTCGATCTGTATTTACTTACTGCCTTCTATAACCATTGTTATGTTAGTGATTGCTGGTTTTAGTTCATAGTTTGGCCTCCTTTGTGGTACTTGCTGTTGGGGGTCTGATCCCACTGATTTTGTTTGGCCAGATCTGATAGAAGAGCCTAGAGGATCTTCCGTACCATCTACTCGACGGTGACCATCCGGAGCACCAGAGTACCTGAGTGGGTTTCTTGTTTCATTCTCCCACCTGATATGTACATTATTCTTTTGTGGCGTTTAGCCTCCGAGCACGAGTTTAGCTTGTGTTTTAGTCCCTGATATTTAGCCTACGGGCATAAACATGATATGCGTATTCTAGAATATAGCTAGAGCTCATGTATGACTATTACTCTTACAAGTTCTCTATTTTGGTATGACTAGTTTCATGATCATCCAGGTATAAATGGTTTGGGACACTTTACTATTGTATGTCTGATGATCATACTTCTTGCTCCTTGTATAATTGTCTGTGATTGAGATACCTAGGATTATTTAACCTAGGATCGACTGTTGGCTTGTAGAAGTAACCCCCATATCTTGACAGCTTATACGTAATTTCAGAGTACTGGTGTACTTTGGAATTGTGTAGCTGGCATTGTCTGTCCCCACTTGCCAGTATTCTGGTTCTGGGAAAGTGCATATGTTAGTAATTAGGATTGTGATAACCCTAGTTAGCTAATGTACAAAATCGTACTCATGGCTTGGCCGTGATTGTCGTATGGAGTCCAGTCTAGTCTAGTTTTGTTTTGACAGTGTCTGTATTTGTTTATTTCATTACATCATTATTTATGCTTTATTTTTGCCGGTAAATAATTATAGACTAAGTTCTGTTCAGAAGAAGGGTTACAACCCCGGTCCTTATTTGGTTTACGGGTTGTAACTTGGGTTTCAGAATACTTTCTTAGTCATCTTGTCATTTGTCGTCCTATTCAGTACTCACATGCTATACATGATTCCTATGATGTACATTGATTAGAGACGAAGTTTTGTTTAGGATAAGGGTTACAACTCCGGTTCTCGTTTGATTTACGGGTTGTAACTTGGGTTCCGGAATAGTTTCTTAGTCATCTTGTCATTTGTCGGTCTATATAGTTCTCACATGCTCACATGTCCCAGTTATCTAACATGCTCACATGTCCTAGTTGTCTCATATGCTCACATGTATCATTTTTTTTACATTGTTCAGTTTATTTCACATGTTCACATGCTTCCGTTTAATTCACATGTCCACGGTTTACTTTATGTCACATATTATTTACTTTATACTTCATGTTGTTTGCTTATTGTCTTTTCTATTCTCGGAATAAGTGCATTGGTAGTGCACGAGTCTCGATCCACATTTACTTACTTTTGTCTCTATCCATTGCTATGTTAGTTATTGCTGGTTTTAGTTCATAATTTGGCTTTCTTTGTGGTACTTGCTATTGGGGGTCTGATTCCACTGGTTTTGCTTGGCCAGATCTGATAGAGGAGCCATGAGGATCTTCCGTACAATCTACTCGACGGTGACTACCCGGAGCACCAGAGTGCCTTAGTGGGTTTTCTATTTCATTCTCCCACTAGTTATGTACATTATTTTTTTGTGACGTTTAGCCTCCGAGCACGTGTTTAGCTCGTATTTTGGAGCTTGATATTTAGCCTACGGACCTAAACATGATTTGCGTTATTCTAGACTATTGTTAGAGCTAATCATGTATGACTATTACTTTTGCTAGTTTTTCATTTTGTATTACTAACTTCATGATCATCCATGTAAATATAGTTTGGGACGTTTTACTATTTTATATCTGATGATCATACTTCTTGTATTTTGCATATTTGTCTGTGATTGAGATACCTAGGATTGCTTGATTGTAGTAGTAACCGCCATGTCTATATAGCTTATACGTTATTTCGGTGTACTGGAGTACTTTGGAATACATAGCTGGCATGGTCCGTCCCTACTTACCAATATTCTGGTTCTGGAACGTGACAATCGCAGAAACAATGTCGTAGGAGACTTATTGGTGAAGTTTCATGGTTGAAAAACATCAAATTGGGAAGCACGATCGTGGGAGAATGTAGCGAGAACTACATAATCAAATTGACTTATGCGAGAGTTGTCTCGCAACATTGGCTTATTCCGCGAAAGCAACAAAGCTGACCACACTGCTGGTGAGCTGCTGCGGAAGTTGTCCTTGCCGGATTGGCTTAATCTGCGGGAGCAACCAAGTAGATGACATTGTTGGTAAATTGTTGCTAACATTGTCTAGCCATATATATTGGTATCTACAATAATGATGCAGATCTGCATAAGAAGACTGTCACGAAACTTGGTGGTCAAGAACATGTTAAGGAAGCTACAGTTTCGCTGAGGCAACTTTAAGATGAATACAACATTAGATTTCGTTACATAAGTACATCATCAGATTTTCCTTTGGGATTGACTTTTTGATGACTGTTACGTCATGTTGTAGATCTGATGGCTTGGTGGCTAGTGTTGATTATGCGGAATGGTGCACAATTCTGCAGAATATAGTCTCTTTTTTTGTTCTTTTTTTTTTTTCATGATTTGGTTGATCTGGTTGATTTCACATAAACTCCTCCGAAGTACTTTTCTATATATAGCAATTTTACCACGGATACAAAATTTATATTTAGCAAGATAAAAAGTCTCTAAACAATATTGGTAAGTAGAAAAGGACTTGTGTGCAAGTAGATTCCTTAAAGTGGCCCCGACCAATAGGGATTCTCTGATATTGGCATTTTGTGCAGTCTCATGTGCCAGTGCCACCACCTACAAATCTATAACCACAGCCAACCACGTGCTAAGCCCCATGAATAGTATTAGCTTCATGTGAACTTAGCGTATTATTCTCCTTTTAAGCAAAAAAATAGTTTGTTACTCTTTCTTTCTTAGTATCTATGTATATAAATATTTGTTAACAATGGCCCCCCTCTGAGTCTTCTCATGTCACCGTCTTTCTTTAAACAGAGGCTGACATCTCGGGCTGGCTCGCAGAGTCTAATAATCAAAAGTGTTAGTTGGCACTACACATAGTATAATATATATTTAATATATTTAATTTGGGACTCAAATTTTGTAACCAAAATTTATTTTTAATAATAAAAGTTATTACAGATTGTTTTTTTAAAGATAATTCATAGCAGAATACTTTGAATATATTATGTTTTGATTTTTCGGCAACTTACATAAGAAACATATTAATTCATAATTTTGCAACAAATTTATATATAACACCGTAAAATTGCTTATATTATTGACCATATATGTATGTTCTGACGTTGTTTACCAACTTAATTTGTTCTGCAATAAATTTATATAGTCTTTGGAATTTCGAAGTCTATATGTTATATATTTTCTCTTCTTTGACTACTTAAAATTCCCAACTAAAACTGTTGTTACTGTAATCGTGTACTATTATATATATATTTATTTTGTTTCAATAAAGAGACTTGCAAACGTGAGGACTGAGTAAGGCTATGATACAACTAAACACATCTGCAAAATATATTTTACATGCATGGATCACGACAAGTTTCTACAAATCTTCCACTATATAATGAGGATTCAAAAGGGCTCAAAAGTAAGCCGTCTAAGCCGTCATTATATCACAATCATTTTATTTAAAAAAAATTAATTATGTAAAAAATTGTTGAAAAAAGTAAAAAATTGTCGACATGGAGAATCAAACTCAACCAAAAAAAAAAAAAAAAACTTGCACTTTAACCACATGAGTTGGAAAAGATATTTAAATATAATTTGATAATATTCTTATTATACGTACAAAGCACGTACATTTACTAGTTTTATTAACTTCTCCATTAACCCTGTGCCTAGCTACTAGAACCACCGTATTTGCATAATAAATCTTAAGGGGGCCAGTTACTTGAACCACCATATTTGCATAATAAATCTTAAGGAGGGTTTGGTAGGAAAAATATTATATTTTTGGTAGCCGAATTTTTTGAAAAGAATATTTTCATGTTTGGTGACTATATAAATATTTTGAGAAAAAAATTGATAGAAAACTAAAAAAATGAAAAACAACAAAACCAAAACAAAAAACATTCTTAAAAATGAAAAAAGTGAAAAAAAAAAAGAATACTGTGAACAAATATAAAAACTGAAAAAACAAAAAACAAGAAAACCCAAAAACACTTAAAAACTGGAAAAAAAAAATGAAAAAAAATAAACGAAAAACAAAAACATATAAAAAAGACAAAAAAATATATTAAATACAGTACAAAAAAAACAGCAAAAAAAATATATCCGCATATTACTAAGAAACAGAATTTTTACATATTTTGTGGTCAAATTATTTATTTGATTAATCTCAATTCTCGGAAATAAATTTTCATAACCTAAAATCAAATATAGAAATAAGTTCTCCCTAAATTTATTTGGAAATAAAAAAAAACATGTGTACCAACGTCCTAAAGTAAATGTTGTTGCATATTTTGATATTTTCTGCTTAAATTCTATGATTTTTTTTTTACTTTCATCCCGGTTATTAATATGAATTTGTACTTATATTCTTTTTTTTTTAACTCATATTCCACTTTTTGCCATGAAAATATTTTCGTGACAAAACAAATATTTTTCTTGACAATGAATAGTTTTCGTGATAAAATTTGGAATGTAAGTATAATAAACACATGAAGTGAGATATAAGTACAATTTTATATTAATAAGTGTGACAAAAAATTTAAAAAAATTATTTAATTTATCGCTAGAGAGAATCTGCGTATATCTATGCTCGGCGATACGTATAGGACTTTGGACATGCTGTATTGCATGTTTTTTGTGTCTATTGTCCCCAACTCCAACCACTATTAAATAGAAGAAATAATACGTTTCCATGACTCGATCCACTGATCTTCGTCATAGATCTATGATTTTATACCTCTTCTCGGTAATCATAAGTGCCACTCTTCGGTCACTAATTTTGTTTAATAATCCCCAAATAGGGTGGCACTTTATATTTGTGTAAATCTTATATTTTATATATTTGTATAGCTTTTATGAGTACTTTTTGGTAACAAATTAATAACTTTATCATTGAACATCTTTCTTGTATCTTCTACTAGAAAGTCATCCATATTTGGATCAGAACGAATCATCACAAACTAAGACACATTTTATGTGTGGAACCACTCTCAAACATTTGGAAGAAGAGTTGGTATTCATATGAATCCACTTCATATTTCTTTTCTATAGGAAATGAATTCAAACATTTTCATATTCGTGTTTAGTTAGGTTAGAAAAGTTTGGTCAGAAAATTTTAGTTAATTTTTTTCATTTTATATTTATGTTAGGTTTAGATAAAATTGAGAACTTAATTTGTTTAATATTTACAAATATTATTTCATTAATTTATAATACTACTGTTACTTAAATCCAACTGGTGTTTTCTTTTTTTCTTTTTTGAGATGTCCGACGATATGTACAGGACTTTGTGTACGCTGTATTGCATGTCTGTTTGGCCCACTACCTCCAACTTTTACCAAATAAATAAAATGAATAATATGCCCCCGTGACTAGATGCACTGATCTTCCGCTACCCAATTGGAGTCTTGTACCTCTCCTCGGTAACCACAAGAGCCACTCGAGTTTGGTTACTTAAATCCAACTGGTGTCATTGGGGGTGTTACCATCGAAAAATATTTACTTAATGCACCTAACCAATATTTTTAGTAGAGCAAAAAATATTCCCAAGAGGGACGTTGAGTTCACCTTCCCCTAGAAAAGTGAAGCCCCACAATTTTTTTTCCCATCTCTCAATCCAAGAGTTACCAAAAACATAGATAAGAAATCCAAAATATATTCTCAGGTCTTCGAAACTTAGAAACAAAGAGCATTTCCAATTCCATTGTGACTTTAGAAAAAAAAAGTTGTTGCCACATAGAAATGACAAAAATTAATTTACAAGTCCTTCTCCAATACAAATGTCAAATAAATTGTAAAGTTTATATGACAAAAGTTATAAAAGACATTATGAAATTTATTGTCTAGTTCTAGACAATGTACATGACAATATCTTTACCTCCTTGTCATCGATTATGAATGAAGAAAATATTTAGAAAGAACGGAAGGGATAAAAAAAAAAATAGAAATCTCAAAACTTTTCTATTGGAGTAAACTTTTGTATTTTAGTGTCTTTTGTGAACAAAAAAATCCTAGAGGAACTCGTGAGTTCTTAATTTTTGAAACTTGTTAACGAAAAAATCGATGGATTAGATGAATCGCATTTTTGTTTTTTTAAGGAATTAAACACAAAAAGTCAAAGACATAAATAGAAAAATAAGGTCAACGTGTTATATCACTTTTTGTTGTCGCTAGCTTACTTAATAATAATTAATAAAAAGCTTGCAAACACAGTCCAATAAAAAAAAAGCATGCAGATATATAGTCCGTGGAGGTGTAATTCGTTGGGTACACCAAGGGGTTTCGTAGGGATGGACACGATTTAAATTCTTTCTAGGCGTTGCTCGCCGGTACGGAGAAAATGATATCTAAAAAAAAATCAGAGCCACTTAAACCAGAATATAGAGCAAAGTGCAAAAAAGTCCTCCTTAGATTTGTCGCGGAAGCAAAATAAAACTCGTTAGAAAACTAATACAATTGACCCCTCAGATTTTTTCGCGTCAGCAAAAAAGTTCCTACCGTCTATTAGCCGTTAGAAATGACCGTTAATGACTTTTAAAAAAATAAAAAATACCCAAAATGTCCTTCCTTCTCCATCAGCGGTGGCCAGCCCCCCTCCTCCCTCCGTCGGCCAGCCCCCCTCGACCCCCCCCCCCTCTCCTGTCTTCGTTGGTTGACCCCCTCGACCCGCCCCCTCTCTCCGCTGGCCGCCCCCCTTCCCCTCTCCGCTGGCCGGCCACGCTCGACCTGTCCCCAGTTGGGTGCGCGGAAGCGTTTGACAACCTACCTGATCAAACCAACCCATGTCTAGCGGACACCAAGCACAGATAAAGACAAGTATATGGCGGTGACTACGTCACCTGAACAAATCACAATCTTTATAACTCGGATAAAAAATACAAGATTAACAAAAAGTAATGTTGAACCCTTTACACTAATAGGTTCAACCCCCTCACCACTCTCAAGAAGAAAAATAGAAGATTACAATTGAGATCAACTCCGGTTATGGTCATACCGCATTCCCAACAAGTAGTATCAGAGCCCATGGTAATGAGGCTCGTTTGGACGGCTCTAATTGCTTCAAGACAGATGGTGCTGAACGTTCATGTGTATAATCAGATTATACAAGCTCTTCTCAAGGTGGAGTAGGAGCATCAACTACACGAAATAGCATCAAAGGTGATTTTGATGAGCCCAAAGTGGTGCAAGACTTGTGGTTGGCACACAATGGTGGTGTGGATGAACATGTAGGTTTGATTTTATGGTCGAACGGATCGAAATGACAATATGTTGGATCTCCTGGGTGCTCGGCTGGCGGGAACGAATAAAAAGGTAGCAAGGGTGCTAAAGTTTTTCGGCTAGTGGAAAGGGATAAATGTAGCAAAGTGTTAAGGTTATTCGGCTAGCGAAAAAGAGCTAAGTTGGAGATTGTTGGCTTGTATCTCATTTCCGGTTGAGCGCTCAAATAAGGGATGACAATGGAGTTGTTAATTTAGTCTTACATCGGTTAAGAAGTGGGATCATGTAGTGTAGATAATTGTGATTGGTTCAAGCTTTACATGAGAATTCTCTTTTAAAGCATATGGGTCCAATTCAATATCGCACTTATGGGCCAACTCCGGTTCGGGTCACACCACGTTCCAACACCGCCCTCCTCCCTCCGTTGGCCGGCCACCCTCCCCTCTCCTCTAGTCGGCCCCGCTCGACCCGTCCCCACCATCGGAGAGAGGGGAAGAGTGGGTGGAGGAGTAAAATCGTCATTTCAGACGTATTTTAACGTCTGTAAATGTCAGGGAAGTAAATTGATCCAAAATAAAAATGTGAGAATTTTTTAAACATAGAAGTCTTTAAATGAAAAAATGTAGATCTAAAAGGATTTTTTTTTCACTTTACCCTCATATTATACAAGGCATCTAAGTAAGAGTTACAAGGATTAGGGATAGAAAACTTGGGTCTGCCATTGAGTTAATATGCACAGGTTTAAAGAAGGAATAATTTAGCAAATACCTCCATTTCAAATGTTGAAACTATATATGCCCCCACTATTTTTTTTATCAAGCAAATACCCCCACTCCTATGTGAAACAGGAAGAAATTTTTTTTTTAGAAAGTGGGGGTATATCTTAATTTTAACTTTTCCATACAAAAAATAGGGATATTTACTAGATTAAAAAAATAATGAAGGTATATGCTAGTTTCAACATTTAGAATGGAAATATTTGCTAAATTATACCCAAATTAAGTTCATACAGTGGATCTATTAAATGGCGTAGCCCCCACTCCACTATTTATAAGTGGATGTCTAGAAGAGCAAAGTATTCCTACCATGACACCTAATATGAGCTGTGTATATTATATCTATACTATTATATAATGTCAAAAAGTTAGATTCCATTGTGAAAGTTTTTTTTCCAAAAATATCATCGCTTATATTTACTAATTAAAAGATTTATTTAAAGTTAATAGGGTAGATAGGTAATGACGAGAAGTATCTTTTGGTCTTTCTAAATAGTCTTACATGTATGTATAAAATATGCTAAATTGCACTTTGATACCCTCAACTATTCCACTTTTTTAAGTTGATACCATAAACTTTTTTACTCAACAACTTAATACCTCAACTATTATTTTTTTCAACTTAATACCTAAATTTTTAAAATTCCCAAAATGCCCTTATCCCTTCCCTTTCCCCTTCTCCCCTCCCCTCCTCCCCCACTCCGGCGACCACCTCCCGCCCTTCCCTCTCCGGCGACCACCTCCCCCCCTCCCGCGGCAGCGACCCCCCCTCCCTCTCCGGCGACCACCTCTGTCACGCCCCAGAACCAGAATACTGGAGAGCGGGGGCAGACATAGCCTGCTACGTATATGAAATGGAATCCATCTCGCTATACGGTCACGGCTGTCTAGATACATGAGGGTTTACTACAAGCCAACAGTCTCCTATGGTCATGAACAAGCCTAGAGTCTCAATCACAAGCAAGTAGGTAAAGTCACAAGATGTATGATCATTAAATATACAATAGTAAGGCGTCCCAAACATTACATATTCAGCTGATCATGAAGCTAGTCGTTACAAAATGTGAGGACTAGCAAGAGTTTAGTCATACATGATCAACCCTAGGATCTGTCAATCATGTTACAGCCCGAAGGCAGACAGTAAGTACAATCGAGCTAAACAGGTGCTCGTCGGCTAAACGCCTCAAAAGAATATTTTACAATAAAGTGGGAGATCAAAAATAACCCACTCGTTGCCCTGATTACGCCTAGTGGTCACCATCAGGCTGGAAGGTCGATAGATCCTCTGGAATTGCTCCAAAATCTGGCCATACAAAACCAGCTGGGTCAGATCCCAGAAAGAGCAAGTGCCACAAAGGAAGCTTCACTTAGGAACTAAAATCAGCAAATAGCACAGAAGATAATAATATATAGTAAACTGGAGAAACATAACATCACGAGGATATATGGTAAGATAACCATGGAACCATTCAGATAATCGGGTTACAACCCTTAAACCAAATAAGGACCGGGATTGTAACCCTTCATCTGAACCGAACTTGGTTTCTCCCAATTATCCGCAAGATAATATAAGAAAATCAGAATATGTAACAATCTTATACAGGATCAAGGCAAGACTAGACTGATTAGTCCCCATTCAACAATCACGGCCAAGCAATAAGTATGGCTTGATACTTTAACTAGTTAAGGTTATCACAGGCCTAGTTACTTGCAAGATGCAGTGAGATTATTCCACAGCCACAAGCCCTGCAGACCATCCAGGTTACCCAGGTCGAAGATTAGGGGTTGAATTCAGGTGGATACATCGTCCAGAAAACACAAGTACCCTTAAGTAGCTTGAAGGGTGCAACACATGACAGTGTGCTGGAAATGTGCCCTACTCGACGGCAGGCTACAGATCCCAAGCGCGCCCAGGTAACGGGATTGCCTGTAGCTGGGAGATCTCTTTATGACTAATGTATTAATCTAGTTATTAGCCTTAGTCCATTTCAATAGGTACTCCTGACCGTGGTACTCAGGAGTCCCATCCTAGACATGATGCAAGACAGGACTGGATTATTTGTATAAGCACAATCGCCCACGGTGTCCAGGTTATTTATACAGGTCATGTCATGTCAGGTAGCCGTCGCAACAGCTTATCAAGAATTGCCAGGTTATTATGTCAAGTTTACTTGTCAGGAGTGCGCCACGACGGGCCACCATCAGGTCATGTTACGTATCAAGAGTGTACCACTGCAGATCACTGCCGTGTTCATGGTATATGTGCAGGACATCATAGTGCAAGCATTCAATCAGGAGACCCAAGTTATGCTGAGATTAAAAAACATGAATTATCAGTAAAAATCAAATAATAATAATAATTTAATCATAGAATACGAGTCCATGGAAAAGCCATGCGGCTCGGGTATATGCGGCCAAGGAAGGAATCCATGCGGAGCAGCTCATGCGGCTAAGGGCGGGAGCAGCCCATGCGGTTAGGAATAGAAGGAGACGCATGCGGCTCAGTTAGAAATAGATGCCATGCGGCTCGCGGGGGAAGGGGGTTCTCATGCGGTTAGAACGGACCCGGGTTCATGCGGCCCAAGAGTTCGGGTTCAATGTGGAGCAGGCGCGCGGCTCATGCGGCTAGAAGGAAGCCCGAGACGCATGCGGATCAGGGTCGCTGGATTCCATGCGGCCAGGAATGGCTCGGCCTCATGCGGCGGGCGGAGAAGTAGGTCCATGCGGCTGGCTGAAAAGTAGGTCCATGCGGTTGGCTGACCAACCAGGTATATACGGCTGCATAGGCAAGGGGGCGCATGCGGCTAGGAGAATACTTGCCGCATGAAATATTCATGCGGTCAAGTCAAGTACTGTTCTTCTTCTCCAAATTTCTGAGAAGAAGAACACCATGAACCCAGGCTTCCAAGCTCCATAAAACCTTCATCCAGAGTCCAAATCTGAACTTCCATAGGTCAAAATGGGGCAGAACGAAATTCTCTACAACATGGAACCATCAAAACTAAGAAACAACAAGATTAAGTGGATCAAAACCCAAAAAAATCTGAAAATAAGATAAACTTAGATCTACAAGAATCTGGCCATGAAAAGTAAAAATGCCAAGTACTAAAGTATGTTAGAATGTTGTAAAGAAGAGAATGGAACAACAAAATTAGAGTTCCTCCATGAAACAAGCTGCACTTGCCTAGACCTCTCTCTCTCTCTGGCAGGTGAAGAAGTTATGGTGGAGAAGAAGGAGAGTAATGAGGAGAGAGAAATGAGAATGGGTTAATAAATACTAATGGTGGTGGTAGGTAGGAGGGTTCATCTTTGGGTTATGATGAACTAAAGCAAAACCAAGCCAAGCCGAACCAACCCAAGAATAAACCGAGCCATGAAGAAAAGCTAAGCAAGGAATCATACAATACAAGATAAAATACGTACACGTATTCCAAAAATACGTAATACGAACCACAGGCATTACAACTCTATCCACCTTAAAAGAATTCCGTCCTCGGAATTTAATTAAGAGGCTAGAGAGACGAGGACAAGCTATATTAATCACATGCAAGGTATAACTAGGCAAGCAATCACTCATTCAAGCAAGGAATCGAAGGCATGATGTAGCATTTGGGTTCCTAGAATTTATCTTCTATTTCAGAGATTTTTTTTAATTTTATTTTAGTTAGAATTTAATTTTGATAATTAGGAATTTGAATTGGGATCACAAGGTTGCGTACCTAAGCCTATAGCTTAAGTACAGTAAAACTAAGACATATGTGGTCCCCAGGGTCCCCAGGCAGCCTCTAGAGTAGCATTTTATTATTTTAGAATTTCTTGGATTTTTAGGAGATTTTTTTGATAATTTTTATATATGATTTCATTATTTTCTTAAGCTTCTAGGAATTGTTGTGAAGGCACCCGAGAGTATTTTTTGAGGCCAAAGAATTTATTTGGACTCTAGAACCCCTAAAATATTTTCTAGATTTTTCTAGGAATTTTTTAGGAATTTTTTGGGATTTATTTGGAATTTTTAGGTTTTTCCTGATTTTTATTTATTTTTCTGTAATTAAAAACCTATTTACTAATATCATTATACAGTCAGCCGAGCGGGGGGCCCACCCGTCACCCGCTGAAGCGGGGAGAGGCAGGCCCACCCGTCAGCGACTGGGTGGAGCGCCACGTAGGTTTTCTAATATAGAAGCCGAGCTCAGAGCTGAGCTGGCTCACCCCCAAGCCGCTTCAAACCCGATCCGTTGGATCTGGACGGGAGGCAGCAGATGCTGCCACGTGGCCCTGCCCAGCCGCCTCAAAGCCAGCCACCGACTTAAATAAACCTATATATATATTAGTTTATTTAGGTTTTCCGAAACCCTATTTTATTCAGCAGTTTTTTTTTGGTGGGAGAGTTCGGGAGAGTTCTTCGACTTCGCGGAGGGTTTGCCGTTGATCCAGACGTCCTTTTTGTGCGTCGTTTTTTTTGTTAGAAGCATATTGAGGTTAGATTTCTGAATATGTAATTTATTTTCTGGAATTTTGATCACAAATTTTTGAATAATTATTTGAGTGTCGGTTGTCCAAAAATCAATACGTCGTACGGTTTTCGAGATTCCGAGCGATCCCGGACTCCGTTTTGTGATTAGTTTGAAGTTTTGGAAAGTTGACACCGAGCACTACAATATATAATTTTTCCAGAAATTCAGAGTTTCATCTATTATTTTATTTTATTCATAGAAGTCAGATTTGGTCAACAGTTCATCGATTTGGTCATAGTTAGCCATAATGGCGATAACTTTTGACCAAATCATGATTTTGCGGCACGGTCGATTCCAATGTACTCATGACACTAAAATCTATCATGTTGCACACTCAAACTTTGAATTCATAATGTTTGACTAGTTAGTCAACAGTATGTCTCAGTTTGCGTGCCACGAGTCCCAAATTTGGAACCGTGAATTTTTTTGGCCAAATATTTGTGTGTAGATTGTTATTTCAGAATTAAATAGGTTAAAATAGGATTCTAGATGATTTATTCCGGGATTAGAATAGTATTAATTGATTTAACCCATTAGCCACTTTCTAGGATTTTTAGAGTGGGAATCGTTGATCTAACTTGCGATTGTTTTTGTGTCGGGGTAGATCGGGCTACGACGTCTTGACTTATGACTTTATCATCTATCGGAGCATGCAAGTATCACTATGACCTATGTTTTCTTTATTTTATACTGCATGTATCTTCGTGTCATCTTTTCACTATTACTCCATTATGGTTCATGATTGTCATTTTTCATGATTACTATTGTGCACGAGAGTTAGAATCGGTTGGATATACATACATGTTCATGCCTTACTTATTGTTTTCTATTGATTACAGTTTATCGTATTACTTATGTTTATCGTAGTGGACATGTATTGTGAGTGAGTCGGGCGGGGGAATACAACAAGTAAGCATGTGGTCAACGAATTGAATACAGACTCCCTATACATTGATTGCATAATATCAGTCATGCACCACATGTATGACTGACGGATATCCCAAGCCGTCCGCATGCTGAAAGTTGGTATTCTAAAAACACACAGTACACGTGACTTAATTATTGTTGTCCTGTCGTCTATTGTTCTTCTTTTGTCAAGTCTACCTTCTTATTGTCATCATGTCTTAGTGGTATGTCAAAGTCTACCTTTATATTGTTATCACATCTCAAAGGTACTTTCTTATCATACAATGTCATGCCTATACTTATCTTCAATTAAATTCCTTTTATATTTCCTTCATGCTTGTATACTATATTGTGTAATGTAGTGTTATGGTGATCTTGCTCCAATCCTGACTGGATAACTATTTTTCAGCTTTAGACGAAGAGATTTGCCCCGAGGTCTACGGTGAGTATGTTGGCGACCCTGACGTCACTGGCGTACCCGGTTCCAGCACTGATACGAATTAGCATATTTTCTTCCTTATGGATTCGTATTAGTTAGTAGTTATAGTTATGGAGTTAGTTGTCTATTTTATTTTCTGTTATCCGGGTTTATTCCCGAGACTTTCTGAGTTGTAGTGGATTTTTTATATTTATAATATTGAGACTATTGGATATTTTAGTGATTTTTGCTGGCTTAGCTGTGGATGATATATATATGCGTATTGTGCTTGTTGTGGACCATTGTTATCATAGACAGCGTACTACCGCCGATGCTACGGCGTAGGCTGGACTTGGCCACGTACTCGTATCCCAAAATTGGGAGCGGATCGTGACAAGTTTTTATGGTGGCCTACGCAGGTCCAATTTCGTAAAAGACTGCGAACTCGTGGTAGTGCTTAAGTTAGTTGTACTACTGCGAGCATGCGAATAGAGTTGAAGTTAGGAGGTTGTATCATCCACAAAATAGGACTTCTAACCTTATGAGTCTATTTTATCTTAAGATCTTATTGTCTCTTAATTTACATCTTGCTTGATTCCGTCCATGATTTCTTCGATATGTTTGTATCTACCGTTCTAACCATATCCTTTCTTTCCTTTTAGTTTGCAATGGTTGAGACAAGGCGCAGTGCGATCTGTAAGGAGAAAAGGGTAGCTAACCCTTTTGCTACTCCCGAACCCGAAGGATCGACAACAGAGAGTACAGAATTCGTAGAGTCCTCTAACCCTCAACCAGATAGAGTTAGTGCTGAGGATCTTCCATCCCCACCACCAACAGCCCCAACCCAAGGAGTAACTATGGATGGAGCTCATCTCCTTACGATACTCCAGGGCATGATGGAGACTCAGCAGAGACATACAAATATTCTAGAAAGGAGCGTAGAAACACGACAAGATCGTATGGGTACTATTGATGGGTTTCACAAGATGAACCCACCTCCCTTTACTGGCTCGGAGAAACCCATAGAAGTCACCAACTGGCTAGTGGAGATAGAGACACTACTAGAGGCATCGGAGCTGCCACCGGAGAAATGGATAAAAGTAGTGAAGCTGCAGCTCAAAGACAATGCACATCATTGGTGGGCAGCACAAGAAAGATGGTTGGGCAAGAATGTGTTATGGGAAGAGTTTACGGACCTCTTCAATACCATGTTCTTCCCCACCACTGTTCGAAAGGAGCTGCGGGATCAATTCATACGACTAGAGCAGGGAAGCATGACAGTGGACGAATATGATACATAATTTAGTCGCTTGAGTCGTTTTGCTCCTACTCTTGTATCTACGGAAGAAGAGAAGGCAGAGAAGTTCCATTCTGGGCTGAATTACAAGTTGCAGAGTTTAACAGCGTCAGTAGACCCAACATCCTATACAGCTATCTTGAATGCAGCTAGGCGTCAAGAATCTATCCTAAGGCAGAAAGTAGCTTCCCAAAAGAGAGGTAGAGATGGTAGTCCGTAAGAACCATCAAAACGTCCTAATAATTCTCAGAAGACCCTTCAAATCCAGCATCAACATCATCCTCCAACTAGGGTGGTATCATCCCAGCCACAACAACAGCCTATCCCACCCAAGCCTAAGTGTAATTATTGTGGAAGAGAAGGACACAAGTGGGACCATTGTAGGAAGAGGTTAGGACTTTGTCTCCTTTGTGGATCACCAGACCACCAAGTGCGAGAATGCCCCGCAGCACCAGCTCATAAGCCAGTTTCGCAACAGCAGTCTGGAGGAGCACGACGTCAAGGACAAGCATTTGTGGCTGTAACTCAACCCCAAGACATAGGTAAATTAAATATATTTCCTTGAAAGCCTTCTTTAGTTTGAGTTGTTATACATGCTTAGTTAGTTGTTAGTTCCCTTATGTTCCTAGCCATTATCTCTCCGTGACTTAGATTAATAAATTAGTGCTTGTAAGAGTTAGGTATTATACTATGCTATTTGTGATGTTTTGATTTTTGAGAACAAAAATCTTTTAAGGGGGATAGTTTGTAGCATTTGGGTTCCTAGAATTTATCTTCTATTTTGGAGATTTTTTTTTAATTTTATTTTAGTTAGAATTTAATTTTGATAATTAGGAATTTGAATTGGGATCACAAGGTTGCGTACCTAAGCCTATAGCTTAAGTATAGTAAAACTAGGACATATGTGGTCCCCAGGGTCCCCAGGCAGCCTCTAGAGTAGCATTTTATTATTTTAGAATTTCTTGGATTTTTAGGAGATTTTTTAGATAATTTTTATATATGATTTCATTATTTTCTTAAGCTTCTAGGAATGTTGTGAAGGCACCCGAGAGTATTTTTTTAAGGCCAAAGAATTTATTTGGGCTCTAGAACCCCTAAAATATTTTCTAGATTTTTCTAGGAATTTTTTAGGAATTTTCTGGAATTTATTTGGCATTTTTAGGTTTTTCTTGATTTTTATTTATTTTTCTGTAATTAAAAACCTATTTACTAATATCATTATACAGTCAGCCGAGCGGGGGGCCCACCCGTCAGCCGCTGAAGCGGGGAGAGGCAGGCCCACCCGTCAACGACTGGGTGGAGCGCCACGTAGGTTTCCTAATATAGAAGCCGAGCTCAGAGCTGAGCTGGCTCACCCCCAAGCCGCTTCAAACCCGATTCGTTGGATCTGGGCGGGAGGCAGCAGATGCTACCACGTGGCCCCGCCCAGCCGCCTCAAAGCCAGCCACCGACTTAAATAAACCTATATATATTAGTTTATTTAGGTTTTCCGAAACCCTATTTTATTCAGCAGTTTTTTTTGGTGGGAGAGTTCGGGAGAGTTCTTCGACTTCGCGGAGGGTTTGCCGTTGATCCAGACGTCCTTTTTGCGTGCTGTTTTTTTTGTTAGAAGCGTATTGAGGTTAGGTCTCTGAATATATAATTTATTTTCTGGTATTTTGAACTTGAATTTCTGAATAATTATTTGAGTGTCGGTTGTCCAAAAATCAACACGTCGCACGGTTTTCGAGATTTCGAGCGATCCCGAATTTTGGAAAGCTGACACCGAGCTCTACAACATATAATTTTTCCAGAAATTCAGAGTTTCATCTAGTATTTTATTTTATTCATAGAAGTCAGATTTGGTCAACGGTTCATCGATTTGGTCATAGTTAGCCATAATGGCGATAACTTTTGACCAAATCATGATTTTGCGGCACGGTCGATTCCAGTGCACTCATGACGCTGAAATCTATCATGTTGCACACTCAAACTTTGAATTCATAATGTTTGACTAGTTAGTCAACAGTATGTCTCGGTTTGCGTGCTACGAGTCCCGAATTTGGAACCGTAAATTTCTTTGGCCAAATATTTGTGTGTAGATTGTTATTTCAGAATTAAATAGGTTAAAATAGGATTTTAGATGATTTATTCTAGGATTAGAATAGTATTAATTGATTTAACCCATTAGCCACTTTCTAGATTTTTTAGAGTGGGAATCGTTGATCTAACTTGCGATTGTTTTTATGGCGGGGTAGATCGGGCTACGACGTCTTGACTTGTGACTTTATCATCTATCGGAGCAGGCAAGTATCACTATGACCTATGTTTCCTTTATTTTATACTGCTTGTATCTTCGTGTCGTCTTTTCACTATTACTCCATTATGGTTCATGATTGTCATTTTTTATGATTACTATTGTGCACGAGAGTTAGAATCGGTTGGATATACATACATGTTCATGCCTTACTCATTGTTTTCTATTGATTACAGTTTATCGTATTGATTATGTTTATCGTAGTGGACATGTATTGTGAGTGAGTCGGGCGGGAGAATACAACAAGTAAGCATGTGGTCAACGAATTGAATACAGACTCCCTATACATTGATTGCATAATATCAGTCATGCACCACACGTATGACTGACGGATATCCCAAGCCGTCCGCATGCTGAAAGTTGGTATTCTAAAAACACACAGTACACGTGACTTAATTATTGTTGCCCTGTTGTCTATTGTTCTTCTTTCGTCAAGTCTACCTTCTTATTGTCATCATGTCTTAGTGGTATGTCAAAGTCTACCTTCATATTGTTATCACGTCTCAAAGGTACTTTCTTATCATACAATGTCATGCCTATACTTATCTTCAATTAAATTCCTTTTATCTTTCCTTCATGCTTGTATACTATATTGTGTAATATAGTGTTATGGTGATCTTGCTCCAATCCTGACTGGATAACTATTTTTCAGCTTTAGACGAAGAGATTTGCCCCGAGGTCTACGATGAGTATGTTGGCGACCCTGACATCACTGGCGTACCCGGTTCCAGCACTGATGCGAATTAGCATATTTTCTTCCTTATGGATTCGTATTAGTTAGTAGTTATAGTTATGGAGTTAGTTGTCTATTTTATTTTCTGTTATCCGGGTTTGTTCCCGAGACTTTCTGAGTTGTAGTGGATTTTTCATATTTATAATATTGAGACTATTGGATATTTCAGTAATTTTTGTTGGCTTAGCTGTGGATGATATATATATGCGTGTTGTGCTTGTTGTGGACCATTGTTATCATAGACAGCGTACTACCGTCGATGCTGCGGCGTAGGCTGGACTTGGCCACGTACTCGTATCCCAAAATTGGGAGCGGGTTATGACACATGAGGCATAAGGAAGACATTATACCTCACGAGTCAAACAAGTCGGGATATTGCGATCCGATATCATCCTCACGCTCCCATGTTGACTCACCCAAGGAGCGATGACCCCAAGCAACTCGGACTAACTTGATAGTCCTGTTCTTGAGCGTCTTTTCTCTTCGGTCCAATATAGACACGGGCCTCTCCTCATACGAAAGGTTGGTACCAACAACCAATTTCGAATGATCTAGGATGTGGCTCGGGTCCGGGATATACCGTCGTAGTTGGGATACATGGAACACGTCATGCACCTCGCTTAGCGACGACGGAAGAGCGAGACGATAGGATACATCTCCTACTCGCTCCAGAATGTCAAACGGTCCTATATACCTAGGACTAAGCTTTCCTCGTGCGTCGAAACGAATGATGCCACGGTTAGGCAAAATCTTCAGGAATATATGGTCGCCGACAAAAAACTCGAGAGGACGCCGATGAGAATCGGCCCAATGGCTGTCACGCCCCAGAACCAGAATACTGGAGAGCGGGGGCAGACATAGCCAGCTACGTATAATGAAATGGAATCCATCTCACCATACGGTCACGGCTGTCTAGATATGTGAGGGTTTATCTACAAGCCATCGGTCTCTTAAGGTCATAAATTATCCTATTGTCTCAATCTCAACCAACTAGTAATAGTTACAAGATATCAGACCACCAAATATACAATTGTAAGGCGTCCCAAACATTACATATCCAGATGATCATGAAGCTAGTAGTACAAAATGTAAGGACTAGCAAGAGTTAAGTTATACATGATCAACCTCGAGTTGCCAATCATGTTACAGCCCGTAGGCAGACACTAAGTAAAATATACACGAGCTAACACTTGCTCGGCGGCTAAACGTCTCGAAAGAATAATGTACAATAGAGTGGGAGAGCCAAAAATAACCCACTCGTTGCCAGGATTCCCTCTAGTGGTCACCATGTGGCTGGAAGGCAGGTAGATCCTTTGCTGCTGCTCCGGTATCTGGCCATACAAAACCAGCTGGGTCAGACCCCAGAAAGAGCAAGTGCCACAAAGGAGGCTTCACTTAGGAACTAAAACCAGCAAATTAGCACAAGAATATAATTACATAATAAGAGACAGTAATTAAGAAAAGCATGACAGGTGGATATAAAAGACAATCTGTACGTAATCAATAAAAGACAGAACATATGATAAAGCATGACAGTATGATATACGATGAGATAACCATGGAACTATTCAGATAACCAGGTTACAACCCGTAAACCAAACAAGGACCGGGGTTGTAACCCTTCGTCTGAACGGAACTTGGCTTCTCCCACCATTTATCGGCAAGGTAAAGATAAGAAATCTGGTCAGATAACAATCTTGTACAAGATCAAGACGAGACTAGACTGATTGAACCCCATCCAACATTCACGGTCAAACAATAAGTACGGCTTGATACTTTAACTAACTAGGGTTATCACAGGCCTAGTTACTAGCAAGATGAAATGAGGATTCTAAGTCCGGTTACCTGTTTGTTACTACCTGAGTGATCCCAGCAAGAAAAGGAAAAGATAGCTGGATATAGCAGACACACTGTAGTAAGATACATGTGTCCTAAGGTACCACACTCGACGGCGGGCTGGAAGTGTGCTCATCTCGACGGATAGCAACAAATCCCATGTATATATATAAGGCCAGGACCAAAGGGGCAATAGGTAACTGGGAAATTCTCCATGAACTATTTGATCAATCTAGTCATTAACCTAGCCAGATTCAGTATGAATCCCTGACCGTGGTACTCAGGGACCATGTCCTAGACATGATGCAAGACACACAGGACTCGTAGTTTATACAAACACAATCCATACAAACAACCACGGTGTCCAGGCTAATGAATTAATTTGTCAAGAGCGCGCCACGACGGGCCACTATCATACATTGTCAGGGTACTTGTCAAGAGTGCACCACCACGGGTCACTGTCATGTCATGTGTAGCAGGTCAAGTTATCAAGTCAGGAGTGCACCACGGTGGGCCACTATCAAGCATTGTTCAATTATCATTCCAAACATAATAAATAAATTCGGAATTATCAAGTTCATGACAAAAGGCGTAAGGATATAAAATGGATGCAAAAATCATAAAAAGGGGAATATGGGGACATAATGCGCCCAAGGGGGGAGCAAGGGGTACTATGGCCAACAAGTGGCATTAGCCAAGTTGTGCCAAGGTAAGTAGGGTCAGGTCCAGTTGCGCCTAAACATCAGGTTGCGCTCAAGTCAGGCTGCGCTCAAGTCAGGCTACGCTCAGGTCAGGCTACGCTCAGGTCAGGCTACGCTCAGGTCAGCGTATGTACTCCATACGACTCCTCTTCAAGGCAGCGTATGAGGTCCATACGACTCCTCTTCAAGGCAGCGTATGAGGTCCATACGACTCCTTGTCAAGGCAGCGTATGAGGTCCATACGACTCCTCTTCAAGGCAGCGTATGCAAGACATACGCCTCCAAAAGGCAGCGTATGAGTCAGACTGTGCTGCACTAAAGAGCGCGCACAGCTCAGTGGCGCAAGCTAAAAAGCTCGCGCACACTGCTCACTGTCTTCTCCAAATCAGCAAAAACTCCATGGTTTGAACCCAAAGCTTCAAAAGTCCATAACTTGGTCAAAATAAGTCCAAATCCAACTTTTCAAAGGTCAAAATTGGGTAGAATAAAATTCTCTACAACATGGAACCATTAAAACTTGAAAATAATAAGATTAAATAGATCAAAACCTAAGAATTCCGAAAATAAAGTAAACCTAGATCTACAAGAATCTAGCCATGGAAATTAGAAATGCCAAGTACTAAAGTGTTTTAGAATGTAGTAAAGAAGAGAATGGAGCAATAAAATCAGAGTTCCTCCATGAAGCAAGTTGCACTTGCCTAGACCTCTCTCTTCTCTCTCTGGTAGGTGAAGGGAGTAAATGGAAGAAGAAGAAGAGATTAATGAAGAAAGAGAAGAAGAATAGGTAATAAATATGAGTGGTGGTGGTAGGTAGGGGGTTCACCCCTTGATTCAAGATGAACCAAGAGCAATCCCAAACCGAACCAAGCCAACCCAAATCAAGAATAAACCAAGCCCAGGGAGGAAATTAAGCAAGAAAATCATGCAATACAAGAATAAATATGTACACGTATTCCAGAAATACGTAATACGAACCACAGGCATTACAATGGCGCTGGCGATCTTGGGCAACTCGAAGATGATCCCTGACTCTTCTGACCACTTCAACTGTCTGGGCAATCATTTCTGGACCGAGCATCTGCCTCTCTCCGACATCGTCCTAGGCTAACGGGGATCTGTACTTCCTACCATACAGTGCCTCGAACGGTGCCATCTGGATACTGGCCTGGAAGCTGTTGTTGTACGAAAATTCTACCAGGTGCAGGTGATCTTCCCACGAACCACCGAAGTCGAGTGTGCAAGAACTCAACATATCTTCAAGAGTCTGGATTGTGCGTTCTGACTGACCATCTGTCTGCGGATGATATGCTGAACTGAACTGGAGACGAGTTCCCAAACTCTCCTGCAGGCTACGCTAAAAGTGCGACGTGAATCTTGAATCTCGGTCCGAGGTGATACTGACTGGCACTCCGTACAACCTGACAATCTGCCTGAGGTACATCTCTGCTAACTGAGCTGTCGACTGACCAATTCTGAATGGGAGAAAGTGAGCTACCTTCGTGAGCATGTCAACTATAACCCAAATAGCATCTCGACCAGCTGGGGACCTAGGCAATCCGGTCATAAAATCCATGGTCACATGCTCCCATTTCCATTCTGGAATCGGCAAGGGCTGAAGAAGTCCAGCGGGCCTCTGATGTTCAGCCTTAACTTGTTGGCAGACTAAACAACGAGAGACAAACCGGGCTATCTCCCTCTTCATGCCATTCCACAAAAAGTGCTGCCGGATATCTCGGTACATCTTCATACCACCAGGATGAATGGAGTACTGCGAACTGTGAGCCTCTGCCATGATTTTCTGTCTGATATCGCCACTGGACACACAAAGACGCTTACCATGCCTAAGTGTACCATCTTCATGACTACACAACTCTGGTCTTCGTCCTGCCTCACACTCTGCTCTGAGTCGCTGAAGCTTGGAATCTGCTAACTGCGCCATCCAGATCCTCTCGACTATGGTGGACTGAACTTGCATACTGGCCATCAATGCCACATTGGAAGGAAAAACAACTTCAATATGTTAGCCCAATGATTATATCATGTTTTTGAATATGGCTAATCAATTAAGTTTAACATAATACCATCACTAATATTCATGTAATCACTATCATGTTGCTACTTAAACTTAGCATTGTCCTAATCTTAGCATTGTCCTAAATGTTATATATCATATTGCTATGCTTGTATCATATTGGTTTGCTTGTCTAACATGTATTTATAGACATGCTGTAAGCATGATCAAACATGATCAAACCAGGACATATGCAATGGAGAATTATTGATGGGCCAAAGACGGCGTTATACAAGAAAATTTCTCTGAACTGCCTAACGACCTATCCGGGGCCTCGCATCGGGGGTTCGGGGACAGCGCCCCCCGTCAGGGGTTCGGGGGCGAAGCCCCCGAAAGGTATTCAGATTTCCAGATCTGTTTATCTTTGGACGACCGCCGTCAAGGAAAAAGACGTCTTCAAGTCTGCTCAAATATTTGAAGAAAGGCGTCATCAAAGGGCTTTTGGTTTTCCTATTTTATTAATGTATTTTTCCATATTTATTGAGTCTAGAAATACGATGTACACTGCATCGTACTGGCAAATAGGCTACCCAAGAAACGTTTTCAAAATACCCTTTCATTTTGAAAACAAGCTCACTTACAAAAGCCCAATCTACTTCCTAACTGCATGACTTTTCAAAAAGTCCAAAACCTAATTTGCAAAAACCCTGACAGAACTCCAACAGAACTCCAGAAGAATTCGGCCAGAGTTCGGCCCGAATTCGGCCAGAGTTCGGCCAGAGTTCGGTTAGTGAACGTTGCTTTTTGAACTTGGTCTTCCTGCAGTTACGGATCCCACCGAGATTTTCTCATAGAGTTCTGCCCGAATTCTGCCCGAATTCTGTCAGAATTCTGCCTTTGGAAAAACTATAAATAGAGAAGGATTTCGATCATTTCAACTCACTCATTCACTTTCATATCTTTTCTCTATAAGCCTACTACTTCTTCCAAAGTATTCTGAGCTATTCATTTTTAAATCCCAAGCCAGTTACAATCCTCTAGTCGATTTGCCAGTGCGGTACGATCTAGAAGTTTCAGAGTGGTTGTAATCGGAGGCTTGATTGAAGTTACACACTTCACAATTGAAGTTGGTCGAGTACTTCGGATCAAAGCTCGCGTTGTAGAAGTTGCAAGAACTTCGGATGAAAACTTGTGGTGATTTTCCATAGTGGATTCAACTGGAAGCTAGAGTTCTTCCGACTGGACTAGTCCTCAACAGAGGAAAACTAGTATACATCCTTGTGTTTGCGTTTGCTCTCTACTCTCTACTTTTCATTTACATATCTGTGATATATTATCTGTGATCTTGTTACTAAAATTTTTAAATAGTTTATTTCCGCTGCCTACTCTATTCACCCCCCCTCTAGAGTATTGCGCTTTACAACTCGTTCCTACAATCGGTCCTACACAATACCCATCTTCTGAAGATCTGCTAACAGCTCCGGTTGCGCAGTTAGGAAATAGACTCCGGCTCTCCTGATCAATGCATCTGCAACGACGTTGGCCTTCCCGGGATGATACTGCAAGTTGACATCATAATCCACAAGAAGCTCCAGCCATCTTCTCTGACGCAAGTTGACATCATAATCCACAAAAAGCTTCGTTTTTGGTCTTCTTTCGTTCTTTGCCATTTTTGTTTGTTTTTTATCGTTTTTTTTTCCTTTTTTGCCCTTTTTGTTAGTTTTTTGTGGTTTTGTTTGTTTTTTAACATTTTTGTTCATTTTTTGCCATTTTTTATTTTTTTTCGTTTTTTTGTCATTTTTGTTCGTTTTTTGTCGTTTTGTACCTTTTTGTTCATTTTTTGCCGCTTTTTTCGTTTTTGGCCTTTTTTGTCTTTTTGTTTGTTTTTTTATCGTTTTGTTCGTTTTCAGTCGTTTTTGTATGTTTTTGTTTGTTTTTGTCATTTTTGTTTGTTTTTTGCCGTTTTTGATCGTTTTGGTCCCTTTTCGATTTTTGGTCTTTTTTTCCATTCTTGGCCGTTTTTGGCCGCTTTTGGTCGTTTTTGGTCGTTTTTACACGTTTTTTAAGCTTTTTTGTCGATTTGGTACATTTTTTGTCGATTTTGCACATTTTTTTTATTATTTTTGCTTTATTTGCATGCCTTTTGCTGTTTTTGCACGCTTTTTTATCAATTTTTGTAAATTTTGTACGTTTTTAGTCGATTTTTTACGTTTTTGACCATTTTTCACCTTTTTATCATTTATTTTCCTTTTTTGGCCGTGTTGCATGTTTTTTAAATCCTTTTTGGTCGATTTTGCACATGTTTGCACATTTTATTTCGTTTTTGTCGTTTTTGCATATTTTTATCGTTTTTGGTCGATTTTTGCATATTTTGTTCATTTTTTGTCGATTTTGGACGTTTTTTTTCGTTTTTGACCGTTTTTGCGCATTTTTCGTTTTTGTCACTTTTGCACATTTTTTATCGTTTTTTGTCGATTTTACACATTTTTGGCCGTTTCTGTACATTATTTATCGATTTTTGTCGATTTTGTACGTTTTTTTACCACTTTCCACATTTTTCTCGTTTTTTGTTGCTTTTTGTTGTTTTTGCACGATTTTATCGTTTTTGGTCGATTTTACACGTTTTTGGTCAATTTTGTACCCTTTTTTTTTTTTTTATCTTTTTCCACTTTTTTGTCGTTTATGCTCATTTTTTCTTTTTGTTTGTTGTTTTGTCGTTTTTGTTCCTTTTTTTGTCGTTTTTGGTCTTTTTTGTAATTTTTTTAGTCTTTTTTGTCGTTTTTTGTTCGTTTTAATTCCCTCTTATTTTTTGTCTTTTTTTATTTTTGTTTTGTCATTTCTGGTCCTTTTTATCGTTTTGGATCATTTTGTTTGTTTTTTTTTTCTTTTTTTATCCTTTTTTGTCATTTTTAATTTTTTTTGTCATTTTTTGTCTTTTTTGTCGTTTTTTGTTTTTGTCGTTTTTCATTTTTTTTTATTTTTTGTTTTTTTTTGGTCAATTTTTTGTTTTGGTCATTTTCTTATCATTATTGGTCACTTTGATGGTTTTCACCTTTTTTGTCATTTTTGATTTTTTTGCCATTTTTCTATTTTTATCGCTTTTTTCGTTTTTGGTTTTTTTCCTGTTTTGTTCGTTTGTCATTTTTGGTATTTCTTTTATTTTTTTCGTTTTTGGTCTTTTTTTAGCAGAAAACAACCATTTTCCCCCTTTTTTATTATTATTTTTTCTTTTTTTTTCTTTTTTCTTTTTAAATTATGATCGACTTTTTTAATTTTATGTTGTATTTTAAAAAAAATATTAAATTAAAAATTCAATTACATTACATGGTAAACCAAACAGATGAATGCAATTAACATTATATTACATGGTTTGATTACATGTTTCAACCAAACATAATAATGTAATTGTAATTTCATTACATTACAAACTCAATTACGTTACAAAT
This sequence comes from Iris pallida, assembly GCA_029216955.1. Lineage (NCBI taxonomy): Eukaryota > Viridiplantae > Streptophyta > Magnoliopsida > Asparagales > Iridaceae > Iris > Iris pallida. The sequence goes on from JANAVB010020600.1 coordinate 9,969,453, forward strand.
TCAATTCCATTACGATTACGATTACATTATAATGAACCAAACGCAACCTTAGTCTTCCTAATAATAATACACTACTATTATTTTCTCTTTTCACGTAACATAAAATTCGTGTAACTTACGTACATATATACTAGTACAATAATAATTTCGGATCGGAGACGAGCACCACACTACGTACGGCCACTATTCGTCCAGAACCCACTCATGGTTTTTTCGGGCCAGCCCACGGACCAAAGACTGCGGGCCAGACCGGGTTGGGGCCGGTCCAGGACCGGCCCAGGCAAAATTGCGGTCCGGGCCAAGCCCGGCCCGATTTTGGACCCACCGACCCAGCCCGGCCCACTGGACCGGACCCAGGGAGGGCCGGTCCGGGCTGAACCGGTCCACGGGCCGGGCCGGGCCTAGGTCGGTTCGGGCCGGTTCAGGCCGGTTGAACCGGACCGGCCCAGTTTTTTCAATATATATATATTTTTTTACAGTTTTTTTTTTGTATTTTTTTCCTTTTTTTAAACATTTTTCTTTTGTATTTTAATTTTAAAAATTTGTAGCTTAATTTTAATTTAGGAATATGTTTTATTTTTGAAAAATTTTAATAAAAATTTGTAATACAAAAGTTTGTAATTTGAATAGCATAAGTTAAAAATGTTTATACAAATGTTTATACAAATGTTTATACAAATATATACAAAAATGTTTATAAAATGTTTATACAAAAATGTTTATAAAAAAATGTTTATAAAAATGTTTGTAATACAAATGTTTGTAAAAAAATGTTTATACAAAAATGTTTATAATTTGAATAGTTTGTAATACAAATGTTTATACAAAAATGTTTATACAAATATATACAAATGTTTATAAAAATTTATAAAAATTAAAAAAAAAATATTTCTCCCTCTTCCTTTATCCGGGCTTGGGACCGGCAAATGCTTGTTTGGCATAGGCGGAGTTAAAAAATATTTTTTTAATAAAAAATAGTTTTTGAAAGTATAAGTTAAAATTTGAATAGTATAAGTTAAAATTTAAAATTTGAATAGTATAAGTAAAAATAAAAAAATAGTTTTTGAAAGTATAAGTTAAAATTTAAAATTGAAATGTATAAGTTTAAATGTACATACCTTGCACCGTAGCCTCATTGTTGTTCGCCTTCATGCAATGAAAGCGATTCCAAATCCAGCTCGTGGATGTCATGATCTTCTTCATCTTTCTGGTTTTGTGTTCTTCTATCGGCATTCATCCAATCTTGTACGCACACGATTGCTTCCAAGATATCGGACTTCAAGCGGCTCCTCCTATCGCTCAACATCCTCGAACTTGCACTAAAACATGACTCCGATGCTACCGTCGACACCGGAACCATCAGTAGATCACGTACTATGTTAGAAAGAACGGGAAATCTCTTGTCGTGTCTCTTCCACCATTCTAAAATGGCGAAGTGATCTGGAGTCTCATCTTCGTCTTGATAAGAATTAAGGTAAGCAGACAACTCTTGAGTAGTGTGCATCCATTGTGCATCTATATAGTGTGCAGTAACACAAATATAAGCATAACTCCACTTAGTAGTCCAAATATCAGAAGTAATAGCCAACTTACTAACATTTTGAAAATCCGCTTTCAAAGCGGCTTTCTGCTCGTTAAAGAGACGAATAACCTCCTTTCGAGCTTGTTGTCTACTCACTTTAGTAAATGAGGGGTTTAGAGAAAGTGATACATAATCTCGTAAAGATTCGCTTTCACCCGTCGTGAAAGGAAGTTCGTCACGAATAATATATTTAGTTAATTCAGTTTTATGCCGAGCAGCTGAGTAAGTAAAGTTACCAATTGAAGAACCGGTGTCGCCGAAGCTTATTTGGGTTTGGGACGCTTGAAGTGTGTCCTTCCCGTAGCAAGTGTCGTAGTGTCTGGATATGGTCCCGGTACCACCGCCCTTCTTCCATGCGTACTGGTTGCAACATTTCTTGCATTGCGCCTTGTACGGTTTCGGTTCACCCTTGGCATCTAAAACAAACGAACCATCAGGATTTGTTTCAAAAATCAAAGTAAAATAATCCCAATACTTAGACCTTTTTGATCTTTTCAGGACGTTGGGTGGTACTAGCGACTTCCGGAGGAGATGGTTGGAACCCTTCCGGAATCGGATTAGTGGCTACTTGCTCAGGTGGAATTTCAGTACCGTCAAAAAAAGTACTAAAATATTGGTAAGTCTGTCCAGCAAGATCAGGTGGGTTTGAACCTTCACCAGCCATATATAAAATAAAATAAAGTAAACTACGCTAGAAGAAAGTAAGGGATTGAGAGGAAGATCGGAAAGCCGTAGAGCCGGAATGGAGTTGGGAGGGAGATCGGGAAGCCGTAGAGCACCAGAGCACCGGGAAGGGAAAGCCGTAGAACACCAGAACACCGGGGAGGAAAAGCAGTAGAACACCAGAGCACCGTAGAGAAATGTAGAGAATTTGTGAGGAATGAGTTGTGTTTGAAAAATGAAATTTTTGGCCTATTTATAGAAATTTTTCGGGGTTTTTTTTGGTAATTTTATGCAAAAAATGACCAAAATGCCCCTCCCAACGTTTTAATAACGGCTATATGGGAGGGACAATTTTGTAAAAGAACCCCCCCCCCCCCCCCCCCCCCCCCTCCAACGGTCAAGAAAGAAAAAAAAAATTCAAAGCCCAACGCCCAACGGTCGGCTGGATGGACCGGTCCGCGCGGGCCGGGCTTCGGGCCGGGCCTCCATTTAAAAAAAAAAAAAAAAAATTTGCGCGGGCCGGGCCGGGCCGGGCCGGGCTCGGGCTGGGGGGGGGGGGAGGCCCGACCCGACCCGTTCGGGAGTGGGGGGCCGGGCCGGTTCGGTCCAAAGACGGTCCGGGCCGGGCTTTAAGGGGGGCGGACCGGTCCGGGCCTGGGTCGGGCTCGGGCTCGGGCTCGGGCTCGGGCTAGACCGGTCCATTATACACCATGAGAACCCACCCATGCAGCCCCAGCACCCCTCAAACGTCAGCCTCCCCTCTGGCGCTATCCTCTCCAATAGAAAATTGCCATGTGTTGCCTCGATTCAACGTACGGTCCTCTTTCTTTGTCCGTGTAGCACTAATAATTTGATAAAATAAACAACCTAAACAAAGGAACACAAAATGTTGCAACAATTATCAAATAGGCTTGTGCACCATGGAACTCATCTTACAATGGAACCTACATTGTACACTACCAGTCCTTTTTTTTTATGCCTCAACACTTCACGATAACGAAGTTTATAAAATTAGTTATCATTTATATTATTTAATAATATTTATAATTATTTATTATTATTATTTTTTTAAAAAAATATTGACATATACATATATTATACCCGCAATTATTTGAAATATCTTTTAATCATGATTTTTCTAAATGACAAAAAATATCACTTTGTTCTATTAATTATATAGATATCTAACTTACACATCTCCTTTTGATGTGCTGCTTTTTATGTTTAGTTCACTGACTTCTTCTTCGATCTTCCTTTTTGACAATTTAACAAGTCCATTTTGTAAGATTACTAGTGGATAACCCGTGCCATAATGGCACAGACACGAATTCGGCCTTCTCGACGTAGGCGTGCAGGCACCGGACCAGCACCAGGGAGTTCCGGACGGAGACACGGCCTCCGAATCCGGCCTTCTCGACGTAGGAGTGCAGGCACCGGGCCAGCGCCAGGGACCCGAGCCCGGCGGAGGCGGACACGGCAAAGACCACGGTGGCGACGTTCGGGACGGCGTGGGGCCTCATGGAGGCGAAGACGCGTAGGGCCGTCGCGGGGCGTCCGAGGGCGGCAAGGCCGGAGACGGCGGCGGTCCAGATGATGACGTCCATGTGCGACATTCCGTCGAACACCCGCAGGACGTGGTCGGCGGAGCCGCGTCGGAAGTAGGCGGTGAGCAGGACGGTCTGCAGGAAGGGGTCGGGCCGGAATTTGAGGAGGAGGGCGTGTGCGTGGAGCGACCTGGTGGTGGCGGCGGCGGCGGTGTTGAGCAAGATAGAGAAGGTGTGAGAGTCGGGAGGGACGCAGCGACGGAGCATTTGGGAGTAGATGGAGAGTGGTTCAGCGGAGATGGCGATGGCGGTGTTGAAGGAGAAGGGGTTGGGATTGGTCATGGCGAAGAAGAGGGAGGCGGCGAAGGGGTTGCGGAAGAGGCCGGCGACGATGGAGCGGAGGGAGGGGCGGTGCAAGAGGAGCTTGAGGCGGAGGTGCCGTTGGAACAACTGGTTGCTCCGCGCCCAATATGGAACCTCCTCCTCCCTTATAGAGAGTGGGACAATTTAGTCATTTCATCATCGTTGAACCAAAGCACATGGGTCGGACCAAAAACCCACTGTGCTTTATATTATAGATATAGAATTGTTTGTTATATAATGTCTTATATTTTCTTAGATCTTTAGTTTGAGTCTGAAACAAATGGTATGTTAAGAGACGGTTCCATAAATATAAACTGAATGGACTAGCCTGGATTAGAATGAGCTAACTCCTAAAAAAAAATCATAAGAAAAAAAAGAAAAAAGAAAAAATTGAGGTGGGCTAGAGCTCACCCCAAACCATACCTGGATTTGTCCCTGGGTATGTCTGAACAAAATTCCATCTTGATGACGAGTGGTTTGGCTGCCATCGTACTTTGTCACAATCATTTTGTATATATGTAACAAATGCTGAAAAAAATTAGGATAAACATTACAACTTTTGTCAATACTGTCACCGAACTTGAGTGACTCTTGTGGTTACCGAGGAAGGTATAAGACCATAGCTAGGTGGCAGAAGATAAGTGGATCAAACCACTAGGACGTATTTTTCCTTTCATTTATATAGTGGTGAGAGTTGGGAGACAGTAAATACAATACAGCATGCACAAAGTCTCATGCGTATCACCAGACATCTAAAAAAATACACTACGGCCTCCTTTTGTTTACGAAAAGGAAAGAAAAGAAAATCAATTCTTAATTTGCTCTTTCATTTTCTTTTAAAAATTATAAATTTTATTAACTTTTTTTTAAAAGAAATACTTGGGTGTATGAAAAAAATAATAATAATAAAATAATTTGGTGTACGAAAAAAAAAATCCTTTTTTTTTCTTTGTAATTTTTTTTCTCCTTTTTTCCTTTGCATAAAAAGAAGAAGTTTATTTTCCAAAATCATGATTCCACAATTCATACTATGTGACCTAAATGTTGTTGTGGGTGGGTGCGTGGGTGTGCCCACAAGTGGGGGAGGAGAGACTAGAGAGATGGGGGGAGTGAGTGTGTTTATTTCCTTGTGGTCCCTTGCACGTCAAGAAAACCTCCCCCACGTTTTGTGAAACACTGTCCACGAGCTATTTCCGGATCAGAGAATCAAAAGGAACAAAAGCCGGATTTCTGAACTCACCCCCTCTCTCTGAACATATCTTCAGATTTGTCATAAATATGATTCGGATAACTCTCGCTTTCCAACTGTTAACAAAAATAGTAAAAAATAAATTAAAAAAATTAAACCGGTCGATCCTGACCGAACCGAATCTTTGTCTGAACGTAAAAAACAAATTGACACACTTTTCTCATGTTAGAGTGTTAAAGATGTGTGTGTTTGTTGCTGTTTTCACCATTGAAGTTTTAATGCGGACGGACCAGCACGTGCATGTTTGGTCCGGTCCGGTCTCGTTCCGGCCGTGTCGGTCACGTGGGTCCTGCAGGTTCTTTATAGCAAAATGTTTGGCATCTCTCTTAGAATTTAGGCTTATTTGTAACCTTGATAAATTATTTGTGGTGTTAAATCTGACTGTCAAAAGACAAAACACCCCTTTCACAAATCAAAAAATAACCCCAAAAAAAGATATTTTAATAAATACTCTCTATTCAAAATATAGAAACTAGTATATGCCTCCACTTTTTATAAACTAGCAAATATCTGCATTCCTTTATATAGAATAAATAAAACTATAAAATATACCCCCACTATGTAAACAAAATTTTAGTTGATTTACAAAGGAATATAAATATTTGCTAGTTTTTTTTTTAATAGTGAGGGTATGTACTAGTTTTTATATTTTGAATGGGGATATCTGATAAATTATCCAAAAAAATCTCTAACCTTACTCAGTTGCCTCTTGTCGACATTTTTTTTAATTTATTCTATAGTTTCTCTTTCTTTCTTTTTACAAAAAATGAAATAATAACGACTAATAAGAATAAAACGGTCTTAAAAAGGTTAAACTAATACTAGGTATAAGTTGTTAACGAAATTGTACTTTAGAATATTTAGCTGATAAAAAAAAAGATATTTTGTTCCAAAAAAAAAAAAAATTTAAAATATTTTGGTTGCAAATAAGATTAGAATATATTTTTCATACGTTTTAAACAAACGAATTGGTAACCTGGCAGTCACTGATAATACCATTGAGTTTTAAAATTAAAGACACACCGACTCCATCCTACTCTTTGTCTCGCTTGGCTAGTGGGAAGGAAAGGAAATGAAAACAAATTAAATTTTTGTTGTTTTTTTTCTTAAAATATTATAACTTTTATCCAACTATTCTTTTCAATGTCTGGAGGACGGAAAAAAAAGAAGAAGGTGAGAATTTCCTATAGGAAAAGTAAATTCTTGGTTGGATGACGAACTAATTTCCCTCTTATTTTTTCAACTTATCGAAATTATTTATCTTTTTTCATACTTTCTTTTTGACATCCAGACAGAGAAAATAATAATTTTTTTTTCCAATCTCATAATTCCGACCAAACTATACAGTGATACTAACAGTGACTCGTAAGAAAAATAGATAAGTGAAAATCATTTTTGTTAATTTTATTTAATTTTTCTCTTCTTTTTTTCCAAAGAACGACAGGCGTTTGCAATCAGCAAATGACGATGACAAAGGGAGGAGGAATTAAATGGTGTTCGAGTTGGTAAGTTGAAGGGGTTATAAGATGAGTGTGTTTAGTAGTTTTTTTTTTTTTAATAAGTTCACAACGTCTAAGATTAAATTAAAGCCAAACATGTCTACTGTCTAATTCAATTATAACGTAACGTTGTAATGTTAAATTAGCTAAATTATTCTAATAAGTTGACAAGTCAAAAATTAGAATACCTGACAATACAAATTTAAATTATATTTTTATATAATAAGATATGTCTTTTAAATTGTTTCGATATATTTTAAAATTTACGAAAAATGTTTTTAAACAAGTAGTTTATAAAAGTATGACATCACAATGGAGTAGGAGAAAGTTAGAAATAAAAAACATACCAATTTTATAGTTGAAAATGCCGTTAGAATAATTTAGCTTATCATGTTTTAGTCTCAAATTATGGAAATTCCGTAACTATTAACATTCTTAAAGATTGAACACAGAGGCTTGTTGGCCGCCATAAGAACCCCAACGAAAATTTACAAAATTTGAGGAGTTTGCTTGAAAAATAAAAAGATGTGAGTACTAATTATGGTAAACGGAGAGATTTTAGACGTTCTGCTTCCAAACTATCATATTGAACAGAAACATGCAAGTCTATAGTTTTTAAAAATGATATCAACAGCAAAAATAAAAGACTCAATGAGTAAATTATTGCACATAAAACAAACATAACCCCATTTTAGCAAAATACAAAAAATAATAACCAATAGTTAGAGGGATTTAAAATATAAAAGAAATAAGACCATAGTGATATGTGTAGTGTCCCGTCTCTACATCGTGCCCCGTTTCCGTCCACGGGGTGCGCGAGAAAGAAACACTGTCGCTACCGATTCAGTTGGGACCGATAGATCGGGATCGGTTTAATCGGTCAAACGGGAACGATTGAATTAAAATTATTTTCTCGTTATGGAAAGGCTTCTTCGGAATCAAGTCCTATATTCAGCGGGTTGCGCCTCAAGGATTGGCTCTGCGGCTGAGTCGGGAGAGACCTCCCGTTGTTCTGCTTTTCATGCCATACTTGCTTTGGCTTTGGCTTTGATTTTCGTGAATGCGTTTTCGTGAATGTTTTCGATGGTTTTCATGTCTTGCATTTTCGAACTTCGTATTCGTATCGAACACCTTGAATAGTGCAGTGTTCTAATCAGTTGCTTATGCGATTGCAGGTGATCGCGTAGGCGACGTCTAAGCGCAGCCAACCAGTCCCTCGCCTGAAGCAAAGACTAGGTGATTGGCTGACCTTCTTCGCCTCGACCCTCTGTTTCAGAATCAAATATGAAACACAAAATAATGCTTGTCTCTATAGTATATAATCAATGAAATCATGACACAATTCTTCACGAAACACTTGCTATCAAACTATTTTACATGAAAAACTGATGCCTGCTTTCTTATGCCATATTTATTTAGCCTATGCAAACCAAAGGATGAATAGATTAACGTTTAGCGCAACGATACAGCTAAAGTACATAAATGACTAAGTTCAAAGAAAGGGTCAGTTTCATACCAAAAGAGAAAGTTAAAGGTTCTAGTAAAAAGAGAATATTTTATGAATATGTAAAAACGGTCATTGGACAACTTATGCATAGGTCGTAGTTTCCTCGAACGGTTATCTAGGCCAAGGAACCGATTCGTTCCGGAATGAACGAGTATAGCAAGCGCCAGCAATGAATCGACGCGGGTGATTCAGGAACTTTCGTATATGGCTCGCTACCCGCCGCGAAAGGGTCACCGTCTAACCCAGCAATAGTTCGTGATGGCTTGACGTTGCCAGTGACCTTCATACCCCTTTCACTGCTTGAACTAACGCACGTGACACGGGATGATTATGATAACTGCTCAATGTATACAATTTTATATGCTTGCCCCAAAACATGTTAACATGCAAATCAATCAGGATGGTTAGAAAGATCACCGAATAGCTAACATATTTTTTAAAACTGCTTTTATATTTTTTAAAACTGCTTGAACCAAATACAGAGCTTGGATTTAATTAGCCACTCGCCTGTACATGTGATCGTACTGACCCTCGCTCTTTGCAAGTGATAGAAATCAAGGAGAACGCGCCAACTGACTAAGGCGACGTACGTGTTTTGAAGCTTCGACCGCGCGTCGAAGACTTCCGTCGAATCAACTTTTGAAGACTATAAGCAAATCCAAGAAACATGTCTCGACATCCCTCGCATCCAGGTGACTGGAATACTTTTGTTGTAAATGAGGGATATATGTATGGAACGACTATCTCATCGGCACTCATTTTGAAATCGATTCATGTTGTAAAGCTCGCGTGGCACGATTGTAATAGAGTCTGTAAATGATGTATATTATCAATAAAATACAAAATTTCCCTGTCTCAATGTGTTTTTTCAATTTTTCTATGCTCTCTCTTAGATGATGTGTTTCAGATTACCTTATGACTATGCCTTATGCGATTGCAACCTAGGTTCACACGGCATCACGCCTGGGGGACGACTATTGATTTTTCGAAATCGGGGCATGACATTATGGTATCAGAGCACGACTTTACGTCATTGGCCTTTAGTCTCGAGTCTCTAGTCTCGAACCGTTGACCTCGTGTCGATGAGATGAGTTGTTCCATACGCTGAACCCAGGACATTTTCTGAAACTAACGAGAGTTGCCTTTCTTTTTCCTGCAATTGCGGGACCTCGGACAGAGGACGAGGCGAGCGCTTCAAGCGGCTCGAGTAGTTCTGGGCCCAAAATTTTGTCAACCCAACGGGGAGGACGCCTACCGTAGCCGAACCTTCCGGCGACCCGATGCAACGGATGCTGCAAATGCTCGAAATACAGCAAAGGCAGGCCGAGGCCAGCCAGCGCCAAAATAAGCTCCATCGACAGCAGACGGAGGCTCGTCAGACCCAGTTTGAGAATCGATTCGAAGCTCAATTCAAGTTGCACCAGCAGCAGCTGAATACACTTCAACAAATAGTCCAGTCAGTCGTGGCCAATAATAATTCAACGATGACGCCTGCCGTGATCGAGCATGCGGTTCGATCCAATGAAGGTGAACCGGAGGTACCAGTGCTATCACCTGCAGCACCGAGAAGTTCTAACTTTGACGTGTCAAAATTCACAAAAAGCTGTCGTACTTCCTTCAACGGTACAGAAGATCCCTCCTTGGCGATCGACTGGTTCGAGGACCTGGAAGACAAATTTGAACTTCTGGGTGTCGAAGAATGAAAGAAAGTCGTATGTGCTCAACTCCTACTTTGAATGAACGCGTAGGTGGATCGTACAGAAGCGGACAATTCGACGTGAAGACGAGACGTCGGCGATCTCATAGGCTACATTCAGAAAAGCGTTCAAGATTGAATATCTTTCTGCAGCCGTGCGACAGGAAAAAAAAATGAATTCATGCAGTTGAAGCAAAAAAATATGACGGTACGACAGTACGCGAAAGAATTCAACAAATTGGCCAAACTTGCTGGAGTGTACCTGCCTAGAATTGTAAGTCGCACTCGACGATTCAAAGTGGGTCTGCGTCCCTCTATCGTTGTCCATGTTTTGGTGCCTGAATACGAGATTATGGGCGAGTCACTCAAACATGCCCTCCGTCTGGAGCCTCAGTATCCTCCTGCCACTACTGGCGCTGTTCACTTTAATAACAAACGTCATAGTAATATAGGAGGTAACAATGCGCATAAGCATCCAAACCACGGCAACGGAGGTGGCAACCAGGAGAGGAACTGAGTAGTTTACAATTATTGCCAAAAGGTGGGACACGTGGCTAACGAATGCTTAATAAAAATTGGAGCATGCTTCGGGTGCGGTCGAGTACGGCATGTCGCACGTAACTGCCCTGAAGGTGGGTCGAACCGACGCCCCAGACAACACCAACAGAACCGAGGCCAAGAACCTCAGGCTCCACAGATCGTGCAACAAAATGGCCAAGACCGTCGTCCTAATGCCCAAGGCCGTATCTATGCCATGACCCGGGACGAAGCGTTCGCATATGACACAGTCGTGACAGGTATACTGCATTTCAATAATAAACCTGCTCGTATACTATTTGATTCAGGTGCCACGTATAGCTTTATATCGGCAAATTTTGTCGCCGAACACAAATTCCATGTGACACTGTTAGGCCTTAATCTTAGCGTCAACATTCCGTCGGGCACGTCACTTCTTGCAAACTTAGCCTGCGGAGACAGAATCATCTGTATAGGCTGGCAAAAGATGGATCTCGATACGATACTCCTAGACATTAAGAACTACAATATCATTCTGGGAATGGATTGGCTCGGTCCGTGCAATGAAACCATCGACTGTGCCAAAAAGTCGGTCACCTTTCGTAAACCTGGATTGCCTGAATTCTGCTATTTGTGTGGTGAGGCATTGCCGACCTGCATTGTGATCTCGGCAATATCGGCTCGAAGGATGCTGCATTACGGGTGTGAAGGCTATTTAGCGTCTGTTTGAGACATGAGACATGTAGCTCCCCTTCCCGAAAATTATAAAATATTTTTACAATTTATCCATTTTATTTAAATGGTGATTTTTAGACTGTACATAGAGGGTCTATACATCATTATAGATTTAATTGCTTTTTGATTATCATTATTTATTATTAAGTAATTGAAGGCTCTTGTTGATCCCATAGTCTTCTACGGCGCCAATAGTTATTGATCTCTTATGATATGCTTGAAGGCTCTTGTTGAATAAATTAGGCTGTTGTTTGTCTTATAGTTATTAATATATGATGTTATTTCTTTATTTTAGTTATATATATTAATATTGATATATCGAGATTGGTAATATATATATATATATATATATATATATATATATATATATATATATATATATTAATATTGATATGTTACGTATAGAAATAAATGTGTGTATGGGTATTTATATAAGATATATATGTGCATATGGGTGTTGGTATATAAGACATATGGGTGCTTATTAAATAATTGTATATATATATACTCTTATTATTTAATATAAAATAAAGTATATACATATGTAGATATATGAGTATATACGTATAAACGTGTATATACAAATATATTACACTTGGGTGTATGCAAAGAAGTATATAAGATATATGTGTGTTCGTGTATATATAAATATATTTGTATGTATACATATAGGTATAGATATATAAATATTTATATAATTGAACTTATCACAAGCCTTAGTTTGATAAAGTGTAAAGTCATGAAATCCACAAAAGTTCCATGACAGGTTGACATACACATATGCTTTGATACCAAATTATTTGTAAGTAAGAAAAAGGAATTTGCAATCCCGAGCCCAATCCAGAGCTTAACCCCGCTCAAGCCCATCCCAGGCCGAACAAGTATTCCCCTCGGCCCAAAGACCCGACCCCCCTTGCTCTGTTCGGCTGAATCGAATAACCATATAACTGAGGGAGAGAACAAGAGAATCCCACGTAAACCCTAACTCTCCAACAGACCGCCACCACCATTCTGCGTGCATGGGATGCCTAACCGCGCGTGCCACCGCCGTGCACCGCCGACGCAGGCCGCCGCCGGACCAGCGCGCGCGCGGCAGGCAGGAAGCAACAGCAGTGGGAATCGGGTTCTTATCGCACTTCGCGAGATGTTTTCTTCCTCCATGATTCATCGTTTTGCGAACCGATTACACAGGTAATACGACAACCTATACAACTATAATTTCCATCAATTGGTTCGATTTTAGATGACCTATATTGCCCGGAAAATCGAACCCAAGTTCGACGAAAAACTGTCAAAATAGGACAGTAAAACCAGTCCAAGGACTCTAGTTCACGGACAGTTTTCTCCCAATCCATGCACGATTTTGAGATTCTATTTAAAGACAGTTTTAGACAACCTATACGAGTTCGAAACCTCTCTTTTACTTTTATTTTTCATCAATTAAATCCATGTTAAAACCGTTTCAAAGTTTGACAAAAACCTGTTTTGAATAATAGAAAAATTCAATAAAATCCTTCCACACGACGTGCGTTATGCCATTCTGGGCGACGTGGTCGCGAACCAAAAGCATCGAAAGGTGCGTAATGGCTTCGTGGTCGTGTGAGCTTTGACGGAATTCAAATTGGTCGCGTGTGCGCGACGAATTTGATGCGTATCCGTCAGAATCGTCCCGTATCCGTGCAATACAAATTCTGTCATAACTTTGTGTGCGCTTGTCAGATCGAGACGAAACTTGCGCCAGCAGGACCGTATCATTTTTTTGGTCCTGTCTGCCAAGTTTGGTCTAATTCTGAGACAGTTGAATCGGACAACTTTTTGCGGGCCCCACGGTTCCACTCAACGGGCAATTTTGTGCACGGCCCGCCGGAATCCAACTCTGGATATACGGTTGGGTTCCTATCGGAAAACCGGATCTGTTGACATGTAGTTTTATGACTTTAGAGACCATTGACTTTGGCACACTTTTCGGTGCAAAGCGGGTCCAACGGCGGACACCGTTTTTGCCCGAAATTACCGTTTTGCCCCTGTGTCCAGAATTGGGCTTAAGGACAGGCAATCCTAGCTAATTTGACTATTCTGAGAACGTTAGAAATATTTATTTCAGCATATGGAGACTTCTGCATGTGTTGACTGATTGTGGCTCATTGAGTGGTATGGTATTATTGGTTTCTCCAGCTAAGGATCTCAGGCAAGTGCACTTTCTGATTGCTCATAATAGTCTTTTCATTTCATGTCTATACATATATCTTGCTGCTTGTTGACACGCTCGTCACACGGAGTAGTCGGAAGGGAAAATATCTTAGTAGACATGTGGACTACCCAGAACTATCCCATGATGTCTATTCGTGAACAATAGCACCTGTACACGACACGTGCAGGTGCCGAATTTACTCCCTAGCCGTTCACATGTCGAAACAGATATTTCACACCACCTATATAGATGTCTTTTATTAGTTTTTCCTTGTTCTCTTCTCTATCGTGCTATGTCATCAGTTATCTACCAGTTTTTATCTCTCATATGTTATTTCCATGTCTTGTTAATTCTATTGTGTTTTCGCATTGTCGTCGGTTTATGTACTTGTTCCATTTTTGACTGAAAACTAACATTTTTCAGGTTTAGCCGCGATCACTCTTAGCACTGGAAAGACAAGGGTATGCTGAGGCCGACCTAGATAGTGGAACTAGTTGTCATTTTCATTAATTGTGAAAACATTATATTTTTTTTAAATATAAATTTTGTAAATATTGTAATAAATTTAGAAATGTGAATGAGCAGCAAATATTTTATTTTGAGCATTTATTTCTTGTGGACTTGACAGCGTTCTACCGCCGACTCTGCGGCGTAGGCTGGCTTGGACACGTTTCGTATCCGAAAAAGCGGGTGCGGGTCGTGACAAGTTTTTGTGGTGGCCCATGCAGGTCAGTTTTCGTAAAATATTGTGAACTCGTGATGGTACATTAGTCGTACTATTGTGAGCCTGCGAATAGGAAATGCTCATTCACAAACTAGGATTAAAATGATTTAGGAGAATAACTAGGACTAGGAGTCCCTTGTTCAAATTGACCGTTGGGTAGTTAAGGTATTAGATAGGCCATGCAATTTAGATAGCTTGCTAGATCCCTATAGGTACACTATTACTTTTGATATGACAATGTGATTCAATGTGAATATACTATTCACTTTGTATGTTAGACTTGCCTAGAATTAAGGCGTTAATTTTGATAAACTATTTAATTTTCTTTTACGGTATTAGATATAAATCTTATATCATAAATTAAAATTGCCTATTTTAAATTCTATTTTGTTGTAAGGAACTAGTTTATAATTTCTGATTCTGTTAATCGTGTACGAATCTCGAGTTAGATTGTGATTCTCACAAAACTCAAACTACTTATTTTCTCCTTTCAAAAATCTCGCATATTTATATTTTGACTATCTTGACCAACGCTGCTATTACAGCCTAGTTTTTGTAAGCTTACTCTTTTATCGAGCTTGATTCGAGACATATGTTTATTGGGGACGCCCGCTAACATATTGTCTAATCAGAATCATTATATTACGGTCTAATCAACCATGATGCAATTGGTTCGCTCTTCATCTAATTACCCTATGTGGATTGAGATGTAGATGCCTCTAGGATCCCATCCACGACTGCTTTGACAATTTCTCTTGAATTATACATTCGCCTTTGAATCACGTAATCGTATTCAGTGACATCTCCCTTGAACTCTTTATTATTTTTGTCTTTCACTGATTAGAAAGACGAAAGCTCGTAATTGATAGATAGATAGATACAGAGTATTCTCCATGGCTATGATAGTTGTATACACAAGGGTAACTACCATCGGCCAGCCAGGTGACTAGAACCTTGCCTTAAGTTACTCGTTCTTTCTGCGACCATAAACCTACTATCCTAATCTTCTAGTCATTGGAGTCCGAGAATTATTAGGATCTTTCCCTTGACCAAATGCCAACCTAGGAGACTGCCTACCCTCAAGAGACCAAATATTGTAAGCCTCCTAAAATTTTAGGATATACCAGGACTACCGAGTGATTAGAATAATTTCCATTAGCATGATAATTAGTGCCCCATGGACTCCCACTTTCCATTTAGATCACTTTGTGTTCCTGACCGTGCCATTAATATTCGGAGCACAAGACCAGCTGTTACCTTCCAACAAATTTCATATACAAGATCTAGACGAGTCCACCTTCATCTAAGTATAGCATGTCCCACTCAAATCCGTCCCCTTGCACTCTATTTTTATAGTACGATTTTCATGTCTAAAAGGACTCGCTACAACCCTTACCATAGTACCGGTATACTTTCCGACTTCCATTAGAGCCTCAACCTTGACTAAATTCATTCGACCCAATATATGGTTGTGATCTACTCGAAGCCCACTACGCACGTACCATGAGTGTGCCACTCAATTGAGGCCTCATGTGCTACTTAAACACAAAAGTCACTGAAGGCGCATTTTGGACCTTAGGAACCTAGCTAACCAACCTGACTAGCTACTAGCACAACCACTTGAGAGGAATCCTATTCTAGGTTACCCTAACCTAGTAGACATAGTTTTATCCTGGGAATCTTGTTCAGTCCATACAGATTGAGATCCAAGGTTCACCCAACCAGCGAGTGATATCCAAATAGGAAACCCATTAAGGCCCAGTAAAACCCATCCAGGCATACTCCCATATTTGGACTATAAAACTGAACTATTTGAATTAGGTCCATGTACCTATTAGGTAGTTCCCACCTCTTAGAATGAGAAGTCATTCATAACCCGTAGTCCATCTACCGGGAAGTCGAAATACAATCTTATGTTTCATTTATACCCTTGCTCGTGTGTTTAAATAACCACGGAAAAGATCACAACCTTGATTTCTCAAATTTCGTTCTATTGTGAAACCTTGTTTAAAATTTTGAGAACGAAATTTCTGTATTGCATGGATTGCAGGCCCTCTAAGAGCGAAGGGTTCTTCGATGTAGCAAGTGACTGGACTAGAGAAGCCCAATCTAGCGAATAAGACTATAGGTTCATATATACTCTTTCTATCTGTATTATTGTATATTCTCTACCGCTCTTTAAACTTCATAGTTGCTCTTGATTGTTCTTCCTTATTTTCCTGTCCCTTCTATTGCAGAGAAACGAAGGTCATACTTATTAGAATTCACCAATATTTTTAGCTACTCGTGTAAATGGGTTCCTTGCTAAAATTTTGGATTGCTTGATAGGTAGGAGAGGATTATAGATACCACATGCAGTAGATATCTGTTGCTAGGATTGTTAGCAACCAGTAAAAAGATTTTAAGATTTTAGTTTTGAGGAGTAGTGTGACCAAAGGTGGGTCATAGTTCTCAAGGATTTATAGTTACAAAATGGCTAGGAGGGGGATATAAAAGATTTTGAGGAATTAAATTGAGGAGATTAAGGTTAGGGTAGACTTTCTTTTGAATTTTAAGAAATAGTTATGATATAGAATTTCGAGGACGAAATTATTTTAAAGTGGATGGATTTGTAGCTCCCCTTCCCGAAAATTATAAAATATTTTTACAATTTATCCATTTTATTTAAATGGTGATTTTTAGACTGTACATAGAGGGTCTATACATCATTATAGATTTAATTGCTTTTTGATTATCATTATTTATTATTAAGTAATTGAAGGCTCTTGTTGATCCCATAGTCTTCTACGGCGCCAATAGTTATTGATCTCTTATGATATGCTTGAAGGCTCTTGTTGAATAAATTAGGCTGCTGTTTGTCTTATAGTTATTAATATATGATGTTATTTCTTTATTTTAGTTATATATATTAATATTGATATATCGAGATTGGTAAAATATATATATTAATATTGATATGTTACGTATAGAAATAAATGTGTGTATGGGTATTTATATAAGATATATATGTGCATATGGGTGTAGGTATATAAGACATATGGGTGCTTATTAAATAATTGTATATATTTTATTTTTATTTTTTATATACTCTTATTATTTAATATAAAATAAAGTATATACATATGTAGATATATGAGTATATACGTATAAACGTGTATATACAAATATATTACACTTGGGTGTATGCAAAGAAGTATATAAGATATATGTGTGTTCGTGTATATATAAATATATTTGTATGTATATACATATAGGTATAGATATATAAATATTTATATAATTGAACTTATCACAAGCCTTAGTTTGATAAAGTGTAAAGTCTTGAAATCCACATAAGTTCCATGACAGGTTGACATACACATAAGCTTTGATACCAAATTATTTGTAAGTAAGAAAAAGGAATTTGCAATCCCGAGCCCAATCCAGAGCTTAACCCCGCTCAAGCCCATCCCAGGCCGAACAATTATTCCCCTCGGCCCAAAGACCCGACCCCCCTTGCTCTGTTCGGCTGAACCGAATAACCATATAACTGAGGGAGAGAACAAGAGAATCCCACGTAAACCCTAACTCTATAACAGACCGCCACCACCATTCTGCGTGTATGGGATCCCTAACCGCGCGCGCCACCGCCGTCGCAGGCCGCCGCCGGACCAGCGCGCACGCGCGGCAGGCAGGAAGCAAGAGCAGTGGGAATCGGGTTCTTATCTCACTTCCCGAGATGTTTTCTTCCTCCATGATTCATCGTTTTACGAACCAATTGTACAGGTAATACGACAACCTATACAACTATAATTTCCATCAATTGGTTCGATTTTAGATGACCTATATTGCCCGGAAAATCGAACCCAAGTTCGACGAAAAACTATCGAAACAGGACAGTAAAACCAGTCCAAGGACTCTAGTTCACGGACAGTAAAACCAGTCCAAGGACTCTAGTTTCGCGAAGATCGCATCGCCTCTGACTCACCTCACCCAGAAAGGAGTCGCTTTTGAATGGTCAGACGACTGTGAAGCTTCTTTCCAGGTGTTAAGGCAACGGCTTATCTCGGCCCCGATACTCATACTTCCAGAATTGACTAAGGGATTCCAGATCTTCAGCAATACGTCCAGCCAGGGTTTGGGGTGTGTGCTAATGCAACGGAATAAGGTGATATCATTTCCTTCCCGATAGCTAAAGCCGCACAAGAAGAACTATCTCACCAATAACCTAGTGTTAGTGGCAATTGTATTCGCGTTAAAATTATGACGTCACTATCTTTACGGCATGGCATGCACGAACTATACGGATCACAAGAGCCTCAAGTATCTATTCACGCAGAAGGATCTGAACTTGCGACAAAGGTGCTGGCTTGAACTGATCAAAGATTACGACTTGACTATTGACTATACGTCGGGCAAAGAAAATGTTATGGCGGACGCTCTGAGTCGTAAGTATATTGCCTCTATATCCATCGACCGTAGATTGCTACACGACTTATAAGAGATGGGCATCGACATCTGGGTTCGATTCAGGGATATGCAGTTGGCGCAGTTGCAGTAAGAGTCGAGCTTGCGAGAAAAGATCAAGACCGCTCAAAAGGATGATCCGTACCTGAAGAAAGTGTGAGGGCAAATTTCAACGGATAGTACGAACGAATTTACGGTAGATGAAACCGGCGTGCTTCGATTGAAGGGTAGGCTATGCGTTCGGAACGATTCGGAACTTAAAAAGGAGATATTGACGGAGACGCACTATGCAAAATATACCTTGCATCCTAGCAGCACAAAGATGTACAAGGACCTCTGTATGACCTTCTGGTGGCACAAAATGAAGAAAGATATGGCGTTCTTCGTGTCGCAATGCATGGCCTGTCAGCAGGTGAAAGCTGAGCATCAGAGACCGAACGAAAAGATACAGAACCTTGCCATTCCAGAATGGAAATGGGATCATGCCACTATGGACTTTGTTGTTGGCCTGCCGAAGATGCTGTAGGGAAATGATGTTATCTGGGTCATCGTTGATCGACTAACCAAGTCAGCGCACTTCATTGCCAATAAAGTTACTTGGTGCGTTGATCACTACCAGAATAAGTCGTTCTAGCGACGCCTAAAGACGTCGCTAAAACGACATTTTTCGTCGCTAAAAATATTGAGCGACGAAATTACCGATGTTTTGGACTGGTCGCGGGAATGTAAGTCGCTGATCTTCTAAACGTCGCCAAACGTCGTAATTACCGACGTGCACCGACGTATTTATACGTCGGTCTATTACCGACGTCTACCGTCGTGTCGTCGGTGGATTAGCGACGTATTACTTCGTGTCGCTATGCGTCGGTAAATTTAGCGACGAAGTACCGTCGAGTCGTCGGTGGTTTAGTGACATGTTCGAAGTCGCTAAACGTCGGTAAATCCTGGGAATTTCTGGGATGATTACCGACGTGCACCGACGTTTTACCGACGTTCTCCGACATATATTGACGTCGCTAAACGTCGGTACCCTGGGAATTCCTGGGATAATTACCGACGTGCACCGACGTTTACCGACGCAAGCTTACGTCGGAGGACGTCGGTAAACGTCGGTAAACGTCGCTAAATCTGCAAAAAAAAAAATACAGAATGTCCATTTCTCCCTGCAGTTTAAAAAACTAACCATTTCTCACTGTAGAATAGGATCCAAACAATCACAGAATGTCCATTTCTCACTGTACACAGGTTTCAGTCCCTATAACCAAGTCTACAACAATCACACAATGTCCAGTTCTCAGAATGTCCATTTCTTACTGTACACAGATTTTAGTCCCTATAAGCAAGTCTACAACAATATCACTTCACAATACGAAGCATTGTCGACTACTTTCCGACGATACTAATCTGAAATGGTATATAATAATCCAACACGGCCGATACCTATCGGATATGACCGATACCAAATCGATAAGGCCAATATGAATCCTAGCTATACGGCCGATACATATCGGATAGGACGATACCAATTCGCTAAGACCAATACCAACCGATACGGCCCATACCAAAACGATAGATCGATACTAATCCGATACGGTCAATACTTATAAGTGCCTACGGTCCAGGAGGTTGATCCGCTAGTACATCCATGTACGATCAACGAAGTAACGATCAATTTCAATTTGGATATGAAAATCTGTATCGTAAGACAAACTAAACATAATCAGTTCTATTTCACATGCTTAATTGCCAAGTATGGGAACGAATGGCTCAGAACACAACCCAAAATTCATTCTAGCATAAATTAGTGTGAATCATCTATGTTCTGTACATATGGTGTAGTATATGTTCTTATCGTATCTAGTATCTGAAGGATATAACAGAATCAAGATGAACTCACATAATGTAATACTAAGACATCATCTACTACTATATAAGATATAGTGATAGGTTGTCGTATCATCATTGCCGAGGGATGAGGGTCGGAGGACGTCGGTAAACATCGGTAAACGTCGCTAAATCTGCAAAAAATAAAAATAAAATACATAATGCCCATTTCTCCCTGCAGTTTAAAAAGATAACCATTTCTCACTGTAGAATAGGATCCAAACAATCACAGAATGTTCATTTCTCACTGTACACAGGTTTCAGTCCCTATAACCAAGTCTACAACAATCACACAAAATATGGGAACGAATGGCTCAGAACACAACCCAAAATTCATTCTAGCATACATTAGTGTGAATCATCTATGTTCTGTACATATGGTATAGTATATGTTCTTATCGTATCTAGTATCTGAAGAATGTAACAGAATCAAGATGAACTCACATAATGTAATACTAAGACATCATCTACTACTATATAAGATACAGTGATAGGTTGTCGTATCATCATTGCCGAGGGATGAGGGTCGGAGGACAAATACCGCTCGAGTGAGCCGAAGACATGCAGCCACTTCCCTCCCTCCATTCATCCTCTCCCTCTCTCACGCTATCAATGTCACAACTTTTCTACCTCAAGTTCTGATCAAGCATTTTCCTTCTCCTCTCCTCCACCATGGCTCCGAACTCATCTGCTCCTCCCTACTTCCTTTTTTATTATTTGACTCTTTCAGCCACATATGATATCCAGCTCGTAGAGTCGGGGAAGAAGAAGTGGACAGGAAGAGGAGGGGGAAGCAGCACAGCCGGCGGCATGACCAGGAGGAATTACAGAGGTTTTCTTTAAATCCGTAGGAGAACTATAAGGATATATCTTTTCACAACATGTAACCTTGTCAAAGACCCTTAATATGAATATCATGTTACCGCGGTGTCGGAAGACTAACATGTCATAATTTTCTAAGCCGTGTGTTTTGACATAATCCTCCAAACTCTTTCCTGCTATGTAGTAATGCAAGATGACATGTTGTTAAAAGATATATCCTTATAGTTCTCCTACGAATTTGAAGAAAATATCTGTACTTTCTCCGGGTCATGCCGTCGGCTGTGCTGCTTCCCCCTCCTCTTCCTGCCCACTTCTTCTCTCCCGACTCTACACTTGAGGTGGATATCATATGTGGCTGAGAGAGTCAAATAAGAAGAAGGGAAGTAGGGAGGAGCAGATGGGTCCAGAACCATGGTGGAGGAGAGGAGAAGGAAGATGCTTGATCAGCATTGTCTTCCGGATCGTCCTCATCAAGGCATAACGGGCTGCTCAGCGTGCCCAGCTTCTTCAACTTCTCGCTGGCTGCAGAGTCGAAATGGGAACGGGTCCTCTTTGTCGGCCTGGAGCTCTGACTCGCACTCGTCGCCGCGCTACCGGTTTTCTCTTCTCCTCTGACGCGGATCATAAGAAAAGAAATTTCGTACCTCTTCTTCACATAAACATTATTGCCGCCTTGTACTCGAGCCTCCTCGTCTGTGACGCTATCCAACTTCTCGGTGCCTACATTGTCACTCGAATCTCCCCTTCGACTCGTATCGTCCTCTTCTTCGCCTGTTTTTTCGCTCCCTGTCTTGCAATCATCGGAGAAGGAGTCGAATGAGTCGGCAGTGATAGCAGATGATTGCAAGACATGGAGCTAAAAGACAGGCAAAGAAGAGGACGATACGAGTCGAATGGGAGATTCGAGTGACAATGTAGGCACCGAGAAGTTGGATAGCGTCACAGATGAGGAGGCTTGAGTACAAGGCGGCAATGATGTTTATGTGAAGAAGAGGTACGAAATTTCTTTTCTTATGACCCACGACAGAGGAGGAGAGAAAACCGGTAGCGCGGCGACGAGTGCGAGTCAGAGCTCCGGGCCGGCAAAGAGGACCCGTTCCCATTTCGACTCTGCAGCCAGCGAGAAGTTGAAGAAGCTGGGCACGCTAAGTAGCCCGTTATGCCTTGATAAGGACGATCCAGAAGACAATGCTGATTCAGTTTTGCCTTCCTTGGATGGTATTGATTCTGTAGATCCGTGTATAAAAGAGGAAGAGATTGGGAGTAGAGTGGACCCGGAGGGAAATGAGAGATTGGAAGCTGGGTCAATATCCAAGAAGCGAAAGAGAGTCGAGGATTCTGATAGGTTGTCGTATCATCATTGCCGAGGGATGAGGGTCAGAGGACATTCAACTTTATCTACGGCTACATAGTTTCTTCCTCGCCAGTCGAATGGCTGCAGGGACTATGTCCTGATCACCATGTCGTACCATAGATTAATGCAAATGGAGATGGAGCTGGAGCCAAAATACAGAAACCAAAATACAAAATACAGAATCCAAAATACAAAATACAAAATACAAAATACAGAAACCAAAATACAAAATACAGAAACCAAAATACAAAATACAGAATCCAATCCCTGGGTTCGCCAAAAATACAAAATACTGTGAGAACGGATGGCTCAGAACACAACCCAATCGGAGAAGATACTCTGAGAGATCCATCTGAGTAGGACGTATACTATGAGAGATCACCTTTACAAGAATGATATCAGTAGTGGGATTGAGTGCTGGAGGAGATATTATCAGAGTATACGTCCTACTCAGATGGGTCTCTCACCGTTACTATTTTTTTCTGACGGCATGGTGGATGTGCTCCCTCAACATATTCTTACTCCGAGCCAAAACTTTACCCCGGAGCTCAAGTGGACATCCTTCGTGTAGAGCTCGAGTGAGAGGTTCCTGACAGCATGGTGGTCTCCTTTGTTAAAGTATCCGTACTCGTCCTAAAACCAATGTGGGATGAGCACGGATACTTTGACAAAGAAGACCACCATGCAGTCAAGAACCTTTCACTCGAGCTCTACACGAAGGATGTCTACATGAGCTCCGGGGTAAAGTTTTGGCTCGGAGCAAGAATCTGTTGAGGGAGCACATCCACCATGCCGTCAGAAAAAAAATTAACGGTGAGAGACCCATCTGAGTAGGACGTATACTCTGATAATATCTCCTCCAGCACTCAATCCCACTACTGATATCATTCTTGTAAAGGTGATCTCTCAGAGTATACGTCATACTCAGATAGATCTCTTAGAGTATCCTCTCTGGTTGGTTGTCGTATCATCATTGCCGAGGAATGAGGGTTGGAGAACAGTCAACTTTATCTACGGCTACATAGTTTCTGCCTCGCCAGTCGAATGGCTGCAGAGACTATGTCCTGATCACCATGTCGTACCGTATATTAATACAAATGGAGCTGGAGCTGGAGCCAAAATACAGAAACCAAAAAATAAAACACAGAATCCAAAATACAAAATACAAAATACAAAATATAAAATACAGAAACCAAAATACAAAATACAGAAACCAAAATACAAAATACAGAATCCAATCCCTGGGTTCGCCGAAAATACAAAACACTGTGAGAACGGATGGCTCAGAACACAACCCAACCGGAGAGGATACTCTGAGATATCCATCTGAGTAGGACGTATACTCTGAGAGATCACCTTTACAAGAATGATATCAGTAGTGGGATTGAGTGCTGGAGGAGATATTATCAGAGCATACGTCCTACTCAGATAGGTCTCTCACCGGTACTATTTTTTTCTGACGGCATGGTGGATGTGCTCCCTCAACATATTCTTGCTCCGAGCCAAAACTTTGCCCCGGAGCTCAAGCGAAGATCCTTCGTGTAGAGCTCGAGTGAGAGGTTCCTGACAGTATGGTGGTCTCCTTTGTTAAAGTATCCGTGCTCGTCCCACAACCAATGTGGGATGAGCACGGATACTTTGACAAAGGAGACCACCATGCTGTCAGGAACCTCTCACTCGAGCTCTACACGAAGGATGTCCACTTGAGCTCTGGGGCAAAGTTTTGGCTCGGAGCAAGAATCTGTTAAGGGAGCACATCCACCATGCCGTCAGAAAAAAATATTAACGGTGAGAGACCCATCTGAGTAGGACGTATACTCTGATAATATCTCCTCCAGCACTCAATCCCACTACTGATATCATTCTTGTAAAGGTGATCTCTCAGAGTATACGTCCTACTCAGATGGATCTCTCAGAGTATCCTCTCTGGTTGGTTGTCGTATTATCATTGCCGAGGGATGAAGGTCGGAGGATAGTCAACTTTATCTACGGCTACATAGTTTCTGCCTCGCCAGTCAAATGGCTGCAAGGACTATGTCCTGATCACCATGTCGTGGTCCAATACAATCCAGATATTGACACAGTACTAATTCATATATGTAGTCCAATACAAATAGTCTAATACAAAAACAACCCAATACAAATAGTCCAATACAAATAAGTACTAATAGCTAATGAGAACCACGCTGCTCATGCAAACGCTCAGTGATACGATCACGCAACCACCTCGAAAAAGCGAGATCTTTGGCGTGAGGAGAGATGTCGTCCCTTGCAAGTGTTGCATGAATAGAAATCCCGATCTCACTAGCTACCGGTGCTGGATGAATAGAACTCCCGATCTCACTAGCAACCGGTGCCACTTCCTCCTTAACTGTAGGAGGAGCCACCTCAGCATTCACTGTTTCCCTCCAACGATGTGCCGCTCCTCGGGTCATGGGTGCCATCTGGTAAGATCGATAGTCACAAATAATATAATTGTAACATAAGCAAGCTAAAGAAACCATCATGTAATTTGAGTACATTTTCGAAAGCAGAGGGATGAGGGTCGGATGACAGTCAACTTTATCTACGACTACATAGTTTCTGCCTCGCCAGTCGAATGGCTGCAGGGACTATGTCCTGATCACCATGTCGTACCATAGATTAATGCAAACGGAGCTGGAGCTGGAGCCAAAATACAGTTGGTACTAACCTCAATAGAATAAACACTCTCACAAGTCAAAATACTAACACATGCTCACGCCTTACTCTTGTGACACTCCCTTTCAAACACAAACACACACCTATATGTTCCCTTACACATGTTGCCATGTTACCTGTAAAAATAGGAAACCCTTGTTGTCTAAAATAAGACACAATTCTACAAAAAGAACTATACTGTAGAACTCACACTTTAAGACAATAGATGAAGGAAGACTTGTATGGAGGATCGATAGGGTTGAGCGATGTCATTTTATTCTACAAAGAGAACCATACTGTAGAACTCATACTGTATAACTCACACTTTAACACAATTCTACAAAGAGTTGTCATAGGGTGTTGAGCGATGTCATTTTATTCTTTTTTTCTTCTTCTTCTTGGGATTTTTGAGCATTGGATCTTGAGACATATATAGCTAGAACTTACGAAGAATGGAGTACCATACTTCAACAAATAGATGTTGACTAATTGGTTCATATACTTGTTGTCTAAAATAAGTGTAGGAATGTTGCAAGGTGAAACAATGTATCAAACACTATATCGAAATCCAAACCCAATATGCAAATCCAAATTAATACGAAAATACACAAGTGTATGTAGGGGATTAAGTGTACAGAGGTAAAATACATATATATGCATGCTTGGGTGTCACCCTCATTTTCCGTATTTCTTGTATTTCGTATTTTATACTCACATCTGGATTTTGGCATGTATTTTTATTTTTCTCAACTTGTGGAATTTCAGTATATCTCGTATAT
The DNA here is from genome assembly GCA_029216955.1 of Iris pallida. Taxonomy (NCBI): domain Eukaryota; kingdom Viridiplantae; phylum Streptophyta; class Magnoliopsida; order Asparagales; family Iridaceae; genus Iris; species Iris pallida. Next base: position 9,995,686 of record JANAVB010020600.1, read on the forward strand.
TGGTTTTGTCATGGCTCGGTTTTAATAGGGATGGTTCGGTTTGGTTCGGTTTTATGAGTATTGGATCACTTTAGCCTATGCTCCACCCTCAATACACCACAACCCACCCTCATAAAACTCCACCTACTTTTCTCTCTCCTCATTATTTCTATTTATTTCTTCTTCTTCTTCCTTCTTCCACACAACTCTCCACACCATAGGCAAGTGCACCTTGCCACCACTTGAGAACCACTTTTTATTTGTCTATTAGCTAGATTAGGCCATGGAGAACAACATTAGAACTTGACATTTTGTGATTTGGAGTTTCCTTTATTCTAGATCTAGGTTTTTACTATTTTTGGATTTGCATGATTTTGATCTATTTAACTTGGATTTTAGTTTGTTTTCATGCTTCCATGTGGAAGAGAATTCAATTTTACTCAAGTTAGAGCTTTGAAAATCTAAATTTTGTTTTGATTTGATCAAGTTATGAAGTTTTGAACTTTGTAGTTCTTGGAGTCTTCTTCTCGGCCTGGAGAAGAAGACAGCAGCCTGCGCTCTTTAGCGCAGTGCTGGATTGCGCATCCCCCTCGGCCAGCGCTCTTTAGCGCTGTGCCGACCGCGCAGCTTGCCCCTTGGCGAACTGCGCTCAACCCGAGTGCGCATGGATTCATGCGCAGTCTGCTCATGCGCAGTCTGCTCCTGCGCAGTCCACTTCTGCGCAATCCATCCATGCGCCATCCATTTCCTGCGCAACCTGATCCAGCGCAAACCATCTGCTGTGCCATCCACCCCTGCGCAGTTGGTACCCTGCGCAGCTCACCCCTGCGCAGTTGGCCCCTGGCGCACTTGACTCCTGCGCAACCCGACCCCAGGGACCCCAGGGACCCTTTTTTCATGAACTTGATTTTACTTAATATGTTTGGAATGACTATTGTACATGGCTTGGTATGACAAGGAACTAGCATAACACGACAGTGACCCGTAGTGGTGCACTCCTGACATGACCAACCTGACTTGATAGTAGCCCGTGGCGGCGCACTCCTGACTTGACTTGACTTGACTTGACAACTTAACTTGACCTGCCTTGACACCGTGGGTGGTTCTTTCTTGCTTGCTTGTTAAATCCACTTGTCCAGTCTTGCATCATGTCTAGGATGGGACTCCTGAGTACCACGGTCAGGAGTACCTACTAAAATGGATTAAGGCTAATAACTAGAATAATTCAGTAGTCATGAGAGATTTCCCCAGTTACAGGCAATCCCGTTATCCCGGCCGCAATTGTTTGGACTTGCAGCCTGCCGTCGAGTAGGGCACATTTCCAGCCCACCGTCGTGTGGGGCACATAATTATTGATAACTGCTTAATAAATTCAAATCGCCTGGATAACCTGGATTAGCTGCAGGGCTTGTGGCTGGAGGAACATCTCATTGCATCTTGCTAGTAACTAGGATTGTGATAACCCTAGTTAGTTAATGTAGAAAGTCGTAGGCAATGATTGGCCGTGATTGCTTGGATGGAGTCTAGTCCAGTATAGCATTGTCTAGAATTGACTATAATGATTGTCACTTCAGATTGTTACTTGACCTGATTTCTTATATTTACCTCGGCGATAAATTGTGGGAAACCAAGTTCCGTTCAGACGAAGGGTTACAACCCCGGTCCTTGTTTGGTTTACGGGTTGTAACCTGGCCATCTGAATAGTCACATGGTTGTCTCATCGTATATCATCCTGTCATGCTTTTCCATATGTCCTGTCTTTTTAGTGATTCTATACAAGATTATCTTTTATATTACCCATCATGCTTTTCTTAAATTACTGTCTTTTATTATGTAATTATATTATTGTGCTGATTGCTGGTTTTGTTCTTATTTCGTGGCCTCCTTTGTGGCACTTGCTCTTTCTGGGGTCTGACCCAGCTGGTTTTGTATGGCCAGATACCAGAGCAGCTCCAGAGGATCTACCGAGCTTCCAGTCCAATGGTGAACACTAGACGGAACCCGGGCCAAGAGTGGGTTTTCCTTTTTGTCTTGCCCACTTTATTGTAAAACTATTCTTTTGAGGCGTTTAGCCGACGAGCACTTGTTAGCTCGATGCATTTTACTTACTGTCTGCCTACGGGCTGTAATCATGATTGGCAACTCGAGGTTGATCATGTATGACTTAACTCTTGCTAGTCCTTACATTTTGTACGACTAGCTTCATGATCATCTGGATATATAATGTTTGGGACGCCTTACAATTGTATATTTAGTGATCTGATATCTTGTGATTATTATTAGTTGGTTGAGATTGAGACAATAGGATAATTTATGACCTTAAGAGACTGATGGCTTGTAGATAAACCCTCACATATCTAGACAGCCGTGACCGTATGGTGAGATGGATTCTATTTCATTATACGTAGCTGGCTATGTCCGCCCCCGCTCTCCAGTATTCTGGTTCTGGGGCGTGACATTGGGGGTGTCCACGTGTCCAACAAATGGACACAAAGTGTCCAAAACCTCATGAACACACTGTATCAGTGAACACATGGTCGTAATGTGTCTCCGTGTCCATTTTGGATACGAAAAACTCCTCAATTAGGGTTAGGGTTTACCTTCAGTCTCCTCGCGGTGGTGGAGGAGGAGGAGGACAAGTTCGATGGTGGAGGAGGAGGGGATTAAGTGTACAGAGGTGAAATACATATATATGCATGCTTGGGGGTGTCCACGTGTCCAACAAATGGACACAAAGTGTCCAAAATCTCACGAACACACTGTATCAGTGAACACATGGTCGTAATGTGTCTCCGTGTCCATTTTGGACACGAAAAACACCTCAATTAGGGTTAGGGTTTACCTTCAGTCTCCACGCGGTGGTAGAGGAGGAGGAGGACAAGTTCGGTGGTGGAGGAGGAGGATCTCGCGGTAGAGGAGGAGAAGGGGCTCGCGGTGGAGGAGGAGGAGGAGAAGGGGCTCGCCGGAGGGAGGAGAAGGGGCTCGCGGTGGAAGAGGAGGATGAGCGGCGTCGGAGGGAAGGGGGTAGGGCTGTCGTCGAGGTCGGGGGAAGAGGGGCAGAAACAAAAAATTTAGAGAGAGGAAGAAATGAAAAGTCGAACCGAGGAAACCCTATTTAGCAGAAGTTAGCAACGTCTGTAAATACGTCGCAAAATATCGACTATCCTTTAATATTCGGCGATGCCTTTAGTCATTGCGACGCTAAACGTCGCTGAACTAATAAAACTGGTGACGTTTTCCGACAAATCAACGACGTTGGTTTTTATTACACTAAAGATAGTCGCAATATGTCGCTGTTTGTCGCTATCAGCGACGTATTGTGACGCATACTTTTGGAGTCTCTAAATCCAAAAATATTAGCGACGTTTTAAGTCGGCGTCGCTAATTTCGTCGCTTATATGACTTATTTTGGTAGTGGATCGCCTGGCTCAGATTTATCTTGACGAGATAGTACGGCTGCACGGAGTCCCTGTATCTATCATCTCTGATCGGGATGCACGATTTCTATCATACTTTTGGAGTAGCCTTCAGTCGGCTCTAGGTACCAAGTTACAGTTCAGCTCAGCTTACCATCCCCAGACCGACGGCCAAACGGAGAGTGTGAATCAGATTCTCGAAGACATATTACGGCTCTGCGCAATTGACTTCAAGTCGAGTTGGGACGTTCATATACCGTTGGCCGAATTTGCATACAATAATAGCTATCAATCCAGCATCCAAATGGCACCGTACAAAGCCTTGTACGACCGAAAGTACAGATCACCCATTTGCTCTGATGAAGTTAGAAAATGGCAGATTCTTGGCCTGGAGCAGGTGGAACAGACCGTAGAGAAGGTCATCCTCATTAGGGAAAGATTAAAGACTGTGCAGAGTCGATAGAAAAGTTACGCAGATATCCACCATCGACCCCTCGAGTTTCAAGATGGCGATCATGTATTTCTTAAAGTGTCGCCTATGCATGGTGTTACCCGGTTTGGTGCAAAAGGAAAATTGAGTCCGAGATTTGTTGGACTGTTTGAAGTACTCAAGCGAGTCGCTCCAGTGGCCTATCAGATTGCCCTGCCGCCAGCGCTAGCAGGTGTGCATAATGTCTTTCACTTCTCTCAGTTACGGAAGTACGTGCACGACCCAAGCCATATGGTAGATTTTGGTCAGCTGGAGCTGAAGACCGACTTATCATATGTTGAAGTGTCGGTCCAAATCTTAGAACGTAAAGATAAACTGCTGCAGAATCGAGCGATCCCTCTCGTCCGCGTATGCTAGAGCAATCATTCGGTCGAGAAGTCGACCTGGAAACTTAAATCGGAGATGAAGGAGAAATTTCCTTCATTGTTCTCGTAGAGGTAGGTTCTATTCTTAAGTTTCAAGGACAAAATTTTATATTAGTTGGTTGTGGTATAGTGTCCCGTCCTTACATCGTGTCCTATTTTTGTCTACAGGGTGCGCGAGAAAGGAACACTGTCACTATCGATTCAGTCGGGACCGATAGATTGGAATCGGTTGAATCGATCAAACAAGAACGATTTAATTAAGATTATTTATTGTTGGAAGAGACCTCCCGTTGACCCAAACTGAATTGGCTCAAGGATTGGCTCTGCGGCTGAGTCGGAAGAGACCTCCCGTTGCTCTGCTTTTTATGCCGTACTTACTTTGGCTTTGGATTTCGTTTTCTTGAATGCATTTTCGTGAATGTTTTTGATGGTTTTTATGCCTTGCATTTTCGAACTTCGCATTCGTATCGAACTACTTGAATAGTGCAGTATTCTAATCAGTTGCTTATACGATTGTAGGTGATCGCGTAGGCGACGTCTAAGCGCAACCAACCAGTCCCTCACCTAAAGCAAAGACTAAGATGAGTGGCTTGTAGAAGCATAGAATTTCAGGCGCATCTACGGGCCAGAATTCCTATGCGCCTAATAATACATGTGCCAGAAAACATCAAACGAAGTACTAGGCACAGCAAGACAGTAAAAGTATAGACATCAAAAGGATTTTTATTTCATATAAAAGTCTATTACATTTCTAAAAAAGGCTTTACAAAGGATAATTTCTACAAAAAAAGAAAGATCCTAAGACTACAGCCAGGCGCAGCAAAATGCCATGCGCCTTCTGCCCGACGCATCATCAGTCAGGCGCATCACTTCAGTGTCTCAGTCAGGCGTATCTATTTCAGTGTCTCAGCCAGGCATATCTATTTTAGCGTCTCAGTTATGCGCATCATGAAGTCTCAGCATATGCGCTCTACTTCGACCCGATTAATTGCTTCAACTAATGAAGCATTTATTGAGCAGAACTAGGGTGGGCGATCAACCCACTCTAGCTGGAGGAAGAGCTCTCCAAAGCCCAAGGAAGAGGAGAGCACCGCAACCCCGATCTGCGGCTAAAGGAGCAGCTTTCAACACAACCAGAGTGGGCAACACCCCACTCTTGCAGGAGGAAGAGCTCTTCAAAGCCCAAGGAAGATAGGAGCACCATAATTCTGATCTGCGGCTCTTCCAGCATAACGAAGACGGGGCTCGAGCATCCCGATCTTTGGATGCAACAGGCAACTTTCGCCTGCCTCAGAAGCCCTCGATTCCGACTTTTGGATGTAACAGTCACCTTCAAGTGTATGAATGAAGACAATTCGTCGCATCTTCACCCTCGGGAGCATCTTATCAACAGAATATGCTCGAGAGAATAAGTTCATTCGAGAAAACGTGAGAGAACGAGAAGCAAACTCTCTTCTTGTTGCTATTTATAGGCCGGGCAAATCAAACCCATGCGCCAAGTGGCGGGCTCTCCGAATACCGTGCTATGAATTTGTATTTATGATGATGAACCTGACGCTTCGTATTCGGCCAAGTCAAAATGGCTATTTAAAGCACTCGAGGAACGCGACAGTCGGACCAATAAAGACACATCATGCAAATGGATGCGCCGGTCAGATATCGCGCATCCTACAGATGTGCCCGTCGCTACTAAGCGCCCTGTATGGATGCGCCCAACAAAGCACAGATCCATGCGTCCTAATCAACATGGACCCATACGCCCAGTGGAACGCAGATCAATGCGCCCACTCAACAGCCTATCACCCGTCAAAGAACATTAAATGCTGAAGTCCTGATACGACAGCAGCCATGCCTCGATGACAGAGCAGCAATAGCTTTTACAGAACACGAAGCACCGCTGACGTCAACGTCATCATTAATCTCTTCCGACGGTTACAAGCCACGTGGCCGCCCAGCCATTCGTATGTGCCTCTGCAGCCATGCGTCCAAACCTCTACATGCGCTTCAAGAGCCATGCGCCTCTGACCTTCCTCTGATCCCTAAAGACAGAAGTCAGGTCACTACTGAAGCCTCGCATGTGCCTCAAAAGCCGTACGCCCAGACCGGTTCATGACTCCTGAACTTGTGAGCCAAAGTCTTCTCATGCGCCCAATCCCAGGTGCATCCTGTCAGATCATTCTCCACCAAATCCGAGATCTTAGAGCTATGGACGCACGCTACATGTCCTTTGACTCAATTCAGCCTATGAAGGGGTGTAAATCACCCAAGATCTCAGTAACTGAAAGATCCTCTCCCCTGCTACGTGCCAGCCCACAAAAGTAGCATAAAAGATTCAACCTACAAATGATGGTGTATCATCCATGTGCCTTCCGCAGCTTCAACCACGTGGCGTCCCCACGTACAGGCGCATCCTACATATGCACGCATGAGCAGTCCAACCTGCTGCTTGTAAATAGAGAGATCATTTCTTTCTTCCAGGTACACATACGGACAGACATACCTTCATACACGCACAGTGAGAGAGACAGATACAGACACTCATCTCTTCTTCCTCTCCGCAAGCTCCAGCACCCAGAGCAAATCAGACCTTCAGAGAACCGAGAACCGTCGTCAGATCGTCAACGGAGTCAATGCATTACCACTCGCTCCATCGACACAGGGACCCAGATAAACAAAAGTGTACTCCTAGGACTACATCTAAGTCCTACATTGTAACACTGTTCTATTTGTAGTTAAAATTGTAATCAAAAGATTTTAATGGCAAACATGCCTGACCTTCTTCGCCTCAACCCTCTGTTTCAGAATCAAATATAAAACACAAAAATAATGCTTGTAGCCATAGTGTAGAATCAATGAAATCATGGCACGATTCTTTACGAAACACTTGCAATCGAACTACTTTACATGAAAAACTGATGCCTGCTTTCTATTTACTTAGCCTATGCAAACCAAAGGATGAATCGATTAACGTTTATCGCAACGATATGGCTAAAGTGCATAAATGACTAATTTCAAAGAAAGGGTCAGTTTCACACCAAAAGAGAAAGTTAAAGGTTCTAGTAAAAAGATAGAATATTTCATGAATCTGCAAAAACGGTCATTGGACAACTTATGCATAAGGCGTAGTTTCCTCGAACGGTTGTCTAGGCCAAGGAATCGATTCGGCCCAGGAGGAACGAGTATTACAAGTGCCAGCAATGAATCGGCGTAGGTGATTCGAAAACTTTCGTACAGGGGTCGCTACCCGCCGCGAAAGGGTTGCCGTCTAACCCAGCTATAGTCTGTGATGGCTTGACATTGTCAATGACCTTCACACCCCCTTTCACTGCTTGAACTAACGCACATGACACGAGATGATTATAATAATTGCTCAATGTATACAATTTCATATGATTGCCTCAAAATATGTTAACATGCAAATCAATTCGGATGGTTAGAATGATCATGAATAGCTAACATATTTTATAAAACTGCTTGAACCAAATACAGAGCTTGGATTTAATTAGCCACTCGCCTGTACATGTGATCGTACTGACCCTCTCTCTTTGCAGGTGATAGAAATCAAGGAGAATGCGCCAACTGACCAAGGCGACGTTCGTATTTTGAAGGTTCGGCCGCACGTCAAAGACTTCCGTCGCATCTACTTTTGAAGATTCTCTGAAGTTCAAGAAACATGTCTCGGCATCCCTCGCATCCAGGTGGCTGGAATACTTTTTTTGTAAATGAGGGATATATGTATGGAACGGCTATTTCATCGGCACTCCTTTTGTAATCGAGTCATGTTGTAAAGTCCACGTGGCACGATTGTAATAAGTCTGTAAATGATGTCTATTATCAATAAAATATAAAGTTTCTCTGTCTCAATGTGTTATTTCAATTTTTTTGTGCTCTCTCTTAGATATTGTGTTTCAGATTACCTTATGACTATGCCTTGTGTGATCGCAACCTAGGTTTGTACGACAACACGTCCGGGAGACGACTATCGATTCTTCGGAATCGAGGCATGACAATATGGGTATGACATAAAATAATGGTATATTTTTAAGTTTATAGCGAAGCTACCCTTGGGCAAGCCTGAACTTGATATGAGACTTATGAGAGGATTGTCTCATGTCCAAAATTTTAGAAGATACTAGATTTTTGTTTATACTACTTAATGCATGTAAGTGCAATTCTGAACAAACATCCAGCAAAATCATTCAAACATTTTAGTCCATTTTGTTATAGGATATCTAAACTTCATATATTATACAAGAATACCAAAAGTCTAGTCAGACTAAATTTTGTGGTGTAATCGATGTCAAAATTATATTCCCACCATCGTTCTAACTGTTTAACGCTCTCAATTTCTCTGCCATTTTGTCGTTGTCAATCTCCTTGTAGGGCCTAAAAATCAAGTTGTGCCCTGAACATACTAATCAGTGATCAAGTTGCGCCCCAAAGATCAGGTTGCGCTACTGATATGAAGCTCAGAGAACAAGCTGTGCCACTGATCAGGTTGCGCCTAATATCAGACTGCGCCCAGCCTTGTTGCGCCAAAATCTACGTGACGTCTGACACTTAATGGCCATCATTACCTGGCAGTACTGAAAACTGATACCACAGTAAACGAAGAAAATCTTTTCGAATCCCATAAATTGTGCTGCTCAAGGAGAGTTGGTAGACAGCTGTCCTGTACACTTCGTAAGTTGCGGCTAGGCGTAATCCAGACAAAATCTTTAGTTGCGCCTAGGCGCAATCCGAATGACTTCTGCTCAAAACCTGCACGTGTCTAGGCGCAGCTCAATCAGGCGCAGTTGATCGAGGTTCGCGCAACCTGATGAAGTTGAGACAACTTACATTCTAAAGCAGGATGATGTGGCGCACATGCCACTAATCTCTCAAGACGTGTCTACTATCCTGTATACGACCACGCGTATCTCAATCACATGATGCCACGCATCTAAATACAGTTAGTATACGACTTAGCAACTGAATAAAAGTTGGCACAACATGAGGTTGGCACAACCCAATGTGGCACAATCCAGCCTCGCATACATCAGAATAACTGCTAAAACAGTTATTTTTTGAACTCTATAAATAGAGTTTCCAATCATTATGAAAGGATCAGATACATAGGCACAGAGATCAAGAACTCTTGCAAAATTGCTGCTGCATTCTTCAGAGGCTATAGTCTTCAAGTTCACATAGTCCAAGGGATAAAGTGATCGTCTTCTGATCAGATTCCTATATTTGTACTTTCTCAGAATTTGTTGTACTTTATACTATTCTTTTTCAAGTTTGGAATAAATTTTTTATTTTTTCAAACAAAATGGCGACTCTGCTGGGGACTACTTTCTCCTCCGACGAGAAGGTGACAACTCAATGTGATACTGCGTCGATCGGCAAGACGTAGAAGACTCTGGTTGTTCAGGTCAACCAGACAGCCTACGAGAATATGATCAATGCCAAGAGCAACAAGTGCACTGTGGCTATCGCCAGGAACAGGACTGTGTGGATTCCAAAATCTTCTGCAGTTACTGTTGCCCAGGCACAACTTGAGTGCTCAGTGGCCAAGGTGCAATCCGCCTCAGTGGCTCCGGCACGGCATGCTTTTTCTGCCAGGGCACAATCCACTCTTCTTGTTGCCCGCGTGCAGTCTATTACCGCTGTTGCTGCCAGGGCACCATCAGTAGCCCGTAGGACTATGGTGCAACCCAAGTAATCAGTACTTCAGGCGCAGTCTACTACTCTGGCGCAACTCAAGGGAACTAGTCTTTTGGCTATTCCCTCTTCTAATTCTCAAGTTCTGAACTTGGAGAATCAATGTTCTAGTCTAACACTAGACAGAACAAAGGAAAAGGCTTCTTAGCGGACCCTTCACAAAATAAAGAAAAGTACCCTTTGGTCTTTTATCAAACATTCCTAGTCTATGACTCAGAGGAAGATCTGTCAGATTCTATTCCTTTAAACAGAGGTCCTCGGATCTCTAATATTGGAAAGAATACTGACCAAAGAGGTATCTTACCTACCCCTTTGAGGTTTGGTCAAGACCTTCCTACCTTGCAAATTTTAAGATCCAAGCAAGAAAAATTGAGGGTATCACGAACAGAGACACCTGGATCAAAATTTTTTGATTTACGCACTTATCTCAATAGGCGTCAACCAGTCTCAACTTTGGCAAAACGTAAGAACCCTATGCCAAAGGCCAATCTGTACCAAAAGCAAAAGTTTGAAAAGAAAGACCCAACCACCTATGCTAATGAGTTGAGTACATCTTTGTACACTCAGGAAACTAAACATTTGAAGAATAGGAGACATGTTTCTAACATCATTAAGGAATATGTTCCTCCGACTTCTTCTCGTCCTGTAGTTGTAACTGATTTGCGACAACGTCTTACACAAAGAAGGGAAATTACGGGGATGTCTCCCTCACCTCCAAATTGTGCTTCAAATTGCAACTGCCTTCATGAAGTCGTCATCAACTGTTGTTGCCAATCGGCTCGACGATCTGTCTTCGCTCGTCTAAACTATGCTTCAACTCCTGAACATATAATAGAAGACAAAGATGAGCTATTATATGCTTCTGTCAACATGAATTCTCATGGCACTGGGTGGAAAACGTCCAAGACGTAATGTATCCTGTAATCCTAATCAGCAATACTTAGATTGGATCCATGCATCCAATGAAGGTGTCTTTCAATACACTAGATCGAGGAATCGACATTTGAACCAAGGTGTCTTTAATCAAGAAGATCTCCCCATCGCTCATGTAGGAGAAGACACTTTCTCAGAGTTTGATGCAGATAGTGAAAGTTCTGAACGAACTATCCCATCAATAGCAGCAAGAGAAGTGACGGCATATATTGTTACGGAAGATCAAGATGCCTCTACTTCTACCAGTCAAGAGCAACGGATTGTTGCACTGGAGGACAAATTGAAGACCATGGCAGAGATGGTCGCAAGCATGCATACTATAATCGTGGCTTAATATACAGTACCACCGATTGTAAATCCAGCTACAAATCCAAAGCTTATAGCATCTTTTTTACCTTTTAATATGGGGGTACCAACTCCTCAGGTCACTTCCGTGCCAATTCAAGCTGATCCCAGTCAGTCTGGTACAGGGGGTGGTAATTACCACGTTGTTCCTCATTTTAACACTTCTAACCAGCCTACCTAATTCCCAAATATCAGGAGATGCTAATGAGGCTCTGAAACTCTTACGTACTCAGTTTGAGGCCTTCAAGCAGAAGAATGGTCTACAAAGACTGGATATAAAGTAACCATATCCTACGGAGTGGAAGAAGGTTCCATTTCCTCCTAAATATAAGCTCCCAACCATTATGCTGTTTGATGGAAGCACTTCTCCAAGTCAGTACATCAATCATTTTGAAGTGATGACTGATCAATTATAGCCAAATGATGCTCTCCTTACCAGAGTGTTCATCGATTGTTTATCTGGCACAGTATACTATTTGCCATTAAAAGCTTTTGATGTAATTTCAATACAAACAGAACAATGTTACAATATAGGACTTAGACGTAGTCCTAGGAGTACACTTTTGTTTAATCTGGGTCCCTTGTGCCGATGGAGCGAGTGGTAATGCGTTGACTTCGTTGACGATCTGACGACGGTTCTCGGTTCTCTGAAGATCTGGGTTGCTCTAGGTGCAGGAGCTTACGGAGAGGAAGAAGACGTTGAGTGTCTGTATCTGCCTCTCTCTATATGCTGCTGATGATTGCACGACGTCTCTGTCTGTGTGTGTGTGTCAGAATGAGATGATCCCTCTATTTATAGTTTTACAGGCTGGCTGCTCATGTGCGCATGCAGGATGCGCCTGTACGCGGGGACGCCACGTGGTGGTTGCTGATGGAGGCACATAGGCGATGTGCCCTGATTAAGGAGTTGAACTCTTCTCGTTGCTGTCGTGGGCTGCGGAAGAGCTGGCACGTAGCGACGGAGAAGATATTTCAGTTGCTGAGATCTTGGGTGATTAGCACCCCTTCATAGGCTGAATCAAGTCAAAGGACGCGTGTCGTAGGTCCATGGCTCGAAGATCTCGGATTTGGTGGAGAGTGATCTGATAGGATACGCCTGGGATTGGACGCATGAGGAGGCTTTGGCTCGTAACCTTTAGGAGTCACGAACTAGTCGGGACGCATGGCTTTTGATGCTCATGCGGGGCTTCAGTAGTGACTTTACTTCTGTCTTTAGGGATCAGAGAAAAAGTCTGAGGTGCACGGCTTTTGAGGCGCATGCAAAGATTTAGACGTATGGCTGCGGAGGCGCATGCGAAATGGTTGGGCGGCCACGTGGATTGTAACCGCCGGAGGGAAGTAATGATGGTGCTGACGTTGGCGACGCTTCATTTTCTGAAAAAAGTTGTCAACTGTTCAGTCCTCGGGAGACGTGCTGCCAACTCTGTCAGACTTGAGTATTTAATGTTCGTTGACAGGTGATGGATTGTTGACTGGACGCATCAATCTGCATTCCACTAGGCGCATGGGGACGCATGGGCGCATCCTCGTAAGGCGCTTGGTGCTGATGGGCGCGTCTGTATGATGCACGGTCTTCATTGGTCCGTCTGTTGAGTTTTTCGAGTCATTAATGGCTCTCTGACTTAGCCGAATTCGAAGGGGTGAATTCATCATCATGAATACAAGTTCATTGCACTAACTTCGGGAAGGTTGCCACTTGGCGCATGGGTTTGATTTGTCCTGGCCTATGAATAGCAACAGTTTGAGAGAGTTTTGTTGTCTCTCCTTTAACTTCTCGACGAAGATGGATTCGACTGATCCTCCTCCTTGGCAAGACGTTGTACTGTGGGTGATGGTTCTCCTTGTTCGAAGAAGCTTTGACGGTGAACTCCTTCAGAAGATAAGAGCCCCAGGCTGGTAGATGCGCCTGTGCATTGACGAGGAAGTGATTCACTCTGACGGGGCAGAGTGATGCGCTGGGAGACAGGCACAGCATGTTGTAACTGCTGGAATACAGACTGCCTTGGTGGTGGAGCCACTGTCTTACGGCAGCAACAGTTGATGACGACCGTAGCACAAGTGTGTCCTGTGAGGGGCGTATTATGCTTATCGGTCGGCTCTCCTGATCGGCGTTTATGAATGATCACATTATGCAAATCGTTAGAGGATAGTGCCACCTTCACACCCCCATCAGGCGCATTGCAAGGCCAAGTGCCGGGATAGTCAAGTGAGAGTGCCACTTTTATACCCCCATCAGGTGCATGGCAAGGCCAAGCGTCGGGGTGGTCAAGTGAATGCTGCGCCCTTTGATCCAACACCAAACAGGCGCTCAGATCAGTAGTAGGGGAACAACACTTAAAGTGATTTGAACGAACCTCGGACGCACAACCAGTAGAGGTGCGGGAGTTCAAGACCACAGGGTTTGCCTTGCTCGACTTGGTTGCGAACGCAGTAGATGCGTCCAAGCGAGACAAGGACTTTGAAGGTCGGCTCATTTCTGGCGCAGAAGCACCCGAGTCGACCTTGTACAGCTTACCATCAGCAGCGCGTATGATTGTGAGCGCATGCTTCTGGTTTGCCGTTGGCATAGCACGTTTGAAGCGCATGGCCCGTGCCGTCTTGGACTTCTTCGTACCAGCCCGCTGGGGCACATAGTACTCAGAGTCCAAATTATCCTCGCTATGACAGCGAGTGAAGAACTTGCAGCCAACCCAGAAGGTACTGCAACTTTTGTGGCTCGAACGGGCTTCCTAGATAACGGGCTCCCTTTTCTTTATTTATTTTTGGTGCCCTTTTCAAAGGAGGCAAGAGGGCTCTATATATAGAGTGGAATGAGACCTCTCTTCTTCTCCTTTCCGATGTGGGATTAAAGCAAGATCCCTTCTTTTTTATGCTTCTACAAGACCCCCTTCAAAGTTTTTAAAACTTTTGGGCAAGTTTTGAAATACTTTGAACGAGAAGCATGAACAGTAGAGCTGTTTAGGTGTGACAATCCTATCAGAGGTAGTATGGACGTGATAGATTTGGGCACTTCCACTGGAGAATTTATGTGGACTTATCATCCTTGGAGCACCTTGGTTTTAGGTACGGATAATAAGTTGAGAGAGAGAGAGAGAACCAACATATTTACTCAGAGATAGTATGGACATGGTAAATATGGGATTGATGGTAGAGCTTTCCTACTCAGATGTGATATGGACGTGGCAGGAATGACTCTGGAAGGAGATACGCGGAACTACTCAGAGGTAATGTGGACATGGAAGTTCTGCTGGGGATATAATCCTTTACTTTTAAATAAAGAATACAGAGTTTTTGTGGTGTGTTCATTTTTACAGTCATAAACTTGATGATTTGTGTGGACCTATTATCTTTTATGCACCTTGGTTTTTAGGTACAGATAATAAGTTTGAGAGAACCGACATGTTTGCTCAGAGGTGATGTGGACGTGGCAAATATGGGATTCAAATGATGGAATCTTCCTACTCAGAGGTGTCATGGACGTGGTAGGAATGACTCTAGGGGATACGCGGAACTACTCAGAGATAATATGGACGTGGAAGTTCTGCGATCAATGTACAACAACGCAGGGGTTGTCTGTACGGGATGTTTACTCAGAGATAATGTGGACGTGGTAAACATGATGGGTAGCGTCATCTTACGGAGCGTAAGATTACGCTTTATAGGGTGTAGGGGGAACAACTCAGAGGTAATGTGGACGTGGTTGTCCCTCTACTGGAAGATAGAACGCTATGGAACAGCTGGGTTCCAAAAGCGTAAGATTTTGCAGGAGGTGTACGTGAGCCCCGTTGATTGGGTCCAGAGACTCCCTTGTTGGGTGGAGATAGAAGTACAAGTCTAAAGGATGTCAAGAGTAGTACTTCTTTAGGAACTTGCCGTTGATGGGCATCATGAACAAGTCTCCATTGGATTTGGCGAGACGGTAGGCACCGTTTGAGTATACCATCTCTATGATGAAAGGTCCTTCCCACTTGGGCTCGAACTTTTCTGGTGTCTTGTGAGTCAACACCATCGGCCTTCTGACTGCCAGAACCAGGTCGCCTACTTGGAAAGTCCTCTGCTTGACCTTTTTGTTGAAAGCCTGTGATATATGGGCTTGATAGAGTTCGATGCGTTGTTGAGCTAGGAGACGCTTTTCGTCATGTGCCTTCAATTCTCGCAGACGACGATGTTGATTGTCTTCTTCTGTGAGTTGATTTGTGATTGCTACACGGAGTGAGGGTATATGGATCTCGAGAGGCAGTACTGTTTCGCTTCCGTAGACCAGGGAGAATGGTGTGTTATCCGTCGGAGTCCGTACCGTTGTGCGGTAGGCCCAAAGGCATTCGTCGAGCTTTTTGTCCCAATCGCGTTTGTTGGATGACACGACCTTTTTGAGTAGCCTGACAATAGTCTTGTTAAACGCCTCGGCCAATCCGTTTGCTGTCGGATTGTAGGCGGTTGATGCCACATTTTGAATGCGATTCTTGTCACAAAATCTGCTGAAAATATGGCTGATGAACTAAGGATCGTTATCGTGGATAATCCCCCGGGGTACCCCGAAACGGTAGATGACATGGTGCTTGATGAAGCTGATCACCCTAGAGCTCTTCACTTCTGCCAGTGGAACTGCTTTTGTCCACTTGGAGAAGTAGTCGGAGATGGCTAGGATGAAGCGGTGTCCCCTCGATGACGGAGGGGTAATCGGTCCTACAATATCCATGCCCTAGGCTTCGAAGGGCCAGGAGGCGACCGTAGGATGTAGTGGTTCTGACGGTGTATGGATGAAGTCAGTGTGAAGCTGGCACGCATAACACTTTTTAGCGTAGTCGACAGCATCGGATGCCATGGTTGGCCAGTAGTAGCCTATGCGTCGTAGACGATCCTACAACTTAGGCCCAGGTTGATGAGCCCCGCAGGTTCCATCGTGAGCTTCTCGAAGGGCTTCGACTGCTTCTTTGTTGGATAAGCATCGAAGGAAAAGTCCATCGTAGGAGCATCGGTACAGCATTTTAGCAGCTGTATCGTAGTAGAATCGAAGGGAGTGCCTCCTGACTGAGACGGTTTCTTTCGGGTCCTCCGGAAGAATTTTGTAGATAGCGAAGTCGATGAACGGGAATCTCCAGTCTCGGACATTAATACCAGCACTCGTTGACGCGGCAAGGGCAATTTGTGAGCATAGGTTGTTCTTAGGACAGACCAAGTCTCGCCCAACTACCGTTACGTAGTGTCGAGTCCCGAGGGGTGCTGCCAATGAGGCTGCGAGGCCAGCTAGAGCGTCAGCCTCCAGATTTTGTAGACGAGGTACATATTCGATGAAAAACTTGGTGAAGGTTGAAATGATGTTCAATGCAACCTCATGGTAAGGAATCAGATCTTTATGGCGAACTTCATATTGCCCTCTGACCTAATTAACGACGAGTTTTGAGTCACCATAGGCTTCCAGATGATCCACCCCCAGCTGTTGCGCCAGCTGGAGTCCTATGATGAGCGCGTTGTACTCGACAACATTATTGGAGCACGGCTTCGAAAGGGAGTAGGCACGCTGGATGACCAGCTGATCGGGGGAGACTAAGACTACCCCCACTCCTGCGATGATCTGGCCTTTGGGGCCTATTCTTGAAGCGCCATCGAAAAACATCCGCCAGACGGAGCTTTCTTCGGTGACGTTAGATTCTTGGACCTCATCCGGGATGTCTTCATAGAGTCTTGAGGACTCTGGGACGGGATGTGCAGCTAAAAAGTCGGCCAGAGCTTGACCCTTGACGACTTTTTGTGGAATAAACACCATGTTGTATGGTGTTAGCAGGATCGCCCACGTAGCTAACCGGGAGTTTAATGACCCTGGCTTCGTCATGAGAACTCTGAGTGGATTGACTCGGGAGATGACATGAATTGTCTGGCCTGAGACATAATGGCGAGTCTTCTGGATGGCAAATACCAAGGCCAAACACTCTTTTTCAACGGGGTTGTACCGGTGTTTGGCCCCGATCAGTGTTCTACTGAGGTAGTAGATAGCTTGCTCATAGCATGTGTCGCTGTTCTGAGCAAGCAGAGCGCCGAAGGAATGATCCATGGCACGAACGTAGAGGAAAAATGGTTTGCCGACGACGGGTGCCACCAGGACTTACGGGCTCGTCAAGTAAGCCTTGATGTCGTCGAAAACTTTTTGACATTCCTCTGTCCAGACGTAAGAGACTCCCTTTTTCATGAGCTGGATGAAGGGTTGACATTTTCCAGAAATGTTTGCTATAAACCTCCGAATGTATGCCAGACGTCCCTGCAGGCCTCGAAGTTCTCGGAGGTTCTTCGGAGGGTCCATGTCAAGGATGGCTTTAGTCTTCTCGGGATCGACATGAATACCTTTCGCCGTGATAATGAAGCCCAAGAACTTTCCGCTAGAAACCCCAAGGAAGGATTTAGCGGGGTTCATCTTTATTTGATGTGCTCGCATGAGATCGAAGACTGTCTTAAGGTCTCGTAGATGATCTCCTTTGAGATGTCTCTTAACTGTGATGTCATCAACATAGCATTCGACTGTCTTGTGAAGATGCTGACGAAAGATGGTGCTCATAGCTCGCTGGTATGTTACACCAGCGTTCTTCAAGCCGAAGGGCATCACTGTGTAGCAGAAGACCCCCTTCGGGGTCC
The DNA here is from genome assembly GCA_029216955.1 of Iris pallida. Taxonomy (NCBI): domain Eukaryota; kingdom Viridiplantae; phylum Streptophyta; class Magnoliopsida; order Asparagales; family Iridaceae; genus Iris; species Iris pallida. The sequence goes on from JANAVB010020600.1 coordinate 10,013,544, forward strand.
TGAATGACCTGTATTTTACGTTATCGGGGAACATCTTGATTTGGTTGTAGCCGAATACCCGTCCATGAAGGACATGCATTCGAAGCCACATGTGTTGTCGATCATCACGTCGGTGATTGGTAGTGGGAATTCATCCTTCGGGCAAGCAGTGTTGAGATCCCTGAAGTCGATACAAACTCGTATCTTCCCATTCTTCTTGGTGACATGGACGACGTTGGCCACCCAATTCGGATGTTATTCCTCACGGATGAACCCGCTGGTCAGGAGTTTGTCTACTTCCTGATCGATAGCGTTCATGATGTCGGGACGAAAACGTCGCTGTTGTTGCTTTATAGGCTTGGCATCAGGTAAGATGTTAAGCCTATGCATCACAATTTGGGGATCAAGTCCCGGCATATCTTCGTAGCTCCAGGCGAAGACATCGATATATTCTTTAGCCAGCTGGATTAAAGATTCCCGATCTTCTCCTATTAGGATTTTGCTGATGAAGATGGGTTTAGAAGAAGACCCATCCCCAAGGTCGATCTGCTCGACTTCGTCTTCGGTAGGGGGTTCGCGTAATTCAAAGAGAGACTCCTACTGTTCTACTAGGCGTTGAGCCCAGGATTCTTCTTTGAAGAATTCTGGCATTTGGTCTTCGCCTTCATCTTATTGAGATTGTGTAGTTGTCATGTTGGCTGATAGCACTTTCTTGAAGACCGATCCGATACTGGTATCGGAATCCCAAGTTGATGCTTCGGATGAATGAGAATGTTCTACTTCTTCTGCCTCCGAACTCTCTGGAGTTGACGGTGGCGTGACATAGCCCATCCCCCGTCTAGTTCGATGATAGTAGTCCTGCGGCTTTCCTCTAGGCATTGGAAGCCGGAGAGGAAGACGTCGACCCTTGCCGTAGTTCAGGCCTTTGTTGCTTTTTAGGTCGTAACCCATCTTTTGGATGAGGTACCTTGCCTTGTTCGTGTACCGATAGACTTGTATTCTGTCGGTATCTGGTTCTTGTTCGAGTGGCGAGAGGTCTTGATAAGGCTCGACTTTGCCGAAGATGATGGATTCTTCGTCTCGATTCTGCAGTAGGACTATAAAATATACCCCTTGGGACGGGACTACTCGATTTACATGATGGACGGTCATTATTTGTGTTTGCAATGACCGTAAAGCATTATCTAATGTATACATGACATTCCAATATGGAAGAATAGAATAATTAAAAGACACTCTATTATTGATGAAACACGAGATTTTGTCCCACAGAATTACATTGTCCAGAGAGGGTGCATCTACATCAGCAGAGATATATTCTCTTAGCTCTTCATCCGTGAGTACTGGGATTGGATCGGGAGAGTCCACCACAGCTTTGGTCTTGGGGTCCGAGAGGGCTACGTGGGCCTTCTCCGGCAGCTTGGATGAGACAGATGATCGCGGCGGCTTGCCCTTAAGACGCACCTTCAGAGGTGCCTCAACTGCGCCTTTGGTGATAGGTGCCTTCCCCTGTAGTTTTGCCACAAGGGAAGCCGATGTTTGAGGCGGCTTTCTCTTGAGCCGTATCTTCAAGGGAGCTTCAGTAGGTGTTCGATCTGGAGCAGTTGGTGCTTTTCCAGGTAGCTTGATGCTCATGGGAGGCAACGTCTGAGGCGGCTTCCCTTTGAGTCGAATTTTTAGAGGAGCCTCAGGAATCGTCTCTGGCTCCATATCGGGCTCTGCTGCCATTTTTGCTTCATCGTCAGCATCATTGGCTTCCTCCTCGTCAGGTGATTTGTACAAGTTGGAATCAGTAAAGTAGGCTTCAACCCCCTTAAAAGGGTCGATGTCTGCGAACTCCGTCCGGATGATGTCATTGGTGGGCACATATTTCATACATTGGTAGAGTATAGAAGGTACCACCATGTACTCATGCAGCCACGAACGACCCAGTAGGAGGTTGTAGTTGACATCGGCGTCCACGACATAGCAAAGTGACCTCGGTTCTGAGGTTACCAATATGACACTTCTGCCGTATTTTGCCCAGCGGCTAACTCTTGCTAGCATTGAAGCCACTGATTGTGGTGTTGGAGGGCGCCAGACGGTACATTGGGATCCCCAGTGTTGAGAGCAACGTCTTCGGGATGATGCTGAGGGAAGACCCCGGATCGATCTGAATCCGCTTTACCTTGATGGAACCGATATACCCTGTATAATACAGAGGCCTGTTGTGTCGGTTGTGCTTAAGCAGCATGTCTTGTTGGGTGAAGGTTATATTGGGGATAACTTCATCCGCACAATGACAATACGCACATGTAGTCGGAAGATCTTCAGGCTGCTTGACCTGACTGATGAAGGACTCAGCATCCTTTAGGGCTTCACAGAGAGCTTCACGAGTGTCCTTGGAAAGGCAAAGAAGCTCAAACAGAGATAGACGGGCAGGAGTACTGGCAAGTTGTGCCAGTATGTCGAAGTTGTGGGGCTTGGCTAGCCCCGAAGCATTCTTCCTTCGCAGAGGCTTGTCGAAACGGACCTCTACATGCTTCTGCTTATTGGCTGCTGGAGGCTTGGACGGACCTCCTTCTTCGGCAGCAGGGGCAGTGCAGGAAGGCACTACCTCGACGGCAGCTTCGTCAGGTTGGGCGTTCTGATGCGAACGCGTCTGTACAGGAAGTGCCTCTTCTACAGAGGAAGAGACCATGCGGCAAGACTTGATCTTCCTGCCTTTAGTTTTTGAGGCAGAACGTACCTCCAGTTGAGTAACCTCGGAGATGAGATCAGGGTGAACCCATAAGACCTCTCCCCGAGATGTGGTGAGTGGGATGAGTCCACTCACGTTGTCACGAGTAGGTGGTAGATTGAACACCTCCATTGTCGCCTTAGGGATAGGGACGACGCCATCTTGTGTTGTGGTCGGCGGCAAGGTGCCAAATTGAAGTGACACCAGGTTGGCCGAGACTGTTTTCTCCTCGTAGTCGACGGAGATAACATCCGTATTGATCATGCGCTGGATGTAGTTTTTGAGGACGTAGCAGTCCTTAGTTGGATGTCCGACAAACCGATGGTAGTGACAGTACCTCGGATTGTCCACTTTCTCAACCTCGTCGGGACGTTTCGGGTCCGGCAATTTGATCTTGTCACCCTGCTTCAGTATCTCTAAAAGTTGCAGGGTGTCTTCATCGTTGAAAGAATAAACCTCCTTTGGCCTTGGTGCAAGTGGAGGCTTTTGAGTGGGTGCTGATGCACCTTTGGAGGCATTGACAGTCAATGTCTGTTTTCCCTTCATCTCTCGTCCAGGGTTGTTGGCTGCAGGCCGTTTCCCTTTGTCCTCAAAGGCAGGGAAACTAACTCCCAGAAGGCGAGCATTGGACGCCTTCTTTTCTGCTGCTTCGGCTTCGATGATCAAGGAACTCCAGTCAGGAGGAGGAGTAAAGTTGAGCCAGAGTTTGACTTCAGGCAGGATGTTCATGCTGCAGGAGGAGAGGAGTGCATGTTCTGGCATGCCCGGGGGCAGTCTGAAGCAGGCCTATCGAAAACGTTCGATGAATACTCGAACTGTTTCCTTCTCTTTCTGGCGTATCTCTATGAGGGACGCCATTGTCATGTCCTTCCCGTCATCGTAGAAACGGTCGAGGAAGAGGCGCGTCAAGTCGTCGAAGGAAGATATAGAGTTATCGGGGAGGCCGCAGTACCAGTCGTACGCCACTCCTTTTAGTGCCCCGACAAATATGCTGGTAAGTAGTGCGTCCTCCTTCGGAAGATGTCCCGTTTGGGACTAGAAGTATGTCAGATAGCGACGCAGAGAGTCCTTCCCATCGTACGGCGTCAGAGTTTGTGGTTTATATTTAGGAGGATAAACCACTTTGTTCTATTCGAGGGGATAGGGTTGGGGGATCCCCATTGTTTGTAAAAACAAAAGTTGATCTTTATTTCAACAAACTTTGTAAAGAAGATTACAAGAATTCTAGAAAAGTACAACTATAGGAATCCGATCTGAATGACGATCGCTTTATCCCTAGGACGATGTGAACTTTGAAGACGGTAGCCTCTGAAGATTGCAGCAGCACTTTGGCAACAACTCCTGATCTCTGGTGATGATTTCTGATATATGTGTGTGTGATCCCCTCTAGGAAGGACTTGAAACTCTATTTATAGAGTTCTAGAAATAACTACTTTTTAGTTATTCTGGACTGCGCAAGATGGATTGCGCATGCATTGGACCGCGCAGACATCAGACTCTGCTGGCAGTTATTTGATCATAGGCCAACTGTATTGGACACATGGCATTATTTGATTGAAATGTGCATGATCGTGTACAGACGGTTACCACGTAATGAGTCATTAATGGCATGAAAGTCACGTGTACTTTGTCAGTTGTATTGATGGAGTGCGCCAACTGAATTGTGCTGGCTTCAGATTGCGCTGGACTGGACCGCGCTGGGATGGACTGTGCTGCAGAGAGTCTGGCAGATTACACTGTATGTACAGCTGTCCTCGAGCGCTGTGCTGCACGATAAACGAACAGTTTCTTCGTTCTCCGTGCTGTCAGTTGTCAGAAGATCTAATTCTCTATCAGGTAATGATGACGAGGACACGTCAGCTTGCGCACTTGGATGAGTGCGCAGTTCAGCCTGCACAATCGAGTTGGTGCGCAATCTGTCTCCTGCGCAGTTCCCTTGAAGGATGTCTAGTTTGATTTTCATGACTTTTTTGATGGGTGCAACTTGATTTTTAGGACCTACAAGACCCCCTTCAAAGTTTTTGAAGTTTGAAGATAGTCAAAGCTTCGAAATACTTTGAATTTTGATTTTAAAATCAAGTTGCGCAAATAATGACTTGTCTGCGCAATTGGAGGAGTTAGCTCCCATTTCTTTGGCGCAATCTGAGGCGACCGTTGCTCTTTGAAAAACTATAAATAGTTCTTTTTGTTCTTCTTGTTTTTCTTTACTTGTTTTCACTTTGCTAAAGAGAGAAAAAGTTCCCGAGCCTCCTCCGACTTTCTTCCTTCTTCTCCGTCAACTTTCAGATGGCCCCGAAGTGCTCCGCCGCCGAGAAAGGCAAGGCCCCCGCCGAGTCTTCGGCTTGGGCTGCACCGCGCCCTTTTCGACATGAAGTTGCTCATCCTGCACTGCAAGGTAGTAAACCCGATCGAAAGACCCTTTTTAGGGTTCTTTTAACATTGTTGATCCCTCGAACCTGTCTCTTTTTAGAGATTTGGTTATACTGTGCCACCCTGTTTAGGGTTTCGGTTGCACAAACCCAATAGTTTTTATTTTTATGAAGACTATTTTCTTGCGCAATCGGTTAGAACGTGCTGGCAAAAGTCAGCGCAGTCTGCTGATTTGCGCAAGACTGTCCAGCACAAACTGATGCTTTACGCAAGTTATTCAGCACAATCTGATGGCTTGCGCAAGTGGATGAGTTGGCGCAACTGGACAGTTTGCGCATAGAAGCTATTGTTGCGCAATCTGATGCTTGCATAATCTGCTGACAGAATCTTTGATTTTACTTGTACTGAATTTTGTTTTTTTTCTGTTTGATGTAGTTAACATCAAAGAGGACCCAGAGTATGAAATATTTGTAGGGTTCCTTGCTGAACCAAAATTTAAAGAAGATTTGTCCCATGTACTTTTTCCCCAATACGCTCTGCCATCCTCCCGCCAAGCCATCTTGGTAGCTCAGGACAATACGACTTTATTAAGTCTGATGAATGGGCAGCCCCTGCAGTCTGCTGATGCCATTACCCATAAGAAACCCATGTTCTTATTTGGGGAAGCTATTGACAAGAGTTCTCAGCTAAGACCCCGTATTGAGCATAGACTCTTCCAAAGAAAGGAGAAACTAATCCTATTACCGGACATTGCTAGATGCCTCCCTCTAGCCCGCTATACCCATGCAAGCCATCCCAGGAGGATGGACTGGGATATTACTCCCCTCCAGCAGGCAAGGACAGGAAAGATTTGTGTCAAGAAAGGACCAAACAACAGAGATATGTTCTATAGCTCCTCTGAGCGTCATAGCACTTTTCTCCTAGGGTTGAAGCCAGGCTGCATCCCTCCAGAGAACTCTTCCTTGCTGCTGTCTATGAGGACACCAATCTTTGCTAATGAATATACAAAGGTTGAGGGCAGATACCCGGATCAAGACATCCGGCTGACAGGTCTGGTGAACCCAGACAACAGAATGTGGAACTGCATAGCCAACTGGATATTGGCTCAGTTCGAAGACAAGCTTAAAGAGATCGAGCTATATCATGCGGTATATGCTACCGTGTATGGATTCCTCCCAAACCCTCATCTGTTTCTGGCCTTGGCAGAGAGGTATAATTATAGGACAGGGACATTCATGACACCCTGCGGGGAAATTGGATTAGCCCTTCATGAGATGAAATATATCTCGTGCCTACCAACGGGAGACTTCCCTTATGAGGAGTATGTTCCAACAAACGACGAGTTAGACAGACTACGTCGAGAAAATGCAGAGATGGTAGCTGTTTTCGACGAACTATTGTGCCATTACAACATATGCTCCCTGTACTATAAGAGCGGTTCTTCCGGCACCTGTTATTCATCAAAGTGGTTACCTTATCTTTTTCTTAATCATATCATTGAGAAAAAGACTAAGGATCATGACACATGCAACCCGACTTTCTTCCAATCCCTCAGCCACAGTGAAGTAATAAGACTGATGGAAGAAAATAAGAAAATGGATATCAAAGTTAATGATGAACATCATTAACCTCCACTCAAGACTGGAGATTTTGTCGAGAGTTTTATGAGAATGGGCTACAGGCCCATGTCCAGAGAAGCCCAGCTAGCGGGTTTCCTGACATACTGGCTCCGTCGATTCGTCGTACCCGGAGCAAGCGCCATAGACCGCTTCCACCGTGGCATACTTTTTGCTGCTGTCCGGTTAGTCTTTGGCTACCGGATGGATTTGCTGACAGCGATGACCTGCAGAGTGAATGCAGGTCTTCGTCTTTATGTTGACTCCATGATCAAATGGAAGGGTGAGAAGGGGAACTTCCCTCGACTGGAGTTGCCTTACACCTATTTATTCGGGTGGTTGCTTCTGCACCATCCGTCCTTGATAAACCCCGACATGGGAGCAGTCGGTGGTAGTTATCTGCGAAGATTCTCCCGGAGCAAGTGGGTGTACACTAGTCTGAAGGACTGCAGACGTACATTAAACCTTGGGAAGGGATGGAATTTTTACTACGTTGCCCCTCCAGCCGGTTATGAACATATGTCGACAAATTTAGTTGACCTTGGAAGGCAGCCGTTGGGTCGAGCAATATTTGACTGGCTGAAGACGATCAGGCCGTCGTATTTGGTGTACAGATTTGAAGATGAGTGTTTTTTGGAACCATATCTGCCAAGCCGCTTCGCTCGTCAATTTGGTTACGACCAGTTCCATGTAGGCAACGCTACAAGGAAAGGGGTATCTGATTGATGGTGCCAGAGCATGGGCCTATTACAACGCTCGAGACACAAGGACAGTGTTCTCGATGCCAACCAAGAATGATCATGGCCCTCGAATGTTATATACATATTCACTTTTTTATACAGCTGCAAATAGTTTCGCCGAGAACTTCAATCTTGTGGATAGCTTCGCGATGGCGACGCGTTTGAAGAAAGGAGCAACTGCTATGCTAGCTCCAGGAAATGATGAGCAACATGAACCAGTGGATGATCCCTTGGAAGCCTCAAGGGAAGCTAACTTCCCTGAGGAAGTTAATGAACCACTGCGGATTTCTTTGAAAGTTGTTAAGTCTCCGGCCAGGGAGAGGAAGAGAAGGATTAATAAACCTTCCTCTCCGGTTGCAAAGAAGAAACTCCTCTTAGACCCATCAGAGAAAGTCACTACCAGGTCACAGTTTCGGCAACTGGCCGAGTCAACCCGAGAAGAAGCGACCACACCGACCTCTCTTCCAAAGCAGGTCGATGTAGTAGATGTGGAGAGTCCCGAAAGACCTCTTCATCGAAAGAAACTGGCTTTTAGAAAAAGAAAGAAGGTGATCCTGTCCTCGGTGGTGGCCAGTGCTGCTGCTGAAATTACTATGTCATCTCCTACTCCTGTCTCTGAGCATAGGCATGAAACTCCTAGTCCAGAACAGAGGGACGAGACTGATTAGAGAGAGGAGGCTGCAGAGCCTAGGGAGGATATTGTATAGGAGGAGCATGAAGCTCTGCGATCTCCTTCACCGGCGGTAGAAACTACTCAGCTTCCTGTTACACCAGGAACAATCCGCAAAGAGGAGCATCGTTTAATGATTGAAGCATTAAATGATTGCGACTTCGGTCTACAAGATGATGTTGATCATACCGCTGCAACTGCCAGCGAGGAAGCACCTGAGGATAGCATGAGCACTGAAGATACATCAATAGAGGCTATTGATGATACTTTGAATCAAGAAAAGGATATTGATGTCCATAAATCTCCTGAAGTTGTTGAAGACACACTAGCTCCTGAAAAGGATGTTGAGGTGGATGTGTCTCCTGAAAAGAATATGGGTAAGAAAGTAGCGCCGGAGAAAGCTACTACCGCTAATCCTAAAGGTATTAAATAAAATTATCATTCTTCTTTTCATAGATTAATGGCTGACATCTCTATTTTTGATCCATGTAGAAATCGAATCATCTCCGGTTCCTCCTTGTACGGATATAGTGCCGATAACGGTTATTGCTAGCGGTAGCCGACATTTCTCGGGTGGTTCTGAGGGCGAAAGTAGCTAGGCAGGGATGTCTGAGGCTACTTCTGTTAGACTGGAATCTGTACCAGCAGACGAAAGACTTGTTGCTGGGGCAAGTCATGGTAAGATTGCCTTTGATCTTTTGATCCTTTTCAATTAGTTGTTAATGACAACAACAATCAATGATAGGTTCATTTGTCCTTGCAGAAGAACAACCGGGAGGAGCAACCAGTTCTACTTTAGCTCCCTTGTTTAAAGAACCCTCTATTCAAGTGCAAGAACGTCCATCTGTACAGGCACATGCTGCTTCATCATCAACGGGAGTAGCTGCTACCCCTGGTGCTTTGGCAACTAACCAATTTATTATTAGTTCTTTTAGCAACCTTTTCTTTAATGCATTGGGACCCCTAGTAGATAGGGTACTAGAGAAAGAAGTTGTTGATTTCACTACTGTTAGAAGTCCAACCTCTCATTTGATAAATGCCATCCGAGGTCAAGGAGATGAAGCTCAAGCTGTTTTTCTTGAGCATATACTGGATGAGCTAGAAGCATCGGTTAAGATCTACAAAGATCTTAATCGAGGGAAAATGGAATCCTTAGTACAAGCTGAATTTGAAAGGATGTCTCAAGAAGTTGCCATTGAGAACGCTAATTTCCAGACTTTCATAGACACTTATACTGCCAAGGCTTCAGAATATGATTCTCAAATGGAGATAGCCACCTCTGCTACTGGAGAGGAGGAGAAAGTTACTGAGTTGAAAGCGAAATCTGTTCGTCTTCAATAGGAGATTGCCCGTCTCCAAGAAGAGTTGAAACTGGTTCAGCATACTCTAGAAGATGAAGTCACACAGCATCAAGCTGCCACTCAGCAACTGGACATTCTGATTCAGGAACGAAATGAATATATCACAACTCATCAGGCTGAAATCTTCCGCCGCTTAGTGACCTTACCGACTTTTAATGAAAAGTCTGGAATGGAGGAAGCCAGGAGGCGCGTGATGGACTCCCGTGAGGAGCGACTGAAATCTTTAAAGCAGCAGATGGTTAACTTGATGACACCGCCGACCGAATAGAAAGATTTTCTGTATCTTCTTGTTTTTTGCGATATGTATCTTTGTAATATCTTTCATCTTTGATCAATAAAAGACATTTTCTTGGTGGCTCTATTATTTGTTGCATATCTTATTCAGATATAAATAATAGCGATAGAAAATATATTCAGAGGTGCAAGACATGATATATTTCTTGATTCTAAAAAATAATCATATTCAATTATATCTGCTCAGAGGTAATATGGACGTGGCAAATATAATTTATCGAATATCATTATTTCAATAGACAACTTAATCAAAGATGACAAGTTGCTGATATGAACGAAATAGATGATGTGAACGAAATAAATGAACGAAATGAATCGTCAGGATGATTGTGACGAACGGGTGAACCGTCAAATGAATTAAATGAACGGATGAACCGTCAAATGAATGTAATGAACGGGCGAGCCGTCAGATGAATGGAATGAATGGGTGAACCGTCGGATGGATGGAATGAACGGGTGAACCGTCGGATGAATGTGATGAACGGGAAACCGTCGGATGATGAACGGGCGAACCGTCGGATGAATATGATAAACGGATAAACCGTCGGATGATGAACGGGCGAACCGTTAGATGTATGTGTAGCTTCATTGTAGTACGGATTTCTGTCTATAAATAGAACAGAAAATCAAATGGGATGGTCACTTCCACTTTTCAACATAAAGATGTCGTCTGGAGATGCATCCACGAAGGCTGAGATTGCCTTGAAGGTGGAAGCGGGTACTGAGGAACGTCCAGTCGAACCGGCCAAGCCAAAGCAGATAGCAGCGGGCGAAGGTTCGTCTGCCCCCAAACTGCCAAAGGACATCTTGGACTTTCTTCTTGAACCAGGGAAGTCTGAAGAAGAAGAAGCCATGAGGATGGCTGCTTGCAAATTCCTGGTGGGTTCGAGCAAGAGTATTCTCGGCTCTTTTGCTGATCATGTTTTTGATAAGGACGGTAGTGGCCCGCATCCCAATTTTGAGAAGGATGATAGTGACCTTCCTTGATATTATGTACTATCATTCAAGATAAAATAAAACTGAATTTTATTTATGAACTTGTCTGATGATTACAAACAATGTCTGTTATATTTATACATAATACTTTTTGAGGAACTTGCCATTGATAGGCATCATTGTAACTCGACCGTCTAGCTCTGTGAGTTGATAAGCTCCATTTGAGAAAACTTTGCTCACGATATATGGCCCTTCCCACTTTGCATCGAACTTGCCCTTGCTCGAGTGAGTCATAGTCATAGGACGTCTAACGGTTAGAATAAGTTCTCCTTTCTGAAAGGCTCTGACCTTAACTTTACGGTTAAAAGTCTTTGAGATGCGGGTTTGGTATAACTCAATATGCTGTTGAGCCATTAACCGCTTCTCATCGAGCGCCTCTAATTTTTGAAGTCGAAGAAGGTCATTATTCTCTGTCGTGAGTTCATTGGCGATGGCAATCCTCAAAGACGGAATTTGAAGTTCCAAAGGTAGAACTGCTTCACAGTCGTACACCAAAGAGAAGGGTGTACAGCCTATAGGGTTGCGGACCGTAGTACGGTAGGCCCAAAGACATTCTTCAAGCTTTTCACTCCAGTTTTGTTTGTTAGTAGATATAAACTTCTTGAGGAGCTTGATGATAGTCTTGTTGAAAGCTTCAGCTAAGCCATTAGCAGCAGGATTGTAAGCTGTTGAAGTGACATTATCAATCCGGTGATCGTCACAGAACCTTGTGAACTTTTGGCTGATGAATTGAGGTCCATTGTCATGGATGATCCTTCGAGGTACACCAAATCTATAGATGACATGGTGTTTGACGAAGTTGATGACGCTGCTGGTCTTGACTTCAGCCAATGGTATAGCTTCGGCCCACTTGGAGAAGTAGTCGGTTATTGCCAGTATGAACCGATGTCCTCTAGAAGAAGGAGGATTGATCGGACCTATGATGTCCATGCCCCAAGCTTCAAAAGGCCAAGAAGCAGCAGTCGGATGAAGGAATTCCGACGGTTGATGAATAAAATCTGCGTAGATTTGACAAGCTCGACACTTCCTTGCATAATCGATGGCATCAGATACCATAGAGGGCCAGTAGTAACCCATGCGTCGGATGCGATCCTGCAACTTAGGACCGGGTTGATGTGCTCCGCAGACACCGTCGTGAGCTTCACGTAGTACTTGCTTTGCTTCATTACCAGCAAGACAGCGCAAGAGTAGACCGTCATAAGTCCGCCGATAGAGAGTTTTGGTGGTCTGATTGTAGTAGAATCGCAAAGATTGCCGACGAATACTCGTAGCCTCCTTGGGATCTTCAGGGAGTATGTCATGGACCACTAAGTCGATGAAGGGAGCTCTCCAATCTTCATTGATAACATTGACTTCAGTAAGATTACTGAACTCAATATTACGATTGTTTTCGACGCAGAACAATTTCCGATTACAGATAAACACCACATGCTGTCTTTTGATAGGGATGGCTAAGACTGCTGCAAGATTGGCTAAAGCATCTGCCTCAGTATTGCAAGCTCGGCATACATATTCAATGAAGAAGGCTTTGAATGATGTAGTCATGTTGATTGCCGCTTCAAAGTAAGGTACTAGATCTTGATGGCGAACTTCATAAGTCCCTCTAACCTGGTTAACAACCAACTTAGAGTCACCATAAACTTCAAGATACTCGACGTCTAGTTGTTTGGCTAGCTGAAGGCCAATGAGTAGAGCATTGTACTCTGCCACGTTGTTGGAACAAGGCTCATCTAAGGAGTATGCTCTTTGGATAGCTGACCCGTCTCGAGAAACAAGGACAACTCTAACTCCTGCGGCAATGGCACCGTTGGGTCCAATCCTAGATGCACCGTCAAAAAATAGACGCCAAGTAGGAAATTCTTCGGAGACTGTATTAGATTCCAATGTCTCGTCTGGAATTTCATCATAGAGTTTGGATGCTTCCGGAACAGGATGAGCTGCTAAGAAATCCGCCAGTGCTTGACCTTTGACAGACTTTTGAGGAAAATATACCATGTCATATTGGGATAGCAGAATGGCCCATGTAGCTAGCCGAGAATTGAGTGTGCTGGGTTTCTTCATCAGTACCCGAAGAGAATTAACTCGGGATATGACTGAATAGTTTGGCCAATGATGTAAAGTCGAGTCTTCTGAACAGCAAACATAAGAGCTAGGCATTTTTTTCGACCGGACTATAACGGTGTTCAGCACCAATCATAGTACGACTGAGGTAGTAGATAGCTTGTTCGTGGCCTTCTTTGTTCTTTTGGGTAAGTAAAGCTCCCAATGAATGATCCATAGCACGGACATACATTAAGAACGGTATGCCAGAGATCGGTGGCACCAAGACTGGTGGATTCATGAGATACTGCTTTATGTCGTCAAATGCTTGTTGACATTCTTCGGTCCAAACGAAAGATACACCCGTCTTCATTTATTGAGTAAATGGTCTACAGCGTCCAGACAAATTCGAAATAAATCTCCTGATGTACGCAAGTCGACCTTGGAATCCTCGTAGCTCTTTTAGGTTGCGTGGAGGACGTATCTCTTGAATGGCTTTGATCTTCTCGGGATCCACGTGTATACCCTTAGAGGTAATGACGAAGTCGAAAAATTTGCCACTAGAGACACCCAAGAATGACTTGGTGGGATTCATTTTGAGTTGATGTTGGCACATGAGGTTGAACATAGTTCTCAAGTCTTGGATGTGATCTTCTTTTAGACGACTTTTGACAGCAATATCGTCGATGTAGCATTCGACAGTCATGTGCAGATGATCTCGAAATATGGTACTCATGGCTCGTTGGTATGTTGCACCAGCGTTCTTGAGACCAAACGGCATTACAGTATAGCAGTAGACTCCGCGAGGAGTGCGAAAAGAAGTATGTTTTTCATCTTCAGGATTCATCCGAATCTGATTGTATCCAGAGAATCCATCCATGAAAGATATTCTTTCGAACACACAGGTGTTGTCGATCATAACGTCCGTGATAGGGAGAGGAAATTCATCTTTTGGAAATGCTTCATTAAGATCCCGAAAGTCGATGCAGACTCGAACTTTGCCGGTTTTCTTTAGAACTGGGACGACATTGGCTACCCAATCAGGATGCTGCTCTTCTCGAATAAAGCCACAAGCAATGAGCTTCTTGACTTCATCGTCGATTGCGTCTATCATTTCTGGCTTGAAATGCCGTTGTTGCTGTTTGATCGGTTTTGCATTCGGCAGGATGTTCAATTTGTGAGTAGCAACTTTAGGATCTAGACCTGGCATGTCCTCATAGCTCCAGGCAAAGACATCTATGTATTCTTGAATAAGAAGAATTAATTCCTGCTTATCTGCCTCTGGAAAGTTCTTGCTGATGAATATTGGACGAGGTGACCCGCTCTCTTCTACATCAATTTGAACCAATTGATCTTCAGTAGGAGGTTCCCTTTGTTCAAATCGGAGTTCCCATTGGGTATCCATTCGTTGAGCCCAAGAATCAGTTTCGGGATTTTCTTCAACATCCTTGTCATAGCCTTCTAGAAGTTCGACGGAGACCATGTTAGAAGATACAGTCAATCGATGAACTTGACCAATACTGGTGTCAGAATCCCATGATCTGGAATCAGAAGAGTTAGTGCGCTCCTCGCTATCAGATTCAGAGGCTGCTGGGGATAATATCGGAGGTGAAGCATATCCGAGACCTCTTTTAGTCCTGTTGTAGTACATTTCTGACTTTCCTTTCGGCACAGCCGTACGGATAGGAGTTCTTCTACCCTTACCGTAGTTGAGGCCACTCTTGAAGTCATAACCCATTTTTCGGATGATGTCTTTTGATTGTTGACTGTAACGATGGAATTGAAGATGCCCCGTATCGTTACTTTTGCTATCATCCATATAGATGAATTGTTGTTCCGGTTTTTTACTAAAAAGTATTGGACTCTCGTCTTTCTTTCGAGCGGGAACAATACGATATGAATCATTGGGATGTTCGAGTAAGACTTTTGTTTGAAGAGATTACACAACTCCCATTATAAATGATTGAAAGCTATCTAACATATCCAAATAGCACTTAGCATGATAAATAACATCAGTATACTGGAAAGTAGATGCTTTTTTATTAATTTATACATTTGTATTTACAGCAGGACCTTTAGCCTTAGCAGGCTTGGTCAGATTGATTACAAGAGGGGGAGAAGAAGAATGTGGAGGAGTATTGGCCTTGTTACGACGGAGGTCAATAACAAGCGGCTCAGAGGAGGTGAGCTCCCTTTTATCCTTGTTATGAGATAAATCAATAACAAGTGGCTCAGAAGAGGTGAGCTACCTTTTTTCCTTATTACGACGTAAGTCGATAACAAGTGGCTCAGAAGAGGTGAGCTCCATTTGATCCTGGTCATCATCAACTGGTTGCTTCTGAACTGGCAAGTGAATAGCCAGTGGCTTGGAGGACTGAGGACGAGAAACACGCCCTTTGACAGGTATGATGAGAGTGTCATTAGGCACTACTTTTTGCTCTTCTTCAGTGTCCAGAGACAGCACTACCTTCATGAATTCATCCTTGTACATACGAGCATCGTTGCAGTATGCTTCGACGCCTTTGAAAGGATAGAGATCAGCAATCTCCTTTTGAACTTCTCCATTGTCATCAACATATTTGAAACATTGATGGAGAGTCGAAGGAACAATGTTATGCTCATGCAGAAATGGTCTTCCCAACAAAGTATTATAAGAACAACCATGGTTGTCAATGATGTAGAAGGTCACCTTTGTGCGAAGATTGCCTATTTGGAGTTTTAGGCGAATCTTGCCCAGAGGCTCACTCCTTCCTTGGTTGAACCCAAGAATGGTAGTGATTGTACTGGAGAGACTATGCACTGGGATCTTCAATGCATCCAACATTGTCTTCGGCATGATGCTGAGAGCAGACCCTGGATCTATCAGAATACGATCGACTTTCATCGAGTTGACATATCCTGTATAGTATAGAGGACAGTCGTGCCTATTGTCTTCTATTAGCATGTCATCCTATGTGAAAGTTATGTTTGGAATTAACTCCAACACACTATGACAATGAAGTCAAGAGACTGGTTCTGCTTTCGGCTTCTTCAGAAGGGCTAGACAGGTTTCTTCATGCATGAGATCCTCACTCAGAGTTTTTCGAGTCTCTTTGGAGAGGCGCAAGAGCTCGAAGATGGACAGCCGGGCCGGTGTATTGGCTAACTGAGCCAAGATATCAAAGTTGTAAGGCTTTTCAAGTCCGGAAGGAGATGACTTCTTTAAAGGTTTATCGAAGCGGACTTGTTGTTTGCCTTTGTCAGCTACCGTCGGCTTGGGAGGAGTAGACTCTACAACCGGTGAGGATGCAGTAGGAATATCCTCAATGGAAGCAGGCTGCACTGGAGCAGGCTCAGAAGAAGAAGCAGGATTCTCTTGAGCTTCGGGATAATCCTTTTGATAGGCTTTTCCTGATCTGGTGCCCAGCAAGATTTCTTCGTCAATTATGGGGTCAAAAGACACCATATTACAAGTCTTTGTCTTGCCCTTGGAACGGTCTTTCTTCTTGGAGGAAGAGGAGGGAAGTTCGAACTCCGAGGCAAGATCAGGGTGGATCCACATAATCTCACCATTGTCAAGAGACAAGGGGACGAGACCTTCACTTCGTGGAGGAGGGAGATTCTCGATCTCTAGAGTTGCTTTGGGGATAGGAATGACACCATGCTGTACCATCTGGGGCGGGAAGTCGCCAAATTGAACTGAAACCATATTTGCGGTAACAGTCTTCTTGTCTTGCTGCAGAGTGACAACACCAGCGTTGACCAGCTCTTGAATTTTGCCCTTGAGCACATAACATGCTCGAGTGGGATGCCCAATGAACCTGTGATAGACACAGTACTTAGGTTGATCAGATTTACCGACCTCATCAGGCTTCTTCGGATCCGAAAGTTGGAGCTTATTGCTTTTGATCAAGCAATCAAAGATGCTCACAATGTCATTCTCATCAAAAGAGTACTCTACTTTTGGACGAGGTTCCCTTGGTGGAGGTGCTGAAGGAGTTGAAGTAGACGTAGGTGGAGCTATATTGACCGCCAGAGATTCTTTGTTCTTCAAGTTGATGTTCAAAGTTTTTTTTCCCTTGCGGTTGTTCTGGCGATTACCACCACTCGTTGTCTGGTGTTCATCCCGATCAGGATTAGACATTTGTACCCCTAACTGCTTGAATTTGTCGGTGCTAACTTCAGCTGCTTTAGCGTTGACAATGAAGGATGGCCAATCTTGGAACTGAGTAGATCCCGTCCACATGCTGATGATAGACAAAAGTTTTGCCTTGCAGGTGTCTATGGTAACAGCGGCTGGAGTTCCAGGAGGCATTTTCAAAGCTTCCCGGCGGAACCTTTCAATGAAACTTTCAACAGTTTTATTGTTTCTTTGTTTGATTTTATTGAGGGCTGACATGGTCATGTCGTTGATCCCCTCATAAAATCGTTCCAAGAAGATTTGTTTCAGACCAGAGAAGGACGTGATACAACCATCGGGCAAGCTTCTGTACCAATCGTATGCTACGTCGGCTAAACAATCGACTAATACTCTGGTAAGAAGAGCGTCATTTGGTTGAAGTTGGACAGTCATAACCTCAAAATGATTAATGAACTGACTGGGAGAAGTGCTGCCATCAAACAGCAAGATTGTTGGAATCTTGTACTTCGGAGGAAATGGGACTTCCTTCCATTCAACTAGGTAAGGTTGCTTGATCCCCAACCTCTGCAAGTTGTCATTCTCTTTGAAGGCCTCGAACTGAGTGCACAGGAGCTTGACAGCTTCATTAGCATCCTCTACTGATGTAGAAGGAGCAGGCTGAGTCACAGTGTTAGGGGGAGGGACAGCGTGGTAAGCACTACCCCAGCACCTGACTGACTGGGTATAGGTTGGATCTGTACAGGAGGTAGTTGAGGAGATGCTACCCCCAGTCCTGCATTGACAGGCACCGACGATGCTATGATTTTAGGATTTACAGCAGGTACGGTCGATGGTACTGTATGCTGGGCTACAATGATAGAATGCATACTGGCAACCATTTCGGCCATAGTTTTCAGCTTGTCTTCTAGTGCGGCTATCCGTTGTTCTTGACTTGCTGAACTGGAAGCATCGGGATCTTCAGTGACAACATAAGCTGTCACTTCTCTAGGTACAGTGGAAGATACTGTCTGTTCCGAACTTTCGCTGTATGCATCATAGTCGGAGAAAGAATCATCTCCTGAGTGAGAAGGAGGGAGATGACTGGAAGGATCTTGAAGATTCTTTTGACTGATTGTGTCTCGGCTTCGGGATCGGGTATATTGGAATACTCCATCAGAAGATTCTTGGAGTAGATCCAAATACTGCTGGCTTGGCTTGCGAGGCTTGTCATGCTTGGAGCACTTCCTACCCCTAGTGTCTCTGGAAGTCATGTTGACAGAAGCGTACAAAACTTCGTCTTCATCTTCAGACATAGGTTCAGAGGTTGTAAAGTTCAGACGATCGAAGACAGATCGTCTTATTGTCTGACAACAACACTTAATGACAACTTTGTGATTACAATGGTGCCCAAGTGGTTGCACTGGAGGTGTTGAGATGTTGTCCCGTTTTTGCTTGAGGTGTTCTCGGAGATCAGAAACAGTGACGGGACGAGAAGAAGTTCGAGGGATGTGTTTTTTGACAACATTCGGAACATGGTTCCGGTTCTTCAAATGTTTTGTCCCCTGAGTGTACAGGAAAGTACTCATTTCATTGGCATAGGTGTCCAGATTTTTGATCCTGGAAGTTTGCTTCTGATGCTGGTTGGTCTTCGGCATTAGCTTTTTGCGTTTCACCGAAGTTGGTCGATTGAGATAAGTTCTTAGATCAGCAAACTCACCCCCAGGGATTTCTGTCTGAGACACCAATAATTTTCCCTGTCTTGAACGAAAGATTATGAGAGTTGGGAGATCTTGAAACTCTGCTACCGGAGTAGGCAGAATACCTCCTGATCAGTACACTTCCCTTTAGCAAGGAGGGAAGAAGAACCCTTATTGGAGAGAGTTCTTGTATTGACAAGTGCCGGAGCACGTTCAGATTGATCTTCTACGGTAAAAATCGAGGAAGACTGAGAAAAGACCAAAGGCCTTTTCCTTTGTTTTGTGAAGAAGGGTTAGCTAAAGAGCGTTTCCCTCTGTTGTCTTCCAAGTCGTGGGACAAGGAAGTTTAAGAAAAGACCAACTGGCCTTTTCCTTTATTCTGGGAAAGAGGAGGAATAGCCAAAAGACTACCCCCAGTGGATTGTGCAAGAGCAACAGGGTGTTTAAGAAGAGGAGCAGAGCTCTTCCCCTTGCTGTGAGAAGAAGAGAGATTAGCCAAAGGGCTGTCTCTCTTGGACTGCGCTGGCGCAGCTTGCGCAAGGGTTGAAGTAGCCGTTGGCGCACTGACAGGTTGCGCATGAGTAACTCTGGCAGAAAGTCTTCTGGACATAGTCTCAGCAACTTGCGCAGCAAGAGTCTTATTGCCAGAGTGTTTGTGTTGCGCTCTGGTTGCTGGATTGGTGGATTGCGCAGGCAAAGTTGCAGCCAACTGTGCCAGAGGAATAGGAGTCTTGCACTTTGACAGAGCAGCATATGAAGTAGGTTGTGCACTGGAAAGGGGAACAGCATACTGCGCATGGGCAGTAGCAGCAGACTGCGCAACAGAGGCAGCAGTCTTGGGAACAGAGGCAGTAGATTGCGCAGCAGGCTGAGCAGCAGAAGCAATGGACTGTGCAGCAGTCTTGGGGACCCACACTGGGTGAACTTTGCTTGTGGCAGAAGTTGTTACAGTACGAGGGGTGGTCCTGGAGTTGATCATCGCCTCGTAGGCTATCTGGTTGACCTTTACAACCAGCGTCTTCTACGTCTTTCCGATAGACACAACGTCACATTGAGTTGTCACTTCCTCGTCGGAGGAGAAAGTCGTCTCCAGCAGAGTCGTCATTTTGTTTACAAAAACAAAAGTTGATCTTTATTTCAACAAACTTTGTAAAGAAGATTACAAGAATTTTGGGAAAGTACAACAATAGGAATCCGATCTGAATGACGATCGCTTTATCCCTTGGACGATGTAAACTTTGAAGACGGTAGCCTCTGAAGATTGCAGCAGCACTTTGGCAAGAACTCCTGATCTCTGGTGATGATTTCTGATATATGTGTGTGATCCCCTCTAGGAAGGACTTGAAATTCTATTTATAGAGTTCTGGAAATAACTACTTTTTGGTTATTCTGGACTGCGCAAGATGGATTGCACATGCATTGGACCGTGCAGACATCAGACTGCGCTGGCAGTTATTTGATCGTGGGCCAACTGTATTGGACACATGGTATTATTTGATTGAAATGCGCATGATCGTGTACAGACGGTTACCACGTAATGAGTCATTGATGGCATGAAAGCCACGTGTACTTTGTCAGTTGTATTGATGGAGTGCGCCAACTGAATTGTGCTGGCTTCAGATTACGTTGGGCTGGACCGCGCTGGGATGGACTGCGCTGCAGAGAGTCTGGCAGATTGTGTTGTATGTACAGCTGTCCTCGAGCAATGTGCTGCACGATAAATGAACAGTTTCCTCGTTCTCCGTGCTGTCAGTTGTCAGAAGATCTGATTCTCTGTCAGGTAATGATGACGAGGACACGTCAGCTTGCGCACTTGGATGAGTACATAGTTCAGCCTGCACAATCGAGTTCATGCACAATCTGTCTCCTGTGCAGTTCACTTGAAGGATGTCTAGTTTGATTTTCATAACTTTTTTTATGGGTGCAACTTGATTTTTAGGACCTACACCCATCTTCTGGCGCTCCTCTTGCCTGTTCTTGGACTCAAAGCGTTTGTGCAAGTCCCTGATCATCTCTACCACGTCTTCCGTGGAGCTGGGAGTCGGGAAAGGTGGTACAGTCTGGAGTTGAACATTTGATGGCTCCGACGTCCGAGGTGCTTCGCGGCGATCCGTATCCAAGGATACCCGTTGAAGGGGTACACTTAATTCTCCATTGGCCCCTGGGTCAGGCCCGGTAGAAGGTGCCATGGCCAAAGCTGACCGTATCTCGAATACTGCTTGAGTCAGTGTTTGCATGGAGGCAGAGAGGGTTTTGAGTCCTCCCTCCAGGGTATCCATGTGCTGGACAAGGTCTGCTGGCGATGCATCTGGCTCGATATCACCCCCAGTCATGTATACCGTCACGATGCGGCTGGAGTCGGACGGATCAGTTGAGGCTTCACTCTCGGCCTCGCTCTCTTGTAGGGGAGTTACCTCTCCTGGAGTTTCGGCCTGGCTACCCCCAGCTGTGGTTTGGAGGACACCCTCGTCTTCGGGAGAAGTATCCGCGAGGGCCTGATTACCCCCAGTTCTGTCTTGGAGGACTTCGTCGTCTTCGAGACGCAGGTCCACAGGGGCTAGACTACCTCCAGCAACATCCGGGAGGTTGACTTCCATCCAAGTTGTGCTCTGTAGGGCATCTTCGTCTTCAGATGGAGGATCAACAAGTGCTTGACTACCCTCAGCTTCCTCCAGGATCTCCCTTCTCCCCCGAGTGCCTTCGAACACTCCAGAGGATGGAATAGTTGCCTTGGTTCTCCTCGGCTGACTCTTGGACAAGGTCGAGGAATAGCCGGTCGCCTTTCGGATTGACGAGGAATTAGAGATCACGTTGCATGAAGCAACCTCTGGTTCCTCTTCAATTGACACTTTCTTTTCGAGGCGACGTCAGAGAGGTGTTGGTGATTGCAGCCACTGGAACACCGACTGCCTTGGTGGCGGGACTGCTGTTTTGCAACAACAGTTGATGGTGACTACAGCACAGGCGTACCCTGTGGGGGGCACATTGTACTTGTCAGTCGACTCTCCTGTCCGGCGTTTGTGAGTGATCACGTTACGCAGATCATTGGAGGAGAGTACCACCTTCGCACTTCCATCAGGCGCATGGCAAGGCCAAGCGCCGGGGTGGTCAAGTGAATGCTGTGCCCCCTGATCCAACACCAAACAGGTACTCAGATCAGTAGTGGGGGAACAACATTTACAGTGACTTGAACGAACCTCAAACGCATAATCAGAGGAGGCGCGGGAGTTCAAGACCACAGGGTTTGCCTTGCTCGACTCGGTTGCGAACGTAACAGATGCGTCCAAATGAAAAAAGGACTTTGAAGGTCGACTCTTTTCCGGCGCAGAAGCACCCGAGTCGACTTTGTACAGCTTACCATCAGCAGCGCGCCTGATTGTGAGCGCATGCTTCTGGTTTGCTGTCGGCATAGCACGTTTGAGGCGCATGGCCCGTACTGCCTTGGACTTCTTCGTACTAGCCCGCTGGGGCGCGTAGTACTCGGAGTCCAAATTTTCCTTGTCACTACAGCGAGTGAGTCTGTCAAAGACAGAGACCTTCTGCGGCGTATCAGAGGTGATGCATGGGGCATTAGCTGCGCCCCTGCTCCGTAGACGCATCTTCCTCGCCTGAGAGGAAGATGGCTGGAGAATGTGGTCAGCCGCACGTTTTCTCGAGATATGCGCTGCACCAGTGGGCGCATCTTGGTTGCTGAGGACGTCAGCAGGAAGGGATGACTGTATTGGTGCATCCCCTTCGGTGGTGGTGCCAGAGGCGTCGACCTTGCGCATCCAGACTTGGCGAGTCTTCTACGTCTTCGGCAGCCGCTTCGAAGGACTCGCGCTGCCTTCAGAGATGAACTCCTCATACGCCTGTTGATTGAGGCGTACGACCAGCGTCTTGTGGGAGGAGCCCACCTTTACGTCATCGGATTGCGACACAGCTTTCTCGGTGGAGGAGAAAGAGCTCTCCAGCAGAGTCGCCAGCTTGTTTGCCATTAAAATCTTTTGATGTAATTTCAATACAACCAGAACGGTGTTACAATGTAGGACTTAGACGTAGTCCTAGGAGTACACTTTTATTTAATCTGGGTCCCTTGTGCCGATGGAGCGAGTGGTAATGCGTTGACTCCGTTGACGATCTGACGACGATTCTCGGTTCTCTGAAGATCTGGGTTGCTCTAGTTACAGGAGCTTGCGGAAAGGAAGAAGACGTTGAGTGTCTGTATCTGCCTCTCTCTATATGCTGCTGATGATTGCACGACGTCTCTGTCTGTGTGTGTGTATGTCAGAAGGAGATGATCCCTGTATTTATAGTTTTGCAGGCTGGCTGCTCATGCGCGCATGCAGGATGTGCCTGTACGCGGGGACGCCACGTGGTGGTTGCTGATGGAGGCGCATAGACGATGCGCCCTGATTAAGGAGTTGAACTCTTCTCGTTGCTGTCGTGGGCTGTGACAAAGCTGGCACGTAGCAACGGAGAAGATCTTTCAGTTGCTGAGATCTTGGGTGATTAGCACCCCTTCATAGGCTGAATCATGTCAAAGGACGCGTATCGTAGGTCCATGGCTCGAAGATCTCGGATTTGGTGGGGAGTGATCTGATAGGATGCGCCTAGAATTGGGCGCATAAGGAGGCTTTGGCTCGTAACCTTTAGGAGTCACGAACTAGTCGGGGCACATAGCTTTTGAGGCTCATGCGGGGCTTCAGTAGTGACTTTACTTCTGTCTTTAGGGATCAGAGAAAAAGTCTGAGGTGCACGACTTTTGAGGCGCATGCAGAGATTTAGGCGCATGGCTGCGGAGGCACATGCGAAATGGTTGGGCGGCCACGTGGCTTGTAACCGCCGGAGGGGAGTAATGATGGTGCTGACGTTGGCGACGCTTCATTTTCTAAAAAAAGCTGTCAACTGTTCAGTCCTCGGGAGACGTGCTGCCAACTCTATCAGACTTCAGCATTTAATGTTCTTTGACAGGTGATGGATTGTTGAGTGGATGCATCGATCGGCATTCCACTAGGCGTATGGGGACGCATGGGCGCATCCTCGTAAGGCGCTTGGTGCAGATGGGCACGTCTGTATGATGTGCGGTCTTCATTGGTCCGTCTGTTGAGTTCTTCGAGTCATTAATGGCTCTCTGACTTAGCCGAATTCGAAGGGGTGAATTCATCATCATGAATACAAGTTCATTGTACTAACTTCGGGAAGGTTGCCACTTGGCGCATGGGTTTGATTTGTCCTGGCCTATGAATAGCAACAGTTTGAGAGAGTTTTGTTGTCTCTTCCTTGACTTCTCGACAAAGATGGATTCGACTGATCTTCCTCCTTGGCGAGACGTTGTACTGTGGGTGATGGTTCTCCTTGTTCGAAGAAACTTTGACGGTGAACTCCTTCAGAAGATAAGAGCCCCAGGCTGGTAGATGCGCCTGTGCATTGACGAGGAAGTGATTCACTCTGACGGGGCAGAGTGATGCGCTGGGAGACAGGCACAGCATGTTGCAACTGCTGGAACACAGACTGCCTTGGTGGTGGAGCCACTGTCTTGCAGCAGCAACAGTTGATGACGACCGTAGCACAAGTGTGCCCTGTGAGGGGCGTATTATGCTTATCGGTCGGCTCTCCTGATCGGCGTTTGTGATTGATCACATTACGCAAATCGTTAGAGGGGAGTGCCACCTTCACTCCCCCATCAGACGCATGGCAAGGCCAAGCGCCGGGGTGGTCAAGTGAGAGTGCCACCTTTATACCCCCATCAGGCGCATGGCAAGGCCAAGCGTCGGGGTGGTCAAGTGAATGTTGTGCTCCTTGATCCAACACCAAACAGGCGCTCAGATCAGTAGTAGGGGTACAGTACTTAAAGTGATTTGAACGAACCTCGGACGCACAACCAGTGGAGGCGAGGGAGTTCAAGACCACAGGGTTTGCCTTGCTCGACTTGGTTGCGAACGCAGTAGATGCGCCCAAGCGAGACAAGAACTTTGAAGGTCGGCTCGTTTCTGGCGCAGAAGCACCTGAGTCGACCTTGTACAGCTTACCATCAGCAGCGCGCATGATTGTGAGCGCATGCTTCTGGTTTGCCGTTGGCATAGCACGTTTGAGGCGCATGGCCCGTGCGGCCTTGGGCTTCTTCGTACCAGCCTGCTGGGGCGCATAGTACTCAGAGTCTAAATTATCCTCGCCATGACAGCGAGTGAAGAACTTGCAGCCAACCCAGAAGATACTGCAACTTTTATGGCTCGAACGGGCTCCCTGGATAACGGGCTCCCTTTTCTTTATTTATTTTTGGTGCCCTTTTCAAAGGAGGCAAGAGGGCTCTATATATAGAATGGAATGAGACCTCTCTTCTTCTCCTTTCCGATGTGGGATTAAAAGCAAGATCCTTTCTTTTTCATGCTTCTACACATACGACTGGTATCGTAGCCTGCCTGATGGCTGCATCACTTCTTTTGCTGGTTTCAAGCAAATATTCTTGGAACGATTCTACGAAAGAGTCAACGACATGACATTGTCTGCTCTCATTAAGATTAAACAGAGGCATAATTAATCCACAGAGAGTTTTATTGAAAGATTCTGCCGAGAGGTACTCAAAATGCTTTTAGGAACTCCATCTGCTGTAACAATAACACTTGCAAATCAAACTTGTTGCCTATTATCAGTATGTGGACAGGATCTACACAATTCCAGGATTGGCCTTTTTTCATTGTCAATGCCAAAGCAGCTGAGGTCAGTACCGAAAAGTTCAAGCAGTTAGGAGTCCAAATGACTCATCCTAACCAAGATGAATATTCTATACCCGGGGGTAGTAATCGTCAGAGTAACCGCAAGAGTAAAGATACATTGGCCATCAATCTTAAAGACAAGGAGTCTTTGGCTGTCAACGTCACTCAGACAGCATCCACTCCATCAGCACCACCACAGAAATCGACTCGTCCAAAAGAAGAGTATTCTTTTGATGAAGATGATACTTTAAGCATCTTCGATTGCTTGATCAAAAGCAATAAGCTTCAGCTTCCAGAAGCAAAACGGCCAGAAAAAGTGGGTAAAACTGATCACCCTAAATACTGTGTTTATCACAGATTTATAGGGCATCCAACTAGAGCATGTTATGTACTCAAGGGTAAAATCCAAGAGTTGGTCAACTCTGGAGCAATTACTCTGCAACAGGATGAGAAAACGGTGAATGCTAATGTGGTTTCTCTACAATTCGGTGATTTTCCACCACAACTTGTGTAAGATGGTGTTGTCTCCATTCCAAGGACTACTCTTGAGATCGTGAATCTCCCACCTCCTCAAAATGAAGGCCTTATTTCGCTGTCAACTGACAGAGGAGAGATTATTTGGATTCACCCAGATCTGGTAGCAGAATTTAAAACGCCTTCCTCTCCTAAGCAAAAGAAGCATTCCAGATCTAAACCCAAGAACTGTAACATGGTATCCTTTGAACCAGTAACAGAAGAAGAAATTCTAATGGGCACTAGATCAGGAAAACCCTATCTTCGGGAGTATTCTGGAAATTAAGAGGACTCTGCTCCATCTCCTGATGTTCCTCCTTCATCATCTTCTCCTGGCGAGAATATACCATCCATATCCTTGCCGGTGGTTGAACCATCTCCTCCTAAACCAACAGCAGCCGACAAAGGAAAATAACATATCCACTTTGATAAAGCGTTAAAGAAGTCCTCATCTCTCAGACTTGAGAAGCCTTATAATTTTGACATATTGGCTCAATTGGCCAATACTCCCGCAAGATTCTCAATCTTTGAAATCTTACGTCTCTCAAAAGAGACTCGAGAAACGTTAAGTGAAGCCTTGATGCAGGCTGACGCTTGTCTTACTCTTCTCAAGAAACCAAAAAATGAACCAGTCAGATGTGCACATTGTTATAGTGTATTTGAATTAATGCCTAATATCACTTTTACACAAGATGACATGTTGTTAGAAGACAATCGTCATGATCGTCCTCTCTATTTTATGGGGTATGTGGACACCATGAAAGTAGACCGCATTTTGATTGACCCAGGGTCCGCACTTAGCATTATGCCGAAGTCTTTACTGGATGCTTTGAAGATCCCAGTGCATAAACTTTCTACGACTATCACTACTATCCTAGGGTTTAATCAAGGAAGAAGTGAACCTTTGGGGAAGATATGCCTAAAACTTCAAATTGGCAATCTTCGTACAAAGGTAACTTTCTATGTTATTGACAATCATGGCTCATACAATACTTTGTTGGGAAGACCATTCCTCCATGAACACAATATTGTACCCTCTACGCTCCACCAATGTTTCAAATATGTGGATGGTAATGGAGAAGTCCAAAAAGAGGTTGCAGATCTGAATCCTTTCAAAGGGGTTGAAGCATACTGCAACGATTCTCGCATGTACAAGGAAGAATTCATGAAGGTAGTACTAGCAATGGACACGGATGAAGAACAGAAGAGTGTTCCAAATGATACTCTGGTGATTCCCGTCAAAGGACGTACCTTATGTCCTCTGTCTTCCAAACCACTGACTATCTATCTTCCTTTCCATGAGAAGCAGCCCAAGGGTGATAGTCAGGAACAAAGAGAGCTCACCTCTTCTGAGCCGCTTGTAATCGACCTTCGTCGTAAAAAGTCCCATCCTCCTTTTCGTCCTTCTTCTCTCCCTCTTGTCATCAATCTGACTAAGCCTGCTAAGGCTAAAGTTCCTGTTGTAAATAATGGTGTAAAAATCAATAAAGCATCTCCTTTGCAGTATACTGATGTCTTTTACTATACTCAGTGTTATTTGGATATACTAGATAACTTTAAACCACTTACAATAGAAGTCGTATCATCTCTGCAAAATGTGGTATCATTGGATTCAATACAGGAGTCATACTTCTTAGTACCGTCTCGAAAGAAAGATGAAAAACCTATATTCTTTAACAAAAGAGGGGAACCAATAATTGTGCTCTATAATGATAATAGAGATGATACAGGAAGGCTACAATTACGTCGCTATAATCCACAATCCAAAGCCATCATCCGTAAAATGGGCTATGATTTCAGAACAGGCCTCAACAATGGTAAAGGAAGGCGGACTCCCCTTCGTATTGTTGTTCCAAAAGAAAAATTACAACAATACCACAGTAAATCGAAGCGGGGATTAGGTTATGCTTCACCTCTCCCAACTCCAGAACTTTCTGAATCTGATGAAGAAGAACGATCTAACTCTTCTGATTCTATTTTATGGGATTCTGACACCAGCATTGGTCATGTTCATAGGGTGATGGTATCTTCTAACATGGTGTCCGCCGAATTCTCGGAAGAAGATAAAAATGACATTGAAAAAGCTCCTGAAGTGGACCCTTGGGCACAAAAGATGGACAATCAGTAGGAACTTCGTTTCGAACAACGAGAACCACCTACTGAAGATCAACTTGTCCAAATTGATATTGGAGAGGAAGGTGTATCACGACCAATCTTTATTAGCAAAAATCTCTCAGAGGATGATAAACAAGAGTTAATTCATCTTATTCATGAATATATTGATGTCTTCGCTTGGAGTTACGAAGATATGCTGGGATTAGATCCTCAAGTTGTAACTCACAAGCTTAACATTCTGCCGAATGCCAAGCCGGTCAAACAACAACAACGGCGATTCAAGCCTGAAATGATGGATGCAATTGATGATGAAGTCAAAAAGCTTATAGCTGGCGTTTTTATCAGAGAAGAACAGCATCCTGACTTGGTAGCCAACGTTGTACCAGTCCTAAAGAAGACCGGAAAGGTTTGAGTTTGCATAGACTTTCGGGATCTCAATGATGCTTGCCCTAAAGACGAGTTCCCTCTCCTGATTACTGATGTCATGATCGATAATACATGTGGATTCGAACGAATTTTTTTCATGGATGGGTTTTCTGGATATAATCAAATCTGGATGAATCCTGAAGATGAGAAACATACTTTATTTCATACTCCTCGGGGTGTGTACTGTTATACGGTCATGTCGTTTGGTCTTAAGAATGCAGGTACAACTTACCAACGGGCTATGAGTACTATTTTTCGTGATCATCTGCGAAAGATTGTCGAATGCTATGTTGACGATATTGCTGTCAAAAGTCGTCTCAAAGAAGATCACATTCAAGATTTAAGAACTATCTTCAATCTAATGCGCCAGCATCTTTTCCTTGAAAACTGAAGTGACTGTTCATTCATTCACTTTTTTTAACTTATCATTCATCGGACATTTATTGTCTCTTGTTTTGAATAATATGAATTCACGTTATCTACACCTTTGAATTTCGATTATTTATATCAGCAACTTGTCACGTCCTTTTTTTTACCTCTGATAAAGTTGTCTATCGAAATAACAGTATTGCTAAACTTTATATTCTGCCACGTCCACATTACCTCTGAGCAGATATAATGAATATTGTTATTTTCTAAATCATAAAATATATCATGTCCAGTACCTCTGAATATATTTTCTATTCTATTACTTATATCTGTAACAAGATATGCAACAAGTAATGGAACCACATAAAAGTTTTTACTATTTTTTTCTGTAAAAAAAAAAAAGAGTACATTATAGAGAGAAACAACAAAATTTGCCCATTTTTATTCTCAAGGATAGATGATAAGTTCTGCAATTTGTTTCTTCAGAACTTGAATTCTTTCATCACGAGAATCTAGCACTCTCTGCCTACCTTCAACTCGTCCTAATTCAGGATCAAATGGTTGTAGAGCAGCAGTTCGCCGTGTTAGCTCTTCATTCTGAAGACATTCAAATTCCTTCTTCTGATTCTTCAAAATCTCCACATGATCAACAGCAGATTGGTACAATTTATTTTCTTGTTCTATGTTCTGCTCAGTAGTTTGGAGTTCTGCCTGAAGTTGAGCAATTTTGGCTTTTAAATCAGCAGCCTTTTTCTCTTCCTCTGTAGCCTTAGTCTTATGACTCTCAGCAACAACAGCTACATCAGAAATTTGAACGTCTAGCTCAGAGGACTGTCTAGTAAAAGCCAACAGAAATGTTTCAAAATCAGCTTTACTAATTTCTGCTTCTTGAACCATGGTTTCATATTCCATGTTTACTAGTGGCTCGATATCTCCTCTTTTCAGCTCCTTATAGGCCTTGATTGGGCTCTCTATCTCATCCAAAATATGTTCCAAAAATGAAGCTTGAGCTTCGTCTCCTTGACTACAGATGCCTTCGATCAAAAATATAGTGGGAGTTCTAACGGTACTAAAAGGGATATCTTCTCT
The DNA here is from genome assembly GCA_029216955.1 of Iris pallida. Lineage (NCBI taxonomy): Eukaryota > Viridiplantae > Streptophyta > Magnoliopsida > Asparagales > Iridaceae > Iris > Iris pallida. The sequence continues at coordinate 10,043,332 of JANAVB010020600.1, forward strand.
CTCCATAACTCTATGAACTAGGGGTTCCAGAGATGTAAAGAAGACTCTTGTGAAAGAAGTCACCATGAATTTGTTAGCTGCCAAGGCTCCTGGAGTGGCTACTATGTTTGTAGAAGTCTTCACAGCCTTAGCAGATGGGGGTACTTCATCTGAAGCACTAATGTGAGAAGAGCTTCCTTCCTCGGCTACAGTCCCAGTGACCGCTTCTGCAAATCATATATGTTATAACATATAATGTTAAAAAAAAACTATGTCAAATCATTCATAGTGGAAAACTTACCCAAACTGAGTATATTACGAGGTGTCTCGGTAGCTTTAATTGTCTCGGACTGAATCTTGGACAGAGTATCTGCAGACATGGTAGCCTGACTACTCCCTGCTCCCGATTCAGTCGGAGGTGGCAGAGTTACTGGAGTTTCATTTACTAATTCAGCTGCCACCTTAGACACTTCAGGCGGCTCAGTGGTCGTGGGTTCATTAACTTCAGGAGGATTGACATGTTCCTTATCATGACCCACATCCTCCTCGTCTTCAGCAAGTGAAGGATCTTCATCAACTGGGATTTCTCGTAATGATGGTACATTCGCTAAAGTTTGTTTTTCTTTGGTAATGTTGTCCCAATCTTCATCGTAAGTTTCATCATCAAAATTGTAACCATTCAATGCATCGATCACTGCCTCTCCTAAATGAGTAGATACTTGAGCCTGCGAAGTATCTTGTTGGGGTAGATTTTGCTTTAGAAAGGAAGCTTTTGGACTCACGGAAGTTGGAGAAGGAATTGTTATCCCTGCTGCAGCCAGTACATTGGCAGGAACATTTACTGTCATAATGGTGACAGGTGGATGGACATCTGTTAGAATAACCAATACAAAAAAAAGCAATTTAGATATATATCTTTGATAAAAATTAACAATGAGGATATTTCACATCTGTGATATAACCTTCTTGAGATGGTTCTTCTTCATCAATGTCCAATTTTCTTCTAACTTCTTTGAGTATCGGTGTGTCTGGCCCTGCAACAGCTTCATGACGATTACCTTCTGGGTCAATCAAGGAAGCAGAAGTTCCTCCTTCTGCAAACTTCTTCTGTTTCTGAATAGAATAAGGGGTAATGTCCTTCTCTCCAGAAGAAGAACTAAGAAGCAACTGTCTTGATTGAGAACGAGTTGTTCTCGTAGGCACTGGTTCATTGATAACCAGTGATGTTCTTTTCCTCTTCTCCGAAGCTCTTGGATAGTTAGGAGGATTATCTTGTTGAGAAGAGGCTGTCATTTCCTTAGTCTTTCTCTTCTTCAAGCCTTTAACATGGGATTTTTCTTTCCGCATCTTTATGGATATATCTAAAGGATCTTGAACCGGGTCAGCAAAATTCATTAAAATTGATGCCTCCAAAGGTACATCGACAGGATCTCTGTCTTCTACATCCCGGAAAGATTGAAGAGTACGTTTTCCTTGTTTAATTCTCCTTTCAGTTGCGAAGCTATGTGTAGGATGGAAGCTTTCAGCGTATGTGTTTGCTAAAGTATAGAAGTTTTTATATGAATATAACATACGCGGGCCTTGGGGAAGTTTATAAGGCATAGAAAAAATAGCTTTTATGTCCCGGGCATTGTAATAATTCCAAGCCCTAGGCCCATCAATAAGATAACCCTTGGCCTGTAGGCAAGTGGTTGCATTTCCTACATGAAGTTGATCATACCAGAACTGCCATGTAAATCGACTCGACAGATACGGTTCCAAATAGCATTCTTCTTCAAATCTATAGACCAAGTGAGAAGGCCGGATTATCTTAAGCTAGAAAAAGATGTTTGGACTTAAACAGAGTGTTTCTTCAGATAAGTCCATCATCTGTGGAGGCATAGTATCATACCCTGAAGGGGGCCAACACACTGGAAATACCACCCTGATCCACGGTTCAAGGCAAGTCAACATTTCGAAAGAGCAGTATATTTCCAGTGAGCATTAGCAAAACGCCCGATGAAGTCTCCATCAACAGGTCCCATATCCGGGTTCATTAAACAGGGATGGTGCAGCAATAACCATCTGAACAAATAAGTATATGGCATTTCAGTACGGGGAAAATCCGACCGACTATCCTTATCTTGCAGCATGGTGTCAACAAAAGAACGCAATCCAGCGTTCAGGCGGCAGGTCATTGCTGATAGGAGATCCATCTTGTATCCAAATACAAGACATGTTACAGCGAACAAAATACCCCGGTGAAATCTATCAACCGTACTGGCTCCCAGAATTACAAAATGCCGTAGCCATAAAAATAGAAAGCCTGCCAGCTGGGCTTCTGGAGACATAGGTCCGTAACCCTGTCTAAGATAACTTTGAAGAACATCGTCAGCCTTGAACAAACCCGAGTCCTCAGTCAGGGTGACATCCCCATGATTATGTTTTTCCATTAATAATTGTATATCACTTCTATCAAAAGGTTCAAAGAAACGAGGCGTACAGGCTTGACTGTCCAGCGGCTTGTCCTCCCACACATGACCCAAGAACAGATATGGCATCCATTTTGTGATATAGCAAGTACCCGCAGTGGCACTTTCGTAGTAGAGTGAGCAGATTTTATAGTGACACAGCAGCTCTTGGAAAACTGTGATCATCTGGGGATTCTTCTTTGCTAGAGCATCTAATTTATCATTTGTGGGTACATATTCTTCATATGGATTGTCACCCATCGACAGATGAGAGATATATTCCATCTTGTTAAGAGCAAATCCTATTTCTCCATGAGGTGTCATGAAGGTCCCAGTGCTTTTGTTATCTCTCTCTAGTAAAGCCAAGAACATGTGAGGGTTTGGATGAATGCCATATACCGTAGTGCAGATGGGATTATAGAGACCCAGATCAATGAGCCTGTCTTTGAATTCCTCCAAAATCTATATGGACAAGCTACTCCAACGCTTCATTCCAGGGTATACCAGGACTGTCATGCGCATAGCGCAGTCTGGATATCTTCCTTCAGCTCTTGTAAATGTATTTACAAAAATAGGTATTCTGACTGGAAGAAGCAGGGAAGAATCCTCAGGAGGGATGCAGCTAGGCCTTAAACCTCTTAAGTGTGTGCTATATATTTTAGAAGTGCTGTAAAAAAAGGTCTTTGTTCTGCGGACCCACTTTATAACAGATCCGGCTGACTCTTGCTTATTGGAGAGAAGTTAAATCCCATGACATCCTTCTAGGATAGCTAGCAAAAGCATACTGGAATAATGCCATATATCTCGATATTTCTGTTAGATGTATGGCATTGTTTCCCTTTAAGAAATATTTCGTCTCTTTTCTTGCCTTAGGTTGGGAGGTTTTCTTGATAGCATCCCCGAATAAAAAGGCATGTTTTTTTTGGACTGTAGTATCCAAGCTTTGAAGAGGTTCATCGTTCATCAAGTTCAAAAGAGTTTGATTATCTTGATTTATGAGTAGAGTTCTTCGTGCTTCAGGGCCATCATATTGAGGGAAGGTTACATGAGATAAATTCTCTCTATACTCTGGGACATTAAATGTAGAAGCAAACCTTTCTGCATTCGGGTCTTCCCTAAGATTAACTGCAAAGAGATATATGAACAAAAAATTAGAGGCAAAAACAAATTGTACAACTTATTGAGTGGCACAGACATTCTGAGTTATGCCACGTAATGTGTTGTACAAAGTCTAAGTTGCACAATATTCTGATTTGCGCAACAATTCAAGTTGCGCCAAAGGCTATATTGTGCGAAACTTAAGTTGCGCGACATTTCAGGTTGCGCCACATGTTGAGTTGTGCCTCAAATTTGGCTGTGCAATATTTTAGTTTTTACACAAACAGCATGCGTGACACGGTTCGTAAAAACGAACAGTATTCAAGAAAAAGATGACCACACCCTAAGAAGGGGTGGCACAAAGTTTGTGATACTCCACACTCTAAAAAGAGGGGCACAAATCAATCGTTGATGAAATCATCGCTCATAAATCGAATCGGCTCGTCCTTAATCACCTTCCATTGCTGGGTTGGCTATTTCTCGACGAGAAGAGGGCAGTACGTATTGTGGCACATGGGCAGGCGGAACATGAGTTGAAGGGGTGGCGATGGCTTTTCCTTTGTCAGTAGCAGTCCTTTTGGGGGCCATGTCGTTAAGAAGATGGTCAGAAAAGAGGGTTGCAAAAGCTATAGAAATTTTCTCAAAAGATTAAAAGTGAAAGTAAAGAATCACAGTAGAGTAAACAGAGATTATTTATAGCCAGAAAGTCAGAATCCTAACAGTCATCCTGAATCGTGCATGCTGAATCGTAATTGGTCATAACAGATTGCGCAAAACTGGCGCAA